>CM074576.1:170452109-170472109 GCA_037305975.1 Chrysolophus pictus
AAAAAAAAAAGAATTGAGCAATCAATTAAGATTGGACATGGAAGTAGGAAGTGGAGAAAAAGCTAATAATATAAAGAAAAAAGAAACATTCTGAACTTTAAAGAATTGTAAGAATTTTTGTTCATTGTGTAGTCAAGCAGTAAGTAGTGGATGCTTTTTTGTTACATTCCAGTTCAGTTCTCCCGAAACATCCGTAAAAATCTGTGGAAACTATTCATGCAGCTCAAAAGCACAGTGTGGCTCTAAGTAGCTTCTATGAATACTCTGTATTTAAGTAAGATTTTTAAGAACTCTGAAGGTAGGCAAACCTTGTAATACAAATTAATGCACCAATTCAATATGCTGAAGTGAGGTTTGCCTCTCATAACATGCATTGTCTGTGGCTAAATGAAAGAAAGTACCTTAATCAGAATTCAGGAATTAAAAGAGAGTAAAATTCCTTGGAGGAAATAGGGACAAAATACTACTAAAGGTTGAAAACATCTCTAGAATTACTGTACCAAGTCTAATATCACCATTAGATTCTCTTCAACTGCTTCAAATCAAAAATAAAAAGTTTTATTGAAGTGGGGTTTTTGTTTGATTGTTTTTGTTTTGTTTGTGTTTTAAGTCCAGTTGCATTAAATTGTGTGGTCATTACAGCTTTTGAGTGGGCTCTTATACATTCCAAACTGAGCTCTGTAACACCCATTATATGCATCGTCATTTGTTAAATCGACAAAATTCTACAGCACCATGTTACATTTCATATTTTTAATTAAAACCTCTGACAAAAAAAGAAACTATGCTGGAATGTTTCATATGCTTTTAACTTTTAAAATATTTTTTTTCACATTTTCCATATTAATATTGTCATAGTATTATCTCTTTCTCCCCTTAGTCCCTATCAAACTAAGATGATATTTTATGAATATGTTGAACATTAATGAGGATATATTCATAAATATGTATATGCATACAAATATATATAAGTAGCTGAGAAATAGCATTTTTTTGTGTGTGCAGATCTGAATCAAAACAAGGTCAAAAAATGCTGCCTAGCTTTATGGTTCACTTTATATTTCAGTAGCATCTTTTCTATCTTTAAAGGAGCCTTGTACTGAGAAAGCAAAAATAGATTAAGATTTTCAAGGTTTTTCTGTTGATTCCTGTTGTCACATTTCTTTTTCCTGGCAAAATGAATAGTTGCCCCCAGTAGAGTGTAGAGCAGAAACTTGTACATCATGTAACAGCCAAATTTATGAACTTCATTTCAAGATTGTTTTTTATTTATCATACAAGAATATAGGACAGGCTCTGAAATTAAATATTTATGTCATGCTTACAATTTTATCCTGTTTTTGTTTTCTGAAGTTAGTAATAACCAAGGAGTTTTAGTGAAGGAAAGGTGTTTGACTGCAGTATCATCATTACCCCTGAGCCTGCAAGTCATAACATAGAGGTTAATTTCTGTATGTAGTGAAAATGCATGGACATTAATGAGATGCAAATAATGCTGCAGTCCATCTCTGTTCACTTAGGGTTATCCAATGCAGGACTTCAGACAACCCGAGTCCCAGGGTACTGATGAAGCAGTTATTCCCCGCATTTAGGTTCATGGCATCATTCCTATTGGAGTTTTCTTCTACTGAAAAACCCATTTCATTGTATTTCTTCCATCCTCTTTACTTATCCAAGCATGTGCTCAGATGGGGAAAAAATATGTAATATATATATATATTGTAAAAGGCAATTCCTGAAATCTGGTAAGGTTCTTAGCTCATGAATTGTCATTGTTTTTTTGTGTTTTTCTTTTTCTCCTGTATGCATTATCATGTTATACAAGAAGAAATTCCAGGTTCCACTGTAACGTACTTTTTATGCTTGATAGATCAGCAGTGTAATTTTATTTGTTCATCTTACTTGAAATCTGTCATAATCCTTTTGGAACGTAATTCAACATTTAAGTTCTTTAAGGTAAGAAATATTTTTAATAACATTATTGTATGGATTACTGGGATGTATAACACTGACATCACCATGATGTCCCAGCTGAGGTTGGCTTCCAGTAGAACAGCATGCCCAGTTGCAGTATTTATTCAGACTGTACATGAACTTGCACCTCTCTCTTCCCCCATGAGGGGGGTGGGATGCTTGTTAAAGTAATCAGATGGAAAGAGACAGCAGACTGAATGATTTCAAATGGTAGAAGGAAGCTATAAAAGTCCAGCATATAAGGAGGAGAAGACAGATCTCTCAGGCCAAGCAGAGAACATAGGACAGAAAAATTGAAAGTGGCATTTGGAGATGAATAAAGTCTGTGGGTCCAATTAATTGAGACAGTGAACCAGAAGAAATTTCATTTACCTAAAAAAACCTAAAAGAAAAAAGACATCACATTGAGAGTTTCTGGTCTTCTCCTTATTCATATTATATCATCATATTTATGGAAATGTTTCAGAAAATAAATGCTGAAATCCCTAAATAATAATTTCATTATGCTTTTCTTCTTCAAATCACGATGAGATGGTTTTTGACCTGCTCCGAGTGCTGGATGCTCACAAGATCATGAGGCCGGATGGATTACACCCTAGAGTGCTGAGGGAGTTGGCGGATGTGGTTGCCAAGCCACTCTCCCTCATCCTTCGGCAGTCCTGGCTAACCGGGGATGTCCCAGTGGATTGGAGACTGGCAAATGTGACACCCATCTTCAGAAAGGGTCAGAAAGATGATCCTGGAAGCTGCAGGCCTATCAGTTTCACCTCAGTGAGGTGCCGGGGAAGGTTATGAAATGGATAATCTTGGGAGCTATCATGGACCAGTTAAAGGTCAACCAGGGGATCAGGTCCAGTCAGCATGGGTTTACAAATGGTAGATCCTGTCTGACAAACCTAATTTCATCCTATGACAAGGTGACCCTCTTAGTGGATGAAAGTAAGGTGTTGGTGTGGTCTACCTGGACTTCAGCAAAGCCTTTGACACTGTCCCCCACAGCATTGTTGTGGAGAAGCTGGCTGCCCCAGAGTTTGGGTGGACTTTCACTGTGCTGGGTGAAGCACTGGCTGGATGGCGGCCCAAGGAGTTGTGGTCAATGGAGTTAAATCTAGTTCGTGGCTGTCACAAGCGATGTCCCCCATGATTCAGTACTGGGGCCACTTCTATTTAACATCTTTATTAACAACTTTGAGGAGGGGATTGAGTGCACCCTCAGTAAGTTTGCAGATAACACCAAGTTGGGAGGGAGTGTTGATCTGCCTGAGGGGAGAAAGGCACTACAGAGGGACCTGGACAGACGGGATCGATGGGCCGAGGTAAACTGTATGTGTTCCAGTAGAGCTAAGTGTTGGGTCCTGCATTTTGGTAACAACAACCCTAGGCAACGTTACAGGTTTGAGGAGGAGTGGCTGGAAAGCTGTCTGATGGAAAGGGACCTTGGTGTACTGATGAACAGTCAGCTGAATATGAGCCAGCAGTGTGCCCAGGTGGCCAAGAAGGCCAATGGCATCCTGGCTTGTATCAGGAACGGTGTGGTGAGCAGGACTAGGGAAGTAATCCTGCCCCTGTACTCGGCATTGGTGAGGTCTCACCTCGAGTACTGCGTTCAGTTTTGGGCACCTCAGTACAGAAAGAACATTGAGGTGCTGGAGCAGGTCCAAAGAAGGGCAACAAGGCTTGTGCTTGGAGAATATGCCCTATGATGAGAAGCTGAAGGAACTCGGGCTGTTTAGTCTGGGGAAAAGGAGGCTGAGGGGAGACCTTATTGCTCTTTTCCAATATCTGAAAGGTGCTTACAGTGAGAGCGGGGTTGGTCTCTCCTCACTGGTGACAGGTGACAGGACAAGGGGAGATGGCCTTAAGTTGTGCCAGGGTAAGTCTAGGTTGGATACCAGGAAACACTTTTTTACAGAAAGAGTTGTTAAGCACTGGAATAGGCTCCCCAGGGAGGTGGTTGAGTCACCACCCCTGGATGTGTTTAAAAACCATTTGAATGTGGTTCTCAGGGACATGATTCAGTGGAGGGTTGTTAGAATTAGGGTAGTATGATTAGGTCGTAGTTGGACTTGATGATCTTTAAGGTCTTTTCCAACCTGAGCAATTCTATGATTCTATGATTCAAATATCAGGTAAGTTCTCAAGAATTACAGTATGTTTCAAAAATGAGAGATGCCACAAAGCAAGTTGTAAGACAAAAGAAACCAGTGTTTCTTCCAGCTTGTTTGGTGTAATCAGGAGTTTCGAGGCCCAGCATTTTACATATGACCTTCTCAAATATTAACTTAGACCAGGCACACAGTCTGCTAGATGGAGACTTCCTTTTAGCCCTTAGCCACACACCAAAAGACAGAATAGAGAATTTAATGTTGACAGCACATCACATACTCACAGAAATATTGGTTATATTTGAGCAATATTTTCTCCTTTCTCACACAACCAAGTTTTTGAAACAGTGTTTAATCTGCTCTTCAGTGAGTTTGATTTCCTGATGTTTATCATCATGAACAAAAGTTAAAGCTTTACAAGTACAAAGGTACTATGAAAAATTAAAAATATCTATCTTGGCATTTTCCTACTGTAAAACATTTGAATCTGTGCACTGTAATTGTGCATGTTTAGTTCTGTATTGTTTTTTTATGCATCCCACTTTGTACTTCCAAATACATACATAAAGATGAATCTGCAACATTTTGTCAAATGAAATTATCCACCAACAAAAGCAATAACAGGATCTTCAACACAGCATAAACAAGCATGCAGAAGCACACATTTCATCTAAAATGCCATTATCAAATACCGTCGCCCACTTAAGCTCAAGAAGAGGAATTCCTTTCCTCAGTTCCTCCTAACTCTGCTTGAAAAACTCTTCCCTGTCATCATGGAAACCAGCTCAATCTCAGCAGGCATAAAGGGAGGACAACATAGAGTGTGAGATGGCACTTCATTCTGTATATTAAAAATGGAGCTATTTTAAAATCTCTGCTATGTCAAATGTTTCCCAAATGTGAATGTCTTAATTTTCCCTAAGAAACCACAGGATTTATTTACTTGAGTGACTTTGACAGTTCTCTCTGAATGTTCTGCAGGTACCCATCAGCTCAACTTTCTGTTGACTTAGGAGCAGGGACCATTTGTCCAGTCATTGCCCTGTACCCTGCTAAGCTAGTGGAGAGATGAGCAAGATTTGAACTGCTTCTTTAAGGACTCTTGTTTCAATAGGTTGTAAAGTGCGCACAGTAAGGTCCACTGGGGAGTCCATTGGTGAGGGAGGAGGGTTGGGGGCCAGGGAAGAAGAAGGAAGTGATGTCACACTCGCCTGCTCTAAACTGAAAGGCTGTGAGATGTGCAGGAAGTTTGGCTTTGGCAAAATGCTGACTGCTTCACTTTAACAAACAAATGAATAAATGAGGCAACGTCTGCTTTCTTACAAGTTCTGTTATGAAAGGTTCACACATTTTTGTGTGAAATAAAAGTATGATGCTAATCAACACCTCTTAGTCATTAGCATACAAGATCTATAAATAGCTGCTTTTCCTTTGTGTAACTGGATTGTAATGACTCTTTTCTCTTTCATTCAAAACGAAATTATATCACTGATATATTTTCTTTTTAAAAAAATGTTGTTGAGTTCAATATTAACCAGTTAATCAGCACAAATGATAGCAAAATAGGGAAGGAGCAACAGGAAAAAGCAAATTAAACACAACTTAATAAGTGGACAAGGCATGTATATTATTTCTCACCTACAAAACCTCATCGTTTTTTAAATCTTGCATCCAATGTAAGTGTGTCAGTATTTTTCCATACACAAGAAAGCTAGTAATTAGACAGTTAGGGAGACCATGCTTGGACTCCCTCAGCTTGGACTGAATCAGTATCATGTCATTACGAATGTTGAGGATACATTCATATCCTTTAATTATTTATTTTTTCTATCTTATTTTGGTTAATTTGTAGTTGGTTTTCTTTGGACTACACATCTTTCTGGTGGAAGGGAATTACACTTTTTCATTGTTTTCCATAAGTATCTGATGACTATCATGTTTATAACTTTTCACTTTCTTAAAATTAATTTCTTTCATTACATTTTGCTGAGAAAAAAAAATTACTATAAAAGAAACTTGAAGAATCAAAAATAAGGCAATTTGGAAACTGATTAGCAGAGTTTTTTTCATTAAATGTGCAAGAATTGTAGAGGGACACCCAGTAGACAGATATTTTTGAGTCCATTGTAATTGCTTCCACCAAGACATGACCAGTCAAATGTTGGGGCACAATTAGCTCCCTGCTAATGCTTAAAATACTTAAGAGTTGCATACCTGGGCAGATGGCCACACACGGAGGCCTGTGCATTTGTATTGGTGTTCTCATTGGTGCTCATATTCACTCTATTCTTTGATAATGCAAGACATATGGCCCCTTTTATAAGATGAGAGCATTCCATTTGAAAATAATGAAGTGTATTTGTTTGAGTTTTAGGAGTGGAGGATCATTTGGTTTGGATTTTTATTGTTGTTGTTTGAATGAGTTACCTATACCCAGAAACAAGCACTGCTTCTTGAAAGTGTGAATGGCCTCTCACATATACACAAGAATCTTGTGGCTTTAATATGTGTATATAGAACACAGAATCATTCCAATGGAAGAAATCAGCATCAATGAAGGTATAGCTCTGCTCACTAATGAGTTCTCGAAAACTTACTAGGCAACTGAACTACACTGTATCTTTACACTTGTTAACTCATCTCCTGTTAGCTTGTCTGGAAGAAACTTGTTTAGAATCAACAAAATCATCCAGAAACATGGGGAAATGGAAAAAATGAGTGTTAAACACCTTTGAATACATTTCAATGGGAATACATAGAATTTATGCACTGAAAACAAGTATATAGGCTAGCCAAGCAGAAAGAGAATGATCACATAGTCATCAATCTCATTTTTCTCTAATAGATTGTAGACTGTCTGATCATTATCTCAGACCAGCTAATGCAAAAATTACTTCCACATATCCTAACAGCTTCTTGGCTCTCCTATGCTACTTTTAGTGTTGAATAACAGAGATAAATTCAGACTACTAAACTATTTCTCAGTAGAGAGTGAAAAAGTTGGTCATGACTGATAAATACTAATGTGCTTTTAAAACAGAGAACATACAGATCTCTTATTCTTCTCTATTAATAACTTGAGAATAAAATGATCTTTTGTCCCATTATAGTGAGGAGCCAAGAGAAGAAGCTATAAATATGAAGAAGGGAGAGTTTGTCAGTTGGGATAGAGCTGCTTGCACTTTTCACTAACTTTTCATTTCTGTGCCTGGGAAGATTGTGGAATAGATCCCCCTAGAAGCTATGTTAAGACACATACGAGATAAAAAGGTGATTCAAGACAGCCAACACAGCTTCACCAAGGGCAGATCTTGCTTGACCAATCTGGTGGCCTCCTATGATGGAATGATGGCATGGGTGGACAGGAGAAGGGCAACGGATGTCATCTACCTGGACTTCTGCAAAGTCTTTGACATGTCCATCACCACATCCTTCTCTCTAAATTGGAGAGGTATGGATTTGAAGGATGGATTAGAAATTGGTTGTCTGGTAACAGCCTAAGGGTTGCAATCAGTGGTTCCCTGTCAGGGTAGAGACCAGTCATGAGTGGTGCCCCCAAGGCTTGGTCTTGGGACCGGTGGTCTTCAACATATTTATCAATGACATAGACAATGGAATTAAGTGTACCCTTAGAAAATCTGCAGGTGACACCAAGTTGAGCAATGCAGGTGATACACTGGAGGGAAGGGAAGCCATCCAAAGGGTTCTGGACAGGCTGGAGAAGTGGGCTCATGAAAACCTAATGAGGTTCAACAAGGCTAAGTGCAAGGTTTTGCACTTGGGTCAGGGCAATCCCAGGTGTTTATACAAACTGGATGAAGAATACCTTGAGAGCAGCCCTGTGGAGAAGGACTTGAGTGTCCTGGTAGATGAGGAGCTGGACATGAGCCAGCAGTGTGCACTTGCAGCCCAGAAGGCCAACTGTGTTCCAGGCTGCATTAAAAAAGGGGTGGCCAGCAGGGAGAGGGGGGTGATTGTTCCCCTCTATTCAGCTCTTGTGAGGCTCATCTGGAGTACTGCATCCAGGCCTGGGGCCCCCAGTACAGGAAGGATGTGGAGCTCTTGGAGCGGGTCCAGAGGAGGGCCACTAAGATGATCAGAGGGCTGGAGCACCTCTCCTATGAGGAAAGGTTGAGGGAACTTTTTTAGCTTGGAGAAGAGAAGGCTCCGGGGAGACATTGTTGTGGCCTTCCAGTACTTGAAGGGAGCTTATAAACAGGAGGGGGAATGACTGTTTACAAGAGTGGATAGTGATAGGACAAGGGGGAATGGTTTTGAGACAGGGGAGATTTAGGTTAGATATTAGGAGGAAGTTTTTCAGAGGGTAGTGACATGCTGAAACTAAGGAGACTGTAGATGCTTCATCCCTGGAGGCATTCAAGGTCAGGCTGGATGTGGTTCTGGGCAGTCTGGTCTAGTGGTTGGTGACCCTGCAAGGGAGGTGAAAATAAATTATCTTTGAGGTCCTTTTCAACCAAGGCCATCTTATGATTCTATGACTCCATGATTCTATGATCCTATGATTCGTTCCTTTTGTCATTTACAAAGAAGTGATGTAGTCAAGGTCTTCAAAAAGATGAGGTGCAGAGCCAACATTAACATCCCAAACTCTTGACTCAGACTGGAGAGCTACATTTGCTACTCTGTATATGCTTGATCTTTTTATACACAATATGACTTACAGCGACAAAATGCAAATGCATCAAAAGCATTTCTACTCAATTGTATTCTCCCGTAAATCAGGAACCAGAAGCTATTGCCGTGCATTCAGCAACATCAGTATTAATTGGTCCCATTTCATATTCTTTTTGACCAATGCAGCTTGACAGTCTTTAATGGAATTTTCAGATGCACATCATGGATTCTTAAGTGATCACTATTTCTTCCCAAACATATGAGTTCTCCCATATTCAGTACCACTTCCACACCCTTCTGGTACCTAATTTCCAAGCACAAAATGAAATGCTAATTCATTTTAATATGCTTTTTTCCATGCTAGTAATTGCAGAAACATCCAAATATATGAGTTAATCTAGCTAATATTTTCTCTAAACGCAAAACTAAGAGGGCTGCTCCGAAAGTAATGCCTCCTAGTTTATGATGTTGGCCCACAATGTCAGAGGTGGATGTTGGTGGTATGGCAGTAGAGGCTGAGCCCTCCCACCAATATTCCATTACATTTGTTGCCGTGTGACTGATGGCAGAAGAGGGGTAGTCTGACAAAATGGCATCTGACATGGGAGTGCATATGAAGCAACATTGTGTCATTGAATTCCTCCATGTGGAAAATGGAGGAAACCCACTGACATTCACTGATGCTTACTGAATGTTCGTGGAAGCCAATCAGTGAATGTGAGCACAGTGAGGTGGTGGATGGTGCATTTCAGTAATGGTGACAGTGACAGTGGTTTACCTCCACTGGTGCAGATTTTTTCAAGCATAGCATGCAGGCTCTTGTTCAGTGATGACGAAAGTGCATAGCTAAAAAAAAAATAAAAACAGAAATACTGTTGAAAAATAGTGTTTTGTAGATGAAGATTTTCTCCATCAAATAATGTTACTGTGCTCTTGGTATCTATTGTAGTTTCCATGGAAGTAAATAGGAGGAATTACTTTCAGAGCAAGCTGACGTATTTCATTCACTCTTTAAAAAAATATTCTATAAAGTAATCATTTTGTATGTAATGATCTACGTAAAATTTTACAAATTTAAAAACAAATTAAATATATTCTCTTGAGTCATCTGAGTCATACTGAATCCTTGTAGTTTGAGCATATTACAAATAGATGAGACTAATTATCAGGGATCCAGCAAGGACAAAGAATGTAGCTTGTCTGGTGAAAAGAGAATGTTGAAACAATTTACTGATTACCCCATGTCCTTTGGGCTGGCACTGTATTTCTAGGATCACATATCTATATCCTTGATGGATTTCCTTCCTTGAGTGGAGACTGTTATTGCTCCAGAGACATGTTTAAAAATACAAACTAAAAGCCTGCTATGAGTATCAACTGGAGTACTAAATAGTGTAAAATTAATTTGGACTAATCAATATTCTCAAGAAAATCAATTCAAATCTCAATTGCCTTAGTGCATGAAACCAACAGTACTTCTACTGAGTAAAATGTACTTTCAAGCTTCACAAAAGTGCAATGTAGCAGCCTTTTATTTATTTATTTTCAAACTTACTTCTACTATGTATATATATTTATTAAAATTCTTATATATATATACTTATATACATATAAATGTATAAATGTATCTAATGTCTGTTTATTAGTTGTCTGCTACATTTTTTGAAATAAAGGGATCACATTAGTTTTTTTTGAAAGAACTGATTTACACAAATATCACCACATAAGCCTGCCTGCTTAACTCTTCCCTACATCTATGTAATATTTTCCTAATTTTGCCCATTGTAAAGCCAAATTTCATTCTTAAATTGGCTTGATATATATGATTGCATAGGTTTTAAAAAAAGATTTCTAAAAGATACTGTTAAAATGTTTATTCTTTTGTAAGTAGGAAAACCCATATCTATTTAATTGGCTCTATTTTAAACCACTTCAATCCATTTTATCATTATTTATACTCTATATGTTATTTACCATACACTGAGCAAAAGAATTAACCTAAATGCTGGTGCCATTGCTTAGCTTTGTACTCTGCATTTGTACAGGTACTAGATCAAATATCTTCTAGTAGGTATTGTCTTTAAAACTGTTACACATATTACATTAAAATACTCTAGCAGACTTCACTCTCTCTTAGTTCTTTTCTCTAGTCTGGGGATTTTGTTTCTCTTCTGTCTAAGATCATTGTATTGCTGTGGCACCCTGCTTGCCCTTAGCTGCACCTTTTCCATTTCTGTAATATCCTGTTTTATAATAGGGTGACCTGCACTGTGCAGTTTTCTTAATATGGACTCATTAGTCTCTTGGACTGTGCTAGGATAATTTCCTCAAATTTCTATTGAATAATCATATCTATACTTTTCCAACGCATTGTTGGCTTTTACCTCTTTTTTGTCTGATAAACACTACACAAATTAGCTCAGTATTTTTTCTTCCCTCTGCAGTGTAAAAGCCCTTCTTCTCTCAAGTATCAATCTCAATACCAGTCAAATCAGAGCATCAGAGTCACGTGGAAGGTATCAGAATGATCTTGGTGATCACCTTCATTTTCCCACTAGAAGCCAAACATCCAGTCATCACATCTTCTGTCCAGTTTATTCCTTCCCTCTAACTGACACTCACTCTTAGGTTGTGACTAAGCAACCTAGGATGAGTACCGGAAGCTAAAGATTGCTGTGCTTAGAAGATACACAAAAGCAAACACAGTGAAGGTGAAAAAGGATGGCAGGATTTGGAGCATGTAGGTTAGTGGCAGGATATGGAGGACATTTCATAAGGAAGAGCAGGGGGCAGCCAATGGGGAGGGAGGGTTGATTTCTCTTTTGGGATGCAAACTATAATTTCTCAACTGTTTTGGAAAATATTACACTCTTTCCTCAATCAATATGTAAAAATAATTGAATGTTTGAAGTTCAGGTTAGTAGTTCTTGGGAAAAACTCATCTGCAGCATCAGCCAGAGAACACTTTGCTTCTAAACCTAATAGTATCTTAGTTTGATGGAACTGCTTTACTAGGCTGGATATGTAACTTCTACAGCTGCTAATGGTAAATATTCAGGGAACTATTTTTCTTAACTGGCATAACAGTAACGCAGTTTACATACATGAGCATAATTCCCACACCCTCAGTTCACTTTACTAACATCCATCCCCTTGGACGTCTTTTCCAGCATGTTCTGCTCTACAGAAAGAGGTTTCTCAAGAGAACGTGCACACATTCCTTAGCACTCTCAGTAGGAACTTGTCTATCTTCAAAAATGTTTTGGAGGTTTCTGATTAAGACCTTTGAGTCAATGATCCTTCTCCTGATCATTCATCAAGCTCAGAAAAAACTGTTTGGGGAGAAATGATCTGCGCTTGCTTAAATGTGTGGCTGTTCCATACAAAGACACTGGTTGAATAGGAAGGGCCTTACAATGTCAGATGGAGTCAGCACAGTTATTAAGTAGAAAAAGGGGGAAGGCAATACAGATCTATTGTACATAAACCAACTTTTAATTTTATATGAGAACTCACACTCTTTGTATATCTGTATCTGCTAACATTATGGTTCTGCTTCAGCCATTCCAACCAAGAGCAAAGAGACCAGACAGCACAAGTGTCACACATTAAATCTTCAGGAAGCCTAAGATCTGGCCTTATTTCTTCTTCAGAAACTCTGTTGTGCTCTGAGAGGTTCACCTGGAGTCATATTTGGAACCTTATTTGAATATTCTAAGTTCCATTTATAGAAAATATAAAGCACAGCATTTTTCAATGTTTGTCTCTAAGAGGTTTGGGAAGGCTTCTGTTATACCTTTTTCATTTGCTTATTTAAGGGGACAATTTTTCATGTTTCATATTTGCACTTTGTTACATTTAATTCAAGGTGTATGTTAGCCAGCATCAAAATACTGTTATGTAACACACAACAGAGAGAATATGGGTGGTGCCAAGCAGATTATTCTGCATGGTATTTTGGTAGCAAACACAAGGGAATGTAAGTATGAGAGAGATTGGATTGGGAATATCAATTTGTAATTACAAATGATATTTAATTAAAAAATTATAACAGATTAGCTATACCATTACTTTCTGTAATTTTCCGAATCATAACAAAAATATATTAGTGCATTATGTTATCTTATCTCATATGTAGTGATTTGTTTAACAGCACTTTGCATAAATTAACAGAAAGCAGGAGAATCTCTACAAGCACAAGGGAATTTGCAAGGCAAAATGATAGGGAATCACTTAATTTCCAACCCCACTATGCTATCCATAAAGAAAATGATGCCTGTGCTCTTTACTTCTACTGACATAAGAGTATAGTCACAGAGAGCTTGCAATATGTGCCTTCAAGCAAGTGAGCTTGTGAATTAAAAACCCAGATTTGTATCTGTGCTCAGTAATAACCACGGGTGCTGGAATATTTTTTAGAGAATATCTACATGCTACCTTTTTAAACATATATATAAACTTTTTTTTTTCCAAATTCTTAGGTTCATATTAAAAACCTGAGAGTTTTGAAAAAAAATTAGATGAACTTTTGTTATTTTTCTGCAATGTAATTTATTATGAGAAGTGAAAGAACTTCTGGTGTAGAATAAGGCTCCACAACTGAGAAATACCAAACATAAAGGGTAGAACTGATTTGGATAATAAAATGTGTATTCTTTATGTCTACTCTGTAGAGCTGGAGCTGTTAGCATTCAAAGAAATTTCTCACATTTGACAACTCTTGAGATACCTATATTCTTTTTGCCTTTACTGCTTTTTCCCACTGTTTCACTGTTTTCAAAAGCAGCTAGTGCATTTTCATCCCCTCTGCAGTTCAGTTGCATCATCAGATGTCTGAAGTTCTGTCTGCTGTGCAGAAGACCACTGATGAGGATTTGAACTCACTTACATTCAGTCTGTGAAGGACCCAGTCAGAAGGTGGTCTGGATTAATACACAGATCTATTAACAGGCCACTGTTCATCCTATGTAATCACTGAAGAGCCACTAAGAGATTTTGTGATTACAAAGGCTAATTATCCATGTGTAGAGAAAAAAAAATCTGATCTAAACCACTACCTTAATACCTGGGATATACTCTCAGTCTTAGTGAAATGAAGGGGCAAAAGCTGCTACCTGTACAAGTCTTCTTGGACACACCATAAAGACTACAAACTCAGTTTTTAAGAAATTAAACTGAACATAGCTTTTTTTCCTAATATTCGTCTTGGAAAGATGACCATCTCATTCATTCCATTCTGTTCTCTTCTTCCCACTGCTGAACTGACTTCATTTTTCACTGGTATTCATAAAAATGACTTAACCTTAAAAAAAAAAAAAGAAGAAGAAAAAAGGAAAGAAAAACCCTCTGAAAGTGCCAGAGTTCATTTCTGTCTAAGCTTTATATAGCTATAATCTAGCTTCTACAGAACAAGTCCCTTGAAGGCCTTCAGAGGTTAAATATCTGTATTTAGATCTTTATCTTCCTATTACTCAATATCCCCATCTATTGCACTTTGAGCTGTGGTTATGATTTGCCCTCTTGTAAGACCCTTGGCACCTTATTCATTTTTGCCTAATATGGTTTTCTTCATTGTTCTGAATACACATTTTCTATTTCCTATTATAACTCAGACATCCATCCAGACAGAGTGAATTTGACAATTCACATCTAAGATTTTATCTTGATTTTTTTTTATTTTTTTTTCTGGAGAAGTACTAGTTTGAGCTGGACATTCCTACCTTATAATAATGTGCAATGAATCAGCTAAGTAAAAAGTATCTTACCTCATCTTTTCTGACTAACTCAATTGGCTCTGAGAGAGAAGACTGAAACACACGAGCCCAGGAAGAAACCCCTGTATGACAGGGAGGCACCAGCTGAAGTGAGGCACTAAGTGAAATTGGACAGGGTGAATCTGGGTATTGTGTAATAAGTAGAGGCCAAATGACTGCAGAGGGTAACACAGCAGGTTAGGATCAACAGAAACTACAGATTAATTTATTCAGTTATGATAGAAAAGATCCTACAAAGAAACTCTTGGAGGCAAACAGCCAGTTGGTAATACTACTCTATCTGATAGCAGATATATTAATATACATAGTACAGATCTACGTACATACTTTACGTACTACAAATCTGTATTTAGTAGACTAAAAGGGACACTGTGCACTGATGTGCGCCAAGAAACCTGCAAAAGGATTCATTTTTAATAAGGAAATGCACTGCCCAGTAGACTGTAGGCACTATGTCTCTGTAGGCACTAGCTTATGCATTAGCTCTTTATTGAACTGGTCCCAGTATAGCTGCAGCCGTGTAAGAAAAAAGGCTAGTGCCTTGATGGATTCATATATGGTAAATAAGTGACTTAATGAACTATTCATGTTCCCTCACAAACCTCATCCCTATCTCTCCTTACTTATTAGCATCACTGTTCTCACATTCACTCTCATGACTTAAAGAGCACCATCACTCTTTCAGGACTTTCTCTGGATCTATGTACCTGAGCCACTTGAAGTTTTGAATCACAGAGTCATAGAATTTCTCAGGTTGGAAAAGGCCTTAAAGATAATCCAGTCCAATCACAGCCTAACCATACTTCCCTAACTCTCAGAACCCTAAATCATGTCCCTGAGGACCACATCCGAACGGTTTTTAAACAAATTCAGGAATGGAAATTGGGGGGGGGGAGGGAGATGGAAAATGGGATTTTTTTTTTGCATACGCCTCTTTGTAAAAACCTTGACAATCTCCTCTTCTTCCCCTTCTCAAATATAATCATAGGTTTGTAGAATTACTGAATGGTTGAGATTGGAAGGGACTTCTAGATATCACCTGATCTAATCCCTCCTGCTCAAGCACAATGCCCTAGAAAACATTACCCAGGATAATGTCCAGACAACTTCTGAATATATCCAGGAAGGAGAATCCACAATCTGTCTGGACAGCCTCTGTCAGTGCTTTGTCACCAGCTTAGAAGTGCTTCCTGATATTCAGATGGAACTTCCTGTGTTTCAGTTTGTGTCTGTTGTCTCTTTTCGCAGTGGGGCACTACCTGGTGTAGGGAACCTGCTTTGGCAGGGGGATTGGACTCGATGATCTCTGGAGGTCCCTTCCAACCCCTACAATTCTGTGATTCTGAGATTCTGTGATTCTGTGGGGCACCACTGAGAAGAACCTAATCCCACAGAAAATATCCCTTCAGATATTAATACACGTTGATCAGACGACCCTGAGCCTCCTTTCTCCAAGCTGAATATGTCCATCTTCCTCTGCTTTTCCTCATATGTGAGGTGGTCCAGTCCCTTCATCATTTTAGTAGCCCTTCATTGGACTCACTCCTGGAACTCCATGTACCAATTTGAGCAGTACCTGACATCAGTTAAAATACCATTTGTAGCATCTATCTTTTGGCATTTATGTTAAATATTCCTAATATAAAAGGGACACCTCTTGACTTAGATCTTCTAAGAAGTATGATGCAACACACAATACAAAGAAAACACCGCTTTCAGGGGGAACAAACAAAACATCAACCCAAAATGTTTATGGCAAAAAAAAAGGATTCTTGAAATACAAGGAAAAACATCTTATTTAACTTTTTTTTTGTTTGTAAAATGTACACTGAGTGCAAAAGGATTATACAGTACCATAATTTTAGCTAATATTCTTGGTTCAGTGTAAAATATTTATTGACAAAACGATTATTGCAGAAATTTTAAATTTATATTTCACAATTTATAACTGCATAGAGAACAGCATTTCTCTGTGAATAAAGAAGTGACTTGTTTCGGAGATGCTGTGTTACCTTACCATACTTTTAACACCAAGTCATTTTGTTTTATCCTAACTGTGTAGAATAGTACACAGCCCAGGTTTGAAACACTCTCTCAGATAAATAATTCCTATAGGAAAGAGGAAGAAGTGGAAATCGTGTATTATTTAAAGGTAGCATGTAGTGATAGGACAAGGAAACTTGAACATAGGAAGTTCTGTACTAACATGCAGAAGAACTTCTTTGGGATAAGGGTGATGAAGCACTGGAACGGATTGCCCAGAGAGGTTGTGAAGTCTCCTTCTAAGGAGATATTCACGAATTGTCTGGATGCCTACCTGTGCAAACTATTTTAGGTACCTACTTTTGCAGGGGGGTTGGACTTGATGAGGTCCCATCCAATCCCTGTGATTCTGTGATTCTGCGATAGCCACGGAAAAATTTTTCTCAAAAAATATTTCCCCCAGAGTAAATGTCATTCCTGAAGATTTTAGTTTCAGCATTGGAACACGGTTTATAAATATGTATCTATAAGTTGTTCATGTTCAACAACCCATATAAAACACATAAACCGATCTTGGTCCAGCTACCAAGTAGTGTTGACTCCACCAAAACTCTCTTGGTTCATGGCACTGAATTTAAGCCTTCTCTATTAATGTGGAGGTGAACAGATATTGTCAACAGTTTCTTCTAGTTAGAAGTATATATTATATGGAGGATTCGAGCTGTAAAGTTGCCAAACTAGACATTAAGATTGTCAAGAATCTATGTATTGGAAGAAGGGGAATGAGGGGTTTCAACCATATCTGCTTTTTAAAGGAGACTTAATCCTGCTAAACAAGAATGTAATTAATTTCATTGAAAATTACAGCACTTCATTACTCACACCAGTGAGTATATAAAGGTCTCAAGTGTGAAAATCAGAGCTTACTGCAATCAACAACTGCTAAACTGCAGTTGTTGCTAAGTGAGCAAGAATTCTACCTAATCTCTTCTCCTTTATTCCATGAAGTCTATTTGAACTCTCTTGCAGTTCCACTGCATTCAACAGGACACTCTGAAAAATCTTGTTCTTCTCATGACTCTTGTGACGAGAACTAAGTTGGCAGTTGTCATTTATCAGGAAACACTTAAGGAAATTTCTGAGAAATAAAGAAGGACAACATGCACATATTAAATAAAGGTCTGAGCATATTTTTTGTGTTACAGGTACAAGAATTGTATGTTGCCTCCCACTTCCTGCCTGCCTGGCAGATTTGCTGCCATCCTGATGCCACTTTCATGGCTATTGAGTCACCAAGCATCCTCAGATAAAGGAGAAATCACATTTCAGAGTTCTTCTTGTTACATCAACAGCTTTACTTTCAGGATCATGGGCCTGGTTTTAACAATAGCCTGAGGACAGATGTCAAAATGCAGTGTAAATACAACTGGGCTAGACCAAAGTAACAGAGGTTTTAAAGCATATGATGTTACTTTGACTAGTGAAGATCAAAAATTAAACCACTATGATTAAATACTTTTAATCACTTTTAAATACTGGTTTCTTTTCACAAGGGTTAAAAGTAATCACATTGATAGAACTCTGAAAAACTAATTCATTTGTGTTATTTTAATGTTTGTCAGCTCCTAAAAGTCAGCAATCGTGATGAGAATTTAAGATAAAGCTTTGGGTTTTTCTGATTAAGACTGAAAAGCAGAATGAAAAAATAGAAAATAAATAAGGAGAATGGTGTTCACGCTTTAAATCAAGAAAAGTAAAATAAAACCTACTCCAAACACTTGTTAGTGAAAAATGCAAAAATGGAAAACAAATATTAAAAAAAACTAATTTGCATTTTTTTTTTTTTTTAAATAGAAAGAAAATATATGGTGACCAACTGGCAGGAAAATCGGAACTCACAAAGACATTTTAAGATCCTATAGAATGTCCTCCAGACAGACACCCATTCTGTCAAACAGAAAAGAAGTGTTGTGGAGAAAACTTTCCTCCGAGATGAATGTGCTGTGGGCACTTCCAAAGATGAATTTAGTTTAGGAAAGATTAGAAAGACCTATTGTGAGCAGTAAAACGGGTAAAAGTATACAATTATACAATCATAGCCTAGAGGAGGAAACTAGCTGTGTTTGCTGGAAGATTTCAATGGAAAACCTTTCATTTTCGTAACTGAATATTTGAAGAGATGTGCAGATTCTGGTTCACATTTTGGTGTGAAAACTTCTCTTAATATTTTTCTTACTAAATAGCATTTCTTTTCCCTATGGATTTTTTTTTTTTTTTAACCTTAGAAACTCAGTAATTTTTTATTATATTACTATCTATTCTTTTTTTTCTTTTTTTTCCTTTAAGAATTTTTTTTGCCGTAGTTGGAATTCTCTTACAAAACTTAAAATGTATCCATTTTGTCACAGCTAAAACATGAGCTGTCAGAGGAAAGCAAGGGAAGCAGTTTTCTATCTCTCTCATGGCTGATCAATATTTTTAGTTATTTAAGGCCATTTGGAACAATGAGTAGAACCTCAAAAGCCAGTAGAATCTTACTCCTGACTTGCAAATGAGTGTTTAAGCAAATGTCTATACAGATGGATGAGTACAGACCTCAGCTTCTTTTCCCATTCTTCAAGCTTTCTGGATGGGAGCCAGCTACAGGCTGGCAGCCATATAGCTGGGTTTTCTCTACACTGTATTTGATATAATATGCCCTGACTTCCAGCATATGTAGATGGTCCTAACCAGTCCTTCCAGCACGGGGACATTACCTTGAACAGAAAGCCTTGCTGGCTCAGAGACAGAATTTCTAGACTACACTTGTTTTGCCTCTGAGGCTGATCTGTATTTGTAAAATGGCTGAATTAAACCACAGGTGAAGTATTTGAGAGAGGTTTTTCTTTAACATTTGCATTTGCTTATGTTTTAAGAGATTCCTTCACAATGCAACTGTAACTGGAATTCTTTAGCATGATTTGCCATGAATACAGCTTTGGCACTGTGTTTGCTTGTCCAAACCTTTTGCATATTTTCAGATACCAAAGTCTGAAGTGACATGGCACGGAAAGTAAAGCTTGTAGAGCCCCCAGTGTTTTTCAGCTGAAACAATGCTACAAGCTGCTTGGGCAGATGCCACATGCATTTCTGCCTCGCAGGTTCATCAGATCCTCACTAGGAGGTTTGTGCCTGCACCAGACATGCAGCACAGTTAAGCATGCTCACATACTTCAAAGGGTGTTGGAGACCCATTCAGCTGATTCTGCTGAGGCACTTTCTGTTAACAGCTTCTAGTTTCAAACTATGGGGAATAGGAAGCGATGTTTCTTAATGATGGTTTATTGGATCCTTGATTCTCTCCCTTGCTGATCTCACAAGCCCAAGGTTGTTCACCTTCTGGTCACATCACAAGCTCACCAATTTTGTGTATTTTTTGCCAGTGGTAGGATGTGCAGGTTGTTGGGTGAAATATGAGGACGTATGTGCAGATGCTTTGGGTGAGACAATGCCCACATGGCATTTCATTCAACAACTGATCTTAATATTG
>CM074576.1:170474609-170789609 GCA_037305975.1 Chrysolophus pictus
ATAGAAAAGGCTTTGGTTTTAAAATCTGATTTGTTATATCCCTGTTTTATTGTTATTGTTTCCTCTTGTTCCTTTTTTGATAGTAACAGGTATCACAGTTGTCAGCTATGGCAAATGGAGATGATGATCAACCAGTACTGTATGAAATGCTGCCTGTGTCTGGGGAAGCCTGCCCCTGCTCCTCAGGTGAGCAGAGCAGAGTGCAGATGGGCAGTGTGGAAGCCCTTTGTCCTTCTAACACATTCATGTGTGTGAGGAGATATTCACTGGCTTGTGTTTCGTTTCAGCTACTCATTCTCCTGCCCTTTTTCTTATTTTTCTTTTGCATTTCTGAAGATTTGTGTTCATTGCTGAAGCCTTTTGGAGAAGCCCTCAGACATGCTTTTTGTAAGGGAACTTGGGGCACCTCAGGCCTTACCTCATCTCTGCTGGTGGTCCAAGATCCCTTATCTGCTCAGCCTGGAAGTGGCAGTCCTTACCACAATGATACCATAGGAGTGCCCTGTTCTTGTCCTGTTCCTCGCTGTTCCTGAATTGCTGTTTGACTCATTGCTGGCCTGACCTTGGGCCTAACTTGTCTTGCTTTTGCCAGATTGCTGACCTGTTAGTACCACATGTTGTCATTCTCACCTCTGCTTGCCCTGCCCTGCCACTAATGGACGACTTCCTATCAGTGCAGTTACTGGTGTCACAGGCAAGGTGCCTGTGCAGGAGTCACCCTCACCTCCTTGCTCCCCTTTGCTCACACTGCTCCACAGCATGTTTGTTTCTGATGTGCAACCTAGTCCTCGTTGCCTGCATGGTCTCATCCTGACCAAGGAAGCACCTTTATGAAGGACTGGGGCTCACATTTAATGACACAGGTACTGCTAATGTCCAGATAAAATTATTTGGTGCCAGAAGGTATTGCTACCTCATCAAATTCCACCCCCTCAAGTTCAACAAAACATTTGGAAACCACCTTCTACATTCTGTGTAGAATACTCCCTGCAATGCAGAAGAGTGGTGTATTGTATCTGCATCAAAGAGAATGACAGTGATCAATGATGGTGTTAAACAGTCTCAAGTTTTGTGTTTTTGAATTGTGCTGTGCTTGAAATGGAATCTTTTATTGTAAACAAGGATGTGGTTATTAAAGTTGATATTGAAATTTTGATAGGGATTGGAACGACTTCTCAAAATAATGAATTTAAAGGGTATTTTGCAATATATAATCTGTTGCAAATCAAGGTTGATGAATAGATAAATAATAGAAGTGTTCTGTCTATTAGAGAGCATTTTGATGTAAGAGAAAAGCTACAACAATCTAAGACTTATCTGATTGGATCTCCGATCAAGAACTGTCATATTTTTTTCTTTGTAATACATCATTTCACCTAATGTTGTGAAAATGCCTTTGCTGTACCAACTGTAGTACTTGTGAGCTTGAGAGATTACAGAATGAGTTATGTTTCTCATACAACATCTTCAATGAGCTTTTTTCTTCATTCATAGTTTCATGCACATTAAAAAAATAAATTATTTTGTGTTGTTTACAGTATTTACCCAGCTCATGACCTAAAATTCAGCTGTGTACTGAATTAGTACAAATAATATAATCTGCTCACATGGTTGCTCCTTCATTTCTACCAGAAAAAATGCAGGCATAAGACAGGAATTCCTCTTTGGTGAAATCTGGAGAATAGGCAATGGTAATGTTGATGGTAAAATAAAGTAAGCTAGCACAGAATTCTACCAAAATATGCTAGAATCACCTTATATTTGCCCCTGTGATTACAGAAGGCTGGCTGTGTATTAGGGTGATTGCTTTTGTAACACAAGTTTGTCCACCTAAACAGCAACTTTTTTTCAAGCATTTATTTCACAGTCGGATACATAAACCAGGAATAACCTGTAGTCTTCTAAATGTAAGCATCAATCACCATTACTTGATAACCATGTAGCAAGTTTAGAAATTAATGAGGTGTCGGTAGCTCAGCCTAGATCACATCTTAACCATGTAAGATCTGCTCTGAAAGTAATACCTCTTATGTTATTATGTAGGCCCACAACATTGAGGTTGTGGATGCCCCGTCCCTAGAGGTGTTCAAGGCCAGGTTGGATGGGGCTCTGGGCAGCCTGGTCTAGTACTAGACATGGAGATCAGCGGCCCTGCTTGTGGCAGTGGGGCTGGAGCTTGTTGATACTTGAGGTCCCTTCCAACCCAAGCCGTTGTACGATTCTATGACTAGAGGCGGACATTGGTGGTATGGCAATAGAGGAGCAATCTTCCCACAGATATTCCATTACATTTTGTTGCTGTGAGACTGATGGCAGCAGAGGGGCAGTCTGACAAAATGGTGTGGGTATGAAGAAAAGGTGTGTCATTGAATTCCTCCAAGCAGAAAATGGCACCTGTTGACATTCATTGGCACTTGCTGAATATTTATGGAGACCAAAGAGTGGGTGGAAGCATTTCACCAATGGAGGCAGTGACAGTGGCTCACCTCCACTGGTGAAGATTTTTATGAGTGCGTCATGGAGGATCTTGGTCATCGCAGGCAAAAATGCATAGCTAATAGTGGTGACTATGTTAAGAAATTGTATTCTTTAGCTGGGGATTTTCTATATCAAAGTGTTGTGCTCTTTGTATCTGTTGTATTTTCCATGGAAATAAATAGGAAGTATTACTTTCAGAGCAACCAACTGATAAGAATGGGAAACTGACATATGCCCATGAAGGTAATACTTATAGCTGTTATTCAACACAGCTTTTCATTAGCTGTAGAGTATTTCTATTCCAATTTAAATGTCTATCTTTTTTTTTTATTTTATTTTATCATAAATATTGGAATGGTAGCCATATCATATCACTAATAATATCTTCATGTAAACAGAGCAAAGATAATTGATGGATGTGTGGTATAGGTCTTAAGCACTTTTACACTTTAGTTATGGCTATTTCTCAGACCACATCCACTTTTTATTGTTTAGGAAGACCCAAACTTATTTTGCTAATTTTCCAAACTAACTAAGCACAAGCCAGCATAAATGTGAAAGCTGAATTTAACCCCATGTTAAACTGAAAAAATAAGATCTGTGGATGGGCTTGGCTTTATGCACATGGACCTGAATGATGTTTACTTGAACTAGAGGGGAGATAGAAATGAATTTGAATGTAATTAAAAAAAAAAAATCACATAATCACATATATTCTAAAACACCTGTGATCATGGTGTTATAATGTTTAAAAATGAATGCTTTCATCAACACCTAAGATCTAAAGCAACCTCTGGATCTATTTTTAGATACTGATAAAATCATGCTATGAGTGGGATTCTGTTCAATACATAGATTTCTGTAGAGGTCTATGTGACAGTCAGATACCCAATCTACCATTGCAGCCAATTCAATCAATTAGACCTCGTGTTCCCATTGCTGCAATTGGGTGAGGCATCACTACTCACCTGTTATGATGGTTTTGCACCATTCTCTGAATTCTAGCCTAAAAGAATTTGTTGCTGGATCATGTCTAACTTTCTCATGTTAATAAGGTTCTACCACTTTTCACCTTTTTAAGTGTTCATTTCCATCAGCTATTTTTAAAAAATGTAAAGTCTCTTTCCAGTTTTTATTCTGTGGTGCTTAACAGACCGGACTGTTACTGATTCCCCTCTAGGAAAAAACCACTTACAGTGTTCTGAGTTTATGCTTGTCAGTATAGATGTCACTGTCTCCCAGGATGCACTTTTTCACAGCAGGTAAGTACAACTGTTTTCTCTTATGAGGTCTCTCTCTTATGATGAATTATCTTCCTACTACAATTATCACAGGGTCAGGCTCTTTGACTGCAGCTTGCACTGGTGTTACAGGTCCTGTAATAGATGCAGCTGTATTCCAAAGTTTTTTATTACAACAGACAAAAAATAGCATTTGATATGGTGTAATTGGATAATTGTAGTTTTCCCCTGACTTTCAGGTGAGTGTGATGTCATGCTAATTTTCGGAATTGTTGCTGATGAACAAATGCCTTTTAATAACAGAGAGATGACTGGAAATGAGAAATCACTGAAACCATCTCTTCACATCACCATATCAGTGTTATGATTTCAGAATGTGTGATCTAGGCCCAAGTCTGGCAGCATGAAACTTCAATGTAGTGATATGTGACCAGTGACCAGGGACTACTGGTCAATAAATGAGCGTTCTCTTTTTTTTCAGTAGATCACTGTCCATTAGTAAAAGAAGCATTGTGGTTCAAACTTGTTTCACGAACAATATTGGATATTTTGGCATGGAAGTCTAGATGGTAGGCATGAAATTATATAATCTCATGAAAACCTATTGCCATTTTTGTGCACCTGGAATGTGATATTAATTTCCTCAAATCTTGTATTCTCTAATTCCTTTTTCAGTAACTTACACTCAGAAAAAGGTTGTTTTGATACTTCCTATGCAGCAAAAAGTGACAATATGACCACAGCTTATAGAATGTCTGATTACAAGCTAGGTCTATTTGGCATTCCGCAGGACTCAATGATGGTTCAAGCTCAAAGTGTTTATGGGCCAAATATGGTCGACTTTGACAGAAACCATAGTAACACTGATCAAGGGCAACTTCAGCAAGGGGTGTGGAGACTGAACAGGAGAGCAGTGAAGACTGGAGCCTCCCTCACCTGAGCGAGGACTGATTGCACTTCCAGTTCATGCACCAGCAGTGGTGCAATGGTTAAGATTTTGAGGCCTAAGAGAAAAGGGAATTTTAAGATCTGATTGGATTGTAGTAATGAGTTGAAATTGATCCATATTATCATTTTGTGTCTATCTATAGTTATAATTATATGTAGAAAGCGATTTTTTTAATGAACCTTGTAAAGCAGTTAACTGGAAGAACCAGAAAAATACTCGTGAGTGAGTAACATAACAATATTTCTTCTCTTTAAGTTGATGAAATATATCAGTTCAGCATACCTTGTTCTCAGCCCAACGTGCCAACATGCAGAACTTTCAAAAAGCGACCAAAACATTTTTTTCTTCCTCTTCTTTACTTGCATCCCTTTGTGCTCTCTATAACTTCTTTATTTACAGAACAGTGAAATTCTGTCAATTGATACTCATAACTCCCTTCTCAAATCAATTCATCAACTTTTCTTTCTTCCCTTCTTATTCCTTCCTTCCTTCCTTCCTTCCTTCCTTCCTTCCTTCCTTCCTTCCTTCCTTCCTTCCTTCCTTCCTTCCTTCCTTCCTTCCTTCCTTCCTTCCTTCCTTCCTTCCTTCCTTCCTTCCTTCCTTCCTTCCTTCTTTCCTTCCTACCTTCCTTCCTCCCTCCCTCCCTCCCTCCCTCCCTCCCTTCCTCCCTGTTTACTTCTAAAATAATTAAAAATATGTTTAGATAATTGTGAAATAACTACAAAATGGTTGGAGTGACATGCTCAATAAAAATGGGATAAAATCTATCCAAGTATTCTGCTTTGCGGTATAGGTAACATAGAGCAAAATAGCATACTGTCAAAGCAAATGAGAAGAATTCACCATTTGGTTAGTTTAATGGGTGATATGTTGCCCAAGAATATGTAAATTCCTCTCAGGAATGAGGGGTACCCCAGAAATCAGAGGTAGGCAAATTTTTCTAAGTCCATTCTGGACATTCTCCAGTCAGAACCAAAATATTCTGTTGCAGTTTCAGACTGGAGAGCCTATTGAAAACTCATTATCTTCAAATAGGATTACACTCAGTTAATATGAGAACATGCACATTACAATATCACATAAAATCAAAAGTTCCAATTTGCTCACTACATGTAAATCCAATTCAAAATATTTCCATAACATATATCCGCTGGATGTTACACTATTTGTATGTCACTCTAGAATGGATTAACTCCATGACAGGCTGGTCTCAGTTTTTCTGCATTTGGTGTTTTTAAACAGTTTATATTTGTTATCATATCAAAGACAGGCTTGCGGTTTTCAAAAGGAAGAAGAGAACACAGCGCCCAAGGCTCTTCCAGCATTACATTTCTTATTCCATTTTATCTTTCTTGGTTTTGACTAATGTCAGTAACAGCTACTGGTAATAAACTGCTTGTTACAGCTTGCTCTTGCCTTCAAGCACTGGCTTTGATACATTGTCAGCCAATTGGAAGCATTTCCTGATTACATTTCCAAATTGCTTGTTTATTGATCGAAAGTTAATAAAGCAAAAGACAACTTTACGGCTTAAATTAAATGAAAGGTTCCTTTGATGTTCAAATTATCCAATCAACCAACGTGCAATGAAATGTAAGCATTTGAAAGTTTTATCTGGAAAGCAAAATGTACTAGATAATGGATTCTAGCACAGACACTGTATCTAAAAGCTAATGAAAAATACTCATAACTTTAATATATGAAGATTTCATTTATTTTCTGTTGAAAAGTATATGACACTGAATTTTGTTATTTTAAAATACCTGAAAACATGAAAGTGCAGATACTGTATTTACTGTACGTCTTTTTGACAAACTGTAATTCATACTACAGGTGCATTTGGTTAGCTGCAATAAACAAAGTAGCATGCATTATAATTTCCTTTGAGTCTGGCATTTCCTTGTTAATCTACTTGCTTCTGGTGCTGCATGAGAATTACTGTGCTCTGTCCACTATTAACTTCCCTTTCAAGGGGATACTACAGCCTCTCTGGAATATTTATCTCTGATAGAGCTGCCTTTTCTCCAAAAGTGACTACATACGTCCTATTATGTTGTTTCTTCAGGTGTTTTTGCTTACATAGTGATACTTATTTAAGCCATCTAGACAGATATACCAA
The DNA here is from genome assembly GCA_037305975.1 of Chrysolophus pictus. Lineage (NCBI taxonomy): Eukaryota > Metazoa > Chordata > Aves > Galliformes > Phasianidae > Chrysolophus > Chrysolophus pictus. The sequence goes on from CM074576.1 coordinate 170,481,397, forward strand.
ACACTATTATGTTTTACAAGGAGTCAGGCACCTGAAGGGCAACTATTTTCAGTACAATTTAAGCTGGAAACATTGGAGTGGCTACAGAATGTGCTATGTACAGTAAGAAAAAAATAACAAATAAAAGCAAATATTAGTCAGTAAGCAAGAATGACAGTGGGATAGGTACAATCACATTGTAGCCCAGATCTCTTTGGGAGATTAAGGTGTTTTGTGGCAGAGAAATCTTGAAATTGACATGTTCTGAAACTAAATAAATAAATGAAAAAATAAAAATGATCATAGGTATTACATTCTGTGCCTCACTCATACAATGTTAAAACAACATTTGGTTCTTTCAAGATGAGAGCTATGTTTGTATATCACATCACCATGAACAAAGTTGTGTTTGCTGCACTAAAGCAATGAATATGATACTTGTCCTGTCGATGCTCAACACCCTTTTCCCTTGCTTTTTTATTTACAGTGTTATGTCTTGTTATGGCACTATCTTTGCAACACCAAATCAAAAAGTAAATGTACAGATGCACAAGGTCTTCATGTGTCAGAATTAAAATCTGCCCGCTCCTTGAAGCAAAAGTTCCAACTGAGATAGGTATGTAAAAACTTGAATCTGTTCTGTCAAAGACAGCATATTGAATGCCTTTTGCTCTTTTAACACAATGTCACATAACTTATCTGAAGACCTTAATGTCTGATAAAGCTTATGAGTACAGTCAAAACTAAACTAAGAAATTGTTGGTTACTAGGAAAGAAGTGGAAATTTGGATTTTATTTTACTAATGTGGATATTGATTGTTGTTGTTCCTTTTGTTGTAGAAAGCCAGCTTCATTTGGTCTATAGGTTGTATAGCAACCATTTTTTTTCTCCACTTCTTATTTCTGTGCAGATAGAGATATACGTTTAGAATGACCAGAATAAAGCAGAAATTGATTTTAAAAGGTTAGTATCCACCATAGTGAATGCCCAACACAGTTGTAATGGTAAAGATACAATTTTTGCTAATTTATACCTTTTGTGAAAGACTCCATGAACATGGCATGCTCTCTTTCTTTTTATGCTCAAGCTTTCTAAGCCCCTGCTGACACCGTTAATCTGCAAGCCTTTCTCAGCCTTTATGTGTCTTTCTCAACCATCAGCAAACACTGGACTCTACAAGATACAACTTGCGAAATAACTGTAACCAACTGCTCCCATGAATATAGCATCTCCTGATGCGTGAGATGCTGCATGTAGCACATTTCTTCATTTGAGGAGCACCATCTGCACCCAAAAAACTAAGCAGATGGGTTAGATTGTAAAAATACAGGGATTATTTTTTTCTTGTTTTCTTCTTCACAACAGAAGAGGAAAAAGTAGTCATAAAAGTCCCAAATCAGGAGCTGGCAATTATTTCTAAGTTAATAATATTTACAAATATAAGGGTATTTTATGTGTTTATGGGTCTTTACAGCTCATGTTTCCCAGAGTATTCTTCAAAGTAATAGAACATAAATAGAAGTAATAGAAAGCAAGAAATTTACATTTTTGAATGAAAATTAAGACGTGATAGAAAAAAGTATTCTTTAGATTTATTGGTCAGAAGAGACAGGCCAAGGAGAGTATCCACCCTTGATAAATGAAAAGGAAGAGCTGGTTCAGCAGACACTGAGAAGGCTGAGGAATTCAATGAGCTCTTTGCCTCACTCTTCATTGCCAGTCAGTCTTCCCATGCCTCTCATGTCCCTGAACCTTTAGGTGGAGTTTGGGCAAGTTAAATTCATCCAATTGTAAGAGCAAAAAGACGGAGACTGCTTCATGAATCTGATTGTATACAAGTCTTTGGGGTGGACAATGTGCAGCCCAATGTCCTGAAGGAACTGGCTGGTGGTTGCCAAAGCACTCTCCATTATATTTGAAAAATCATGGCTGTCAGGAGAAGTCCCTAGCATCTGGAAAAAGGGAAATATCATTCCCATTTTTAAGAAGTATAGAAAGGGAGACCTGTGGTACTACAGGTTGTGAGCATCAGGTCTGCGTCTGAGAAGAGCAGGGAATGGATCCTCCTGGAAGATATGTTAAAGCACATGAGGTATGAACAGGCAATCCAAAACATTTAAGATGGCTTCACCCAGGGCAGATCATGCCTGACCAGCCTGGTGGCCTTCTATGATGAATTGGCAGCACTGATGGACAAATGAAGGGCAATTGATACCTGCACTTGTGCAAGACTTTTGACACGGTACTGAACCACACCCTTATCTCTAAATTGGAGAAATATGGATTTGAAGGCTGGATTATTCAGTGGATAAAGCATTGGTTGGATGTTTGTTGTCAATGGCTCTACATCCAGGTGGAGGCCAGTGACAAATGGTGTCCCCTAGAGGTCTGTCTTAGGTTTGACATCTCAATCAATGACATGGACAGTGGGATGGAGTGTACTCTTGGCAAGTATGCACTCTAATAACATATTCCCAGGCTCTGGATTATGATGGATCTACCCAGCAGGGATAAACCATGTTGAGTGGTGCAGTTGACACAATAGAAGGAAGGGATGCCATCCAGAGGGAACTTGACGGGCTTGAAAGTGGGCCCATGTGAACCTAATGGGATCTCTAGGAAAATACTGTTAGACTCAAAATCTAATTTGGAAATTTAAGCTTGATTTGGGGTGTTGTTCCTTTCACAACAACTTGGGATTTCCATTAAGTTCTCCTTTGGATGGAACTAAAATAGATCAGAAAAGACCTTTCAAAACAAAATAACTAAACTTAGAATTTAAGAGAGCAGCATTTGTGGTTTTGTTTGTGTTTTTATCCTAGGTTAGATAATGAATGAAGCCACTTAGTCCAGGAACTCCTTTTGATGTCAAAACCTCTACTGACTGATTTAGTACTTATGTGAGTGAGTCATTTTAAGATAACAGAATTCTAAGTATCCATACTATTCCTCAAAAATAGTAAATATCCCCATGGATATTTAGCTACCTAATAATTTTTACTCTTATTAACTTCACAGTGGCAGCAGTGTAATTAATGGATTTTCTACTTAAAACTGTAGGTATATTTTGCTTTCTACTTTCTCCTTACAGGACATTTTCCACTATTGAGACTACATCTATCCAGTATAAGTATGTATGAGTCCAGGTTCTTAATCTCTTTCTAACTTCTAACTTTGCTAATCTAATATAGCACTTTAGAAGTGTTTATTTTTAATGACACAGAAGTGCAGGAAAATGTTCTATACTAGTCATGTATTTCCTTATTCTGATCTGAGTTTTAGGGGCCATGAATTTTTTAAGGATCTTTGCATTTGGTGTGTGCAACTTTGGTTCCACATCACTTTGAGAAGATGTTTTACTTTTAAAAATAAACTAATCAAATATGCAAATTATTATTTCTTTTTTTTCCAAGAGTAAACTCACCATTAAACAATCTTTCAGCAAATGATTTTCCTCCAAACCCCAGATCAACCATATATTAGATTTAATGGTGTAGTTAGATTTAATTCTACAACAAGTACAATACCGGAGGCAATCTGAAACTCAGGCCATTAATTGGATGACAATTTTGTTTAATTTTAGTGAAAGTAAACTGTTCAGCACGGGCAGAAGACAGAAACTACTATATGCAACGTTAACCTTTCTCCTGCCATGTAGGAGATGTGCCTTGAGGTAGCTGCTTTAAGTTATTTACTTAGCATGTAGTCATTAGGAGAATGTAAGGGCAAAATCCAATATAGCCTATGTGCACAAATCTTCAGCTCTGTTCTTCTGTCTTATTTGTAGTAGCTGGAAATCTCTTATCACTCGAAGAGTTAACCTGCTTAGGCATGTTTGTGATTTTTAGCCACCAGCTACTGTTGTTTGCATCTAGACAGTTCTTTAAAAAACTGCTGTCTCCTAAAATGCTTCAGCCATTCTGGCTCACAAACAGCAATGCTATAAACCACAGAGCCCTCACTTCAGCTCCTCTCTTTCCTCCTTGTCCAATGGGGAGCGTAAACTATATTTCTGTTTTAAAGACAAGGCTTCATGACTGCTCCTGTACAATGTAGATGTTTAGGAAGAATTCAGTACTGGGCAAAGGCATTTCTCTGGTATAATTTGTCACATAATCACAACAGAATGCTCAGTCCTTCAGAGGGCTGTAGGAGTCTAATCTGTCTAATAAATTCAGCCTCTGCACTGAGAAAATGTTTCACAATGAAGTAATAAAATGGGATTTCAGTTAGGGAAAAATGAGATAAACTAGTGTAGCAAATAAGTAAAGATTATACACGTAGGCAACCCACTGATCAAATATTTCTTAGGGCTATCAGGAATCTATCAAGGATACTGAGCCAGTTAGATAAAGAAATTACTGAGGAGTGATTTACTGAGTTGCTTAAGAGTCATGTTAGAAAGATTATTTTGCTCAAAGCAATAAGCTAGCTTTGTTTTATTCAATGATTAGTTAAAAGCTGTAGTAGAATATTGTCTGTGCATGTGAGCCCTAGTCGTTTGTTTAACTGTTGGTTATGCTTACTTCTACACTGTCAACTTGAAAGTATTAATCATGCTACCAGAAGCTTGGCTTTACCAATATTTCCTATGCAGAATCAGCATTAAAGCAATACTGTACATTAAAGAATACACCTGTGTGTTTCAGGACATTGTCATTTTGGGCACAGACTTTTGCCATTTGGACTCCTGACTAGTGATTCACAGATCTGAAAAAATGCATACAGAAACTGGCCTTTACTTTTCTTTACAGATAAGATAAATATGAGCTATTTTCATGGGTTGGTTTTAATTTCCTGGGACCTTTGGAAAAATGAAAATAAAGGTATTCATCAGTGTTTCACAGCTCTCAGTCTTCAGCATTCATCCCAGACAGAATAGCAAACCCCTCTATCTCTTGCTTTTCCGCATCTCTCTCGTTAAGACAAGTGTATACATTTTTGGGAAAAGAGCTTGACTTGAGTGCTTTTCATTTTGGTATTTTGGATGGGAATTATCTACACTTTGAGTTCTGGGAACCGAGAAGTAACAGTAATTATTATATTGATTGATTTGTCTTTCAGCATCTTCATTGATCAGGTAAGAGGGCAAAATGCTACAGAGGAAAGCTGTGACTGGCAGCTCCCTGTTCCAACAGCTGATTCTTTTGGCAGATCACTTATCTCCCAGTCTCTGCAAATTCAAAGCAACAAGCAATGGCCAGTCCCAAGAAACAGCATTTCCCTCCTCAGCACTTCCCTATCTGAAGACAATTCCATGAATTTTGTAACATCTGTTGCATACTAGTTTCCTATGAACCTTTTTATTTTCTCTCCCAGGATAAGTTGAAACTTGAACTTATTTGAGATCCAGTTAAATAACTAACTTGAGACACATTAAAAAAGAGACAAAGTGACAGAAGAGCACATCAATTTGCCTGTTTACAAATGTATGTCATAAATAAGAAGTCCTAGCATGTTTATCTCCTATGGAATGCTCCTGTTAAAACACTCAATTGCTAAAGCCTCCACTTGATTTATGATAAATCAGTAATGGGTAACACTAACTAAATTATGGATACACCTCAGTCTTCATACTGTTATCTTCTGGATTTTCAGGGGTTAAAAAAATGAGTGAACATTAACCCCAGTTTTGTAGCCATTTTTCTTCTAACCTGTGGTTTTTTTTTGTTGGTTTTTTTTTTTTTTGTTTTTTGTTTTTTGTTTTTTTTTTTTTGGCTCAGTCATTAAGCTATGGAGAAGCATTGGGGTAATTTTGACTTTTTCTCATATCTGAAAAATTAGTTTGTTAACTTAAGGCAGGTGAGCATGCTCATTACTGGCAAAATCATAGGAAAGGATCACGGAAGCTAATCGACACCAGTAAATCAATGTAAATAGCAAATATACATAGCATAAGCTCTGGAATTAATGCACTCTAATAACATATTTCCAGGCTCTGGATTATGATGGATGTACCCAGCAGGGATAAACTACTTCTCTCCACAGCATGACTGAGCCTAGAAGACACATGCTTTTCCTTGTGTACTTTTATCTTTCCTTATACTTCATAGAATCAGAGCAGTACCAACATATAAATGTTCTTGTTTGCTTGCCCCACATAAAAGAACACATGCCACTATCCTGTTCTTTGCAACACAGGGCTATACTCACTGAACTGGATGCCCATCTTCACAGGCAACTGCACAAGCACATTTCATTTTGCTGTTAGATTCGCTCTGCTGTGCTTTAGTTATTCCCTTGGGGCTGGTATCTAACACAGGGGAGCTTGACAGCTAATGGATGGTGTACATTCTGGCTTCCCGAGTCTGATCTGGCAAACACATACGCATAGTAGCTGAGCCATTTAAACACTAACAACAGGGAAGGGAAGTTTGTGGGGTTACATCTTTCTGCTATTACTGTTATTATATTGGTACGGCCACGAGTGCTTAAGTTGTGTTTTAGTTGCCTCTGGTTGACAGAGTGAGACTAAGTTAAAAGAGAAAAAATACTGCTAATGACTAGTGAAAATCTTTTGTTGCAGAGACATTTTAAAGTATACAAAAGCCAATCCAAGAGAAAAAGTAGAGGTCCCTTTGCATGTGACATTTAGGTTTAGAAGGTAGAGAGAGCACAACAAAATGTACAGGAATAAACAACTCCTAGTTCTCAGGAAGAACTAGGGACAACAACATCTTTGGGTTTTATGTCTGTGTTGTGTTGTGTTAGGAATCTTGTTACCCATCAGTTCTTAAGGAGATAATGTTGTCTCTCAATATTATTAGGTAGAATGATAAATCAGCAGTAATATTTACATGTCAGTTGCCAATGCATTGTTTTTTTGTGACAACTTCCACCTTGGACAGACTTCTAGTATAAACCCTTAGTGTCTTAGGTCATAAGTCAGCTAACTTCTGTAACAGATAAGGTAGAAATTTTCCTGATTTTACTGTGATTATCAATAACAAAATTGCTTAAACTACCCTTTAAAGCAGAGGGTAAAATGAAATAAAAGTGGTTACAGTTATGAGCAACATAATACAGAAGGACAGAAGTATCAGTAAGGGAGATAATAACCAGTGGTATACTAACTAAGGAAGATGTAAGCATTTAAGCAGCTGAAACAGTCACTGGAATGTCTGTAGTTCCCTATTTAAAAAATTATCACCATTTAATATGAAGCAACAGAAAAACTGGATGATAATAAATAGAACCTGCGAAATGAAGTGAGAGAATTGGAGCTGTTAACATAGCTTATGAGACTATGTACTTAGAAAAAGTGTATGCATGTGATAAATAGAGTAGAATAGCATCCCAGGAACGCTGTTACTAATGTACATACTTGTAAGTAGAAATATATAAAATAATTAAAATATCGCTATGGAGATCTGTATTTTAATGACATGACAGTCTGTAAAGAGAAAAGGAATATAGAAAAATACTTTTTATCATCAGAATCACTTTGGTGGTGAGCAGCCACACTGGTTTGAGTATAGGCCAACAAGGTCAGATTTCACAGGATAGGGTCCTCTTCCTTCTGGGCAACAGATTATTCACTTGTATCTTGATTTTTTTGCAAAGAGGGCATTAAGAAAAAGCTGGTAGAAAATAACCTATTATCAAATCATCACCGATTTATTCTGTTTAATTAACTGGAAGAGAAGTAGCTTGGAGGGGGATCTGAGGGGAGGGTGGCATCCCTTCCCATTAACAACACTTGGAGCATCACGGGCACCAACTGACATGCCAGCGCCAGCAGCTGCACCGCACTGCATCCTCCACCCCCACCAACGCAGCTGCATCCAAGCTTGTAAGGATCTCAATTTCAAAAGGATAAACTTCGAAAAATTAAGGAAACTAGTTAATGAGGTCAACTGGATTAAAGAGCTTAGGGATTTTAATGTGGAGGAGGCGTGAAATTTCTTTAAATCAAAGGTGTGAAAACTGTCTGGAACTTGCATCTTAATCAAGGGTAAAATCTTGTAGGGAAGGACTCCAGAGCTGACTGGATAAATAACCACTTCTGAAAGGGCAGGAGAAATATGCAGATAGCCTAAAGGGACAGGGAGTATACTATGTCTAAGAGGCCAGGAAATAGAGAGCTAGACATAAGTGCCAAAAGTCAAGCTGAATTAGACCTTGTAAATTACAACAAACAGAATGAAAATGCTTTTTCTTTTTTTTTTTTAAATTTCCCCTAGCCATGTATGTTTAAATGCAGCAGACAATAAAGAAGGAGAGGCTCTAAACAGTGTAATGGGTAAGAAGTCAAGAAAAAATGCAAGTGTGGCATCAACTCTGAATCAAATGTCTTGTTCATTTTCTGCAGGGACAGAAGTGCTGACTGTGGGAGGCAAGGGCAGGATGGAAATTAGAATATCCAGGCTGAGAGTAATGCTGAAAGCCCAATGCCGCTGTGTTATGTAGGCCTGAACATTTCTATCCCAAAACACCAAACAAGTAAGTACATGGCAGTGCAGATACAGTGGCAGTGGTCTGAATACATCTGTCAAGAGCAATAAAGAAGCTCCGGGCAGAGATCAGCAAATAGGGCCCTTATATTTTAGATGACGTTGGGGACCCAGAGTACCTTGAGCACTGGGGGCCCATTATTCTTACTGCAATATTATTCAAGGCTACAGGAAAAACCTTGAAGGAATAATTAAGGAAAAAGAAATAAAGCATAAAATGCAACATGGGTTTTCCAAAAGGCTTGTCTTGCCAGACTACCTTGATCTGTTTTTCTGATAAGATAGATTATTTCCTAGGCAAATGAAATACAGTAGATCTAATCTATTTGGCATTCAGTAAAGAATTTAATTTAATGCCACCTGGGAACTGTTTTAGAAAAAGTTTAAAAAAATGCTTGGGTAGCCTTTACAGGGCTGCCCAAAATAAGAAAGGAACAAATATCAGTAAAGCTGAAAAGCAGTTAATCCCCCTGAAACAGTTCATACAACTGGTAGAAAAAAAAAAACAAAAGCTAACTGAAACCATAAATTCGTTAATTTTGTTTTCCACTGCAACACAGAGATAACTGATATTGAAAGAAGTGTGTGTTACATTAACCAATTTCAGCTTATATTTATTAATGTACTAGCTGGACACAATATTGCTTGTTTTTCAGTAGAAATAATGAAACAAAATGAAATTACATCATTAGAAAAATATGTTCATTTTAAGTACATCATATGGAAAACAGGAGAAAAAATGGTTATCTACACTGGTGTTGAAATTAATCAAGCATAGTAACAGATTGCAGAAAATCCATGTTTTTGCTTAAATGTATTAACTAGAGAGGCCAATTGAGATTACTATAGGCAACCCATCCCTGGACACTCTCATTTACAGCACTGCCTTGGAGAATAACGTGCTGGCGCATATTTCTTTGTTGTTGACTATGGTTCCACTCACTCTTCAGCTGGGAACATTTGCTCAATTTTTTTTCTTGGTAACGGGTGTTTTCGTGCTTCTACTTTCTCTGTTTACCTGAGCATTGGTGTGAAGTCCATCCAGCATTTGTGGTTTGAGGATTGATTGTGCTCCGAATAGTTCTAAATTCTTTTGGTGCATCGGTAATAAAACAAGATGTGGTTGTGTTCCTTTGGAAAAAAAAAAAAAAAAAAAAGGCAACCTTCTATGTGTGCAATGTTACTTGTCACTTTTTACAAAGAGTCTTTCCCCTCCCTTTCCCGTATTATTTAATAGCGTTTGGTATATCTGTATTTTTAAAAGCCTGGATTTGGGGAAATAACCAGTGGTATTGTGAAATTTACCTTCCTTAGCAACAGTTCCAGAAAACAGATCCCTAAAGACTTTTTCTCTTGCTTTAGCCTCCTACATATGGAGACAGAAGATGCAATAGAGAAACCTGAATATTTTTTAAAGCTGAAGTGTGGCACTTACTAAAGCACTTTGTAATTCACTTGCTTGCTGGAGATGCTCTGATGCAGATTATGTTTCAGTGGATAGTGATTTGTGAATAAATACTTGGCAAACAGTTGGGAGGCAGAGATGCGAAACAATCACAGGCTTGGCTATTGCGTTAGCCACATTTTAATGATTTTTTTTCTCTCTTTTGAGGGAAGCTCAGCAAAATTATAATTTCTTTAATAAATAATTAACAGTGTATTATTTCAATAAATAAATTAGTGTTTATATAGTAAAGAATACAAATGTTTTGTGCATACATTCTGACCTACTTCTCCAGTCCTTCTTGGCTGTTTCCCAAAGAATTATTTTTAAAAATTAATGATGAACATCAAAATATTTCTGTTTATAACATCATATCAATGGTAGTTAAATCTATAAAATAATTCAATCGTTTATCCTTCTTATCTTGGGAATGTTTAATCAAGCATGATATTTGCTTTAAATTAGCACTGTCAAATGTACATTTGTATAAAATCTCCCAAATCATGAAAGATTTATAATTTGAAATGTATTTGGATTATTCTCTAGTTAATCAGCTAGATAAAAATTAGTGGTACTGTAGCTAGAACAATTAATTGGATTTAAAAATTAAAAAATAACTGACATATGCTACATCATGTACTGCTTCACTTTAGAAACACATAATATCTTATCTACATCAAATGATTTTTGTGAACTATTCACTAACCCTTAAATTCCTTATTTTATCTTAAACTGGCAATACTTACATTCTTTTCCTAAGAGAGTTTTGAGAACAAGAAAGGGTGGAATACGTACTCCACGTAACAATCTCATAAAAATATTTATGTGCTACAGTTCAGTAAAACACAAATGCATCGAGCCACAGATGAAATATACGGGATTACAATCTTAGTTTAAGTTTAGGGGTGGATATTCCTTTATTCACCATTGTCACAGAGGTTTCTAGGAAGTGAGATTCACCTATACAATATTCTCACTTAGCTTTATACATTATTTTCATTAGAAATTGTTAAGTGCTTAGCATCATTAATGATCAAAATCAACTTGTAAGTGGACAACCAGTGGATAGACTTTTTTTTCGTGCATCCCTGAGAAATGACTTCCCTGACAATTTGCAGAAAGCTTCTGGTGATTTCACCATTTCTGTGAACGATGAGCTGAACTTGTTGGGTAATGGTAGCATGGAAAGCTTCAGAAGCAGTTTCTGGGCTGTTTAGAAGAGTCAGCTATGGAGCAGGGAGTTTAACGTCTGGCAGATAAACTCAGTGGGGAAAAGGAGAATTTAGAAGGAAGGCACATGCTTGCTCTGGTCTGGAAAAGAATAAAGAAGCTGGAAGGCAATGGCGTAGGCAAGGAGAGGCTTACAAATATCTTTTGCTCCTTATATTATAAGGAGTACCAGGATTTATAGTTTCTGTAGCTTATGGAAAAGGAAATGAAGAAAATTTACTAAGTCAGGAAAGAATAAACAAGATAGATTTACATTTATAACCCAATCCCTCCATCTTATGTGCCTGTCCATATATTACTGTGAGTCCATATATATAGGACTGTGAATGTATTTGTCTATTGTCTCATAACACATTTGTTTAAAGGAAGCCATGTGGTGAAGTGCCATTTGAGTGAACAGGACTTCAGCCTTGGTAAGTGTTTCAGGAGACCACTAGGATGCAAGCTGAAATAAATTGATGGGTCACATCTCCTGTGTTCTCCAGAATTGCTATTTCTTACTGCATTCACCAAATATTAATTTCTTGCCCTTGTATTCTACTGAAACCCCTAATCTCTTTCCTTGTTGTCCAAAATTTTAAAACGATAAAACGTAGGTCTCCTCATTCACAGCAAGAGGTGCTTTATTCATTCTAGCAGGCTGGCTATGCTTTGTGCCTTTAAATTGTGTAGACCTGCCAGATAAGTCAGAATCTGTTTCATGTGAACCTTGTTGTTATACTCCATTTTTTTCATCTCACTGTCGTTAGTCTTCACAGCCAAGCTTTACAGGCTAATACAACATTTAATTCATCTTCTGCTACTGGAAATGCTGCCCTGGCCTTCCTAGAAACCTCTTCCAGACCTCTAAAGCAATTCAGATAATTCTCTGGAGATCTGGGAAATAAACAAGAAACTACCATATAATATAGATGCAATTTCCTGTAATGGTTACATATGCTTGACTAGACTTCTATAGACAGATCTAGATTTCATAATGTGAAAATTATTATGGGTTTTCATTTGCAAAAGTATTTTAAACAATCATACTGTGGACTAAAATGATCTTCTGAAGCTTCAAATAAAAGAATCACCTACAATAACAGCAGTCTTATACTACTGAAATCATGGAAACATGGAGCTAAAGGATCAAGGAGAAGGCTGGGTTGTTTCAAGCAATACTGTCTTACAGACTAGGCAACTTAAATAAGGCAAAGTGTTCAGCGGGGTCCCTGTGCTCCACTCTTGTACTGTAAAGAAACTACGTAACAGTTCAACGTTATCAAGAAAGTATTTTGGGATTGGAATGTATGGCCAGGTAGCAAGAGGTATATTACTGTACTGCTCACCTCTGTTTGGTGAAATGTCTCTTTAGCACACAACTGAAGTCTTGAATATTGAGTGCACAATTCTGGTAGTCTTCCCTCTCCTTGACTAATAGAATTGTATTTGTGCATTTGCAGCCTTTTTCTTGGCTTTTTGAGTATACATGCTAACAGCATCTTCCAGACAGATGTAAGATTCCCTGCTAGGTGCCAAGGTTCCCAGCTGCAGCCCAACTCTTCTACCTCTGCCTTCTCACATGGTAAAAAGGCAGTATTGGCTCATCATTCAGAGTCAAATGGCTTGGAGAAGTCTACCAGTCTGCTGTTATGAATTGCTGTGAAGACTGAAGTTGTCTCTAAGAAATTCCCAAGTGACACAAAATCATTTCTGTATATTTTCTATCTTTCTACCAAGAAAACCTGAGCCTGTAAGAGCTGTGGTTACAAAACATAAAGCTACAGTCTGGCTAACCTGGAATATGAATGACCTGTCTGACTTAAAAGTATTGTTCTGTTGCAATGTGGTATTACCTACTGAAGGCGCATACAAGGAGTAAGAGAAGGCGGAAGCCAGAACAGTGTTTGCCTTGAGCTATGTGATCTGCTCAAAAGAGGAAATCGTGGCTGCAGCAGGGAAATGCACTGGAAGCATTATTTGCTTACCTCAGAAAAGGTATCAAGTTTTGTGGAAAACTAGCTTATGCATAGACCTGCACAAGGTTTTAAATTAGACCTGTAAATTAGACCTAACCTGTAGATCCCACACCTGACAACTTTGTGGCCCTGAAAGTCACAGGGAATAGCAGGTGTTCACAGCATGGCCTGGTGCCTGGTCTGTGACATCTTCATGTCCCTTAGCATCTCTAATACATGGAAGTCCTGAGAGCACCACAGTGGAGGAAGGCAGGGTGGGCTGCCTCTTTTTCAGAGCTTCTCCTTTCTTCCTCTCTGGAGAGTGAGTGAACAACATGCACTGAGGAGAACCCAGGCTCTCTTATATTTCAGACAACACAAAAATATTTGGTTGTATCCTTTATTGTTGACAAAGAAAAGAGAAATCTGATTCTGCTCTGTTTGGAGTGTGCTGTCTTGAGTTTGGCTGGTTTGGGAAGCCCTATTTTTCATGGCAGTGAGTTCTCACGAATGTTATCAATTTAAGAGTAGAGAATACTGAGGGCTTTCTGTTTGTTTGTCTTTCCTTCTCCTTCATTTTCCTGTTTTGGCTTTCTAAATATTTAAAGGAAAGACAGAGATGCTTGTTTCTGAGATCAACAGCAAGATATAATTATTCAGTCTTCTTTCTGTCTTGTTTTTGTTCTGTGGCATGGCAACCACTACTTCACAGCAAATTCCCAGCAATGCTTCTTCCCAAACTTTCCTTACTGCTGGCTGTTCCACTAAAAATCTCATCTCAGCAGGCCCTAGATATGAGAATTTTTTTTTCATTCATAGCATAGAGCTGTCCATCAGCAGCAGGAGTCTGCAATACTGGTTTTCAAGAAATACCACAAAGCAGAATTAAAATTGCCTAAGTCACATACTCTACTTTTCTGTTTTCATCACAGTAGCTTAGTCTGGAGACCTCTCTTTCCAGCGGTATTCAGTCTAGAAAGCAAATCGTGGTTTTTGGAATTCAGATTTGGCAAGAAGGGCTGAGATGTGACATTCCATCTTTTGTCCTATCTGAGCAGCCCAGTGTGCATCTTCCTAATCTACAGGAAGGAGAGAGCAGGGACCAGGGCAGCATCTTCATCCGACTGGGCACTTGTGCTCTGTAGGTCAGGGCTTTCTGCCATCATATTATGCTTTAGGCATGGGGTGAGGCTTTCAGCTTCTGCAAGAAGTTATTAAGGCTGTGACATTTGTGCTGCAGCCATCGATCAGCTACGATGTGATTTTCTTAGTGATTTCCTGGTCAAGTAATCCCTAGATAATTTAAGAAAACACGACATTGTTGTGCTTCTTTCTGCTGCTTACGTGACATGAGTGTTTTATCACGAAGAAGAAAATCAGCGCTCAAACTCATCTGTGATTCTTTGCAAGTTTTGGAGGTAAATGTACTTTTTGCTATGATGTTTTGATTTCATTAATGTGTCTGTAAAGTCAGGATTTATTCTTTGGACTCTGTTATCTCTCTAAGAGACCAGCAGGCCTACATTACTGCTGTGGGTTTGGATCTTCACTCTTATTTTAAACCTCACTGCAATTCAGGGCCTCTGGGCAAAAGGGTTTTGGGTTTTTCTGGTGGTTGTGCCTGTTTCCTATTTTAGAGAAAGAACAGCTCGAAGTCTTGATACAATGACATTTCCCACTGCATAGCTTAGCTTTCTTCACAGACTCCACAATATTTAGATATTTTGTGATATTTAGATATTGGATTCTGCTTCTGTTGTAGATTATGACCTGGACAACAACAGACATTCAGTAATCTTTATTTATTCATTATTTTAGTCCTTATGTTTTACTAAGTTTCTTTACACGTGAAAGAGAAAGAAGATGAGCTTTCAAACACGAGCCAGTCTTTACCAGCCACATTCTTGCTTTTTCTGGATCTTTCAGTTTTCAAGAGGGGAATAGGTATAATGATTAAATCAGCATTTTTGTATATGAAAAAGTAATCAAAAAGTATGTTACCAAATAATGATATCCTTTAGTCTCCAAATGCTGAAAATATTTTTTGAATGTTATGTCCAGAGGAAAATATATTTACCTGGGATGTAAATACCACCATTTACAGTGATGGACAGAGCTGCATGGTGACTGGGAAGGACTGGGCAGCCTTCAGAAGCTTCCGGCTTCCAGAGATGCTGTGAAAGGATGAGGGAAACCAGCCAAAAAGCTGCAGGATAGATATCCCTGACATAATTACATAGCGTACTCATAAATTAAACTTATCTCAGAGATCATAAAAAGTGTGCTTAGTTCACAATTTTCAAGATAAATTATTTCAGCTGTTTAATTTATTTTTTGTTATTTCAGATTAGTTGAAGCAAAGGTTTTCTTTGAGGAGCATGCACTCTCAAACAAAAGCAAAACATTACCAACCTGGTTCCAAAGGAGATTGAATGTTTTCCATTTTATAAAAGCAGAGTGCTAAAAATGTTTATTTTTTAATACTCTGTTGCCCATAAAGTAACAAACACAACTATGGTATTTCAAAGTTTATTGCTCTGGGTAGGTTTGGATAAAAGGACGTATGTTTCTAGCAGGGTCTCTTCAGACCTATAAATGTAATGTTGCTTTGCTCATTCAGAGCAGAGAGATTCAACTATATAACCCTTTCAGTTTACTACAGAAGCTTCACTACAGAAACTTTTACTGCAGAAGCACACCTTTATCCATGGGGGCACTTGTTTTGTTTCTATAATGCTAATAATGTCTTCCTTCTTTCTTGGAATATTTAAATATGATTATTATAGCTGGCTGGCACATACTTTGAATGCCAAAGTCTTCTCAGCCTTCTTAAAAATTCTGCAGTGGGCATTATTCATTTATTTTTTAATTATTAGCATTTATATCTGTTTTTATATCTTTTGCATATCACTCAGCTTTTCAAAGGGAGTATTCCCATGCTGCTGGTCTGAAGAGCTTCTGTTTGAAGGTACCGGCAGCCCGGGGAATCCTCCCATATGCCGTCTGTAGCCAATCCAAAGGGCTGACAACTGGGTTCTGCCAGCGTGTATTACACTGATACTATTTTGGAGACACATTATCTGTGATCTTAATGAGCTCAAAAAGATATATATATTTTTAGTGTCTTTCTAAAAACTTATGCTTGTTTTCGTTCCTGCATTTTTTTCCTACTCATAAGCACTTTATTTTCTTGTACATATTTATTGATTAAAGCCTGATGCTCTAATCACCTGTCACTTCTGAATGAGATCAAGGCTGTAGTGATGGACTTGGCTGGGAATCTCCTGTAGAGGCTGCTAGAGAGATAAAAGTGCAATTATCAGCATTGTCTGGGTAGTGTGCATAAAAACTGTATTTGATGACATCTAGAACATTTTTCAGATGAATTACTCAGTATTTCCACTAGTCTTCTCCACAGTTTCTTTGTACTTGGATAAGTCATTTAATCTGTAGTTTAAATAGCATGCAAACAACTCTGTGAGTTTCTCCCCATCTTTAGGGTCAAAATTAAATTGCATTTAAAAAAAAAAAAAAAGTCTTAATGCTATAAACCCATGAACTGTTAAATTTCCAAAGGTAACCGCTCTTATGAATCTTGATGTCCACTCTTCTTGCTTACACTCTCATCTTTTATTCTCACATTTATCGTCTTTCTAAAGACTCTGATCATACTGTACATGTTCATAGCATGTGTATTTAACATCTAACAATATTAAAATTTACTGATATATATCTCAATATATAACTGTAAATAGCTACCATTTTTGTACAAATACTTCAGGATGCAGATCTTGATAATTAATCTAGAGATACTTGCAGTGTTGAAGTAAAATTGTATTAGATACCAGAGATTGGAGAGATATTTAAGGTTGAGGGAAAGTAAGGGAGACTTTTTTTTCTAAAACTTAAATACTTGTACAAAACCAAAGTTTGCAGTGTATTACAAATCAAATTATCTGATCTTCAGTTAGGTTTCTCTAAGGTTTCCTGTGCATTTTTTGTTTTCTATTGGAATTTTTATCTTGATTTACATTTTTTTCTATGATTAGGTCATTATGCTGTTTCTTCTTCTCTGGATTATCTGATAGTTAGGCTTGGCCTACTTGCAGCCTTAATATAATGAAGAATAAAAAGTGAACCAACACAATTTCTTTCAAAACCAGTCTGCCTGCATTCCACTTTACCCAAAACTTCTGTTTGCTTCACAGTTTCCTCTAGCCCTTAAATCCTCTAACCCTTGGGTATCTTTATATCATGCTATCTTCTGCAGAATTGAGAAACCCTTTCTGTTTGATAGATGTTTTGTTCTAGATTTGCTGTTTCACTTGAAAAGTTGGATGAATTGTCTGATGTTTAATACAAGGTAAGCCTCTGCATGGCTGTTGGTTCAGAGGAGTTAACGAACCATGATTTGCCCACCTGTATACCAAATACTCATGTGAACTGAACGTATTTTGCCTTGTCCCACTGATCCTGTCTGCACACTTCCCAATTCCTGTTCATAACGAGATACATTCAAAACTGAAGTGTGCATGACTTATAAAAATATTATTGTCTTGTCTGGAGGAAAAATTTTGACCAGCTACAATTAATGACTGAACTTACAGAATAGCATGCTGTGTTTTGTTTCTTGCTTTCTTATAGCTTTTTTGCCTAATGACACAGTGTTCTGTGGGACAGAACAGTACTTTGTGATTTCAGAAATGTTTGTGGGTGTTACTGGCTGCTGCAGTTGCTATGCTTGCATAATGAGTTGCAAAAGCCCCATAGTGCAGTAGGTGCAGTATGGGGCAGCAGGATTAGACTTATATTTGATGAAGTTTCACCTGTTTCCTGAGCATAAGCTGAACACACTTCAAAAGCACAGCTCTGTTGGCAGTGAGAGTTTTATTTTGGGGATTCTGTTCACTAAGGACAGCTGTGGCAGTAGTATTTTCATGTAATCTTCCCCTTTTTATTAATTGCTATGTTTTGCTTTTTTTTTTTTTTTTTTAATAAAAATTAAACCCGGAAAGACAAAACATCAGCCATAGCCAATCCTTGGTGTATTCCTTTGTACTCATCAACAATGGAAACATCTTTAGAAATGCCTGTAATAACAAAAGTGAAAAGCTTTGCATTATGTTTCAGGTATCTCAGATGATTTCACATTGCTTAGAAGCTAATGGGCTGCTGTGAGCATGTGATCCACTTGCTGGATTGCAATGAAAGCTGGCTAATGAAATGTATAGAAATTCACTACCTCCATCTTGGTCCACCAAGTGTGTTTTTTTTTCTCCACAATAGGTAGCTCTTCCACTTTTTTTTTGTAGGCCGTAGAGATAGTTTTTCAAACGAAACGTTCAAAACTCAGATAATAATTTCATTATTTTCATTATTATTTTTACCACCCTACAACATTTCAATATCAATTTGAAATGTTTAACCTTGATGTAGGTGGCACCATGTAGAATCTTAAAGGAGACAAAAAATAAAGTGTATGTACTAAGTTTCTAAAAGCTGAAAATAGCTTAGAATAGTTTTGGATACATGTGGCAGTTGTCACCTGGCTGCTTTCAGTGGATGCAATGCTAAAAAGGAGACAAATGTTGCAGAGTTTTTCACAGGTCACAGAATCACAGAATTAAGTCCTTGAAGTCGTAAGATGTGGTGCCAAATCAGATTATACAGCAATAAGCATGCACAAATATTATATCATATGTTATCTCTGGTGCACATAGGCATTTGGATACTGTAGAAAACACTAATGCATACTTCAAATCTGTACAGTGATTTTCAGAAGAGGAGGAATGGTACCTACAGAAACACATAGTACTTCCAAATTTCCACTCCGATGTTTACAGTTCCTTGTGGACAGAAAGATGGGGAGAGAAAAATGTACATACCAATCAGGAGAGAATTTGAATAGTACTGCTATATTGAAATTTTACGGAGCATTAGAGTTCTGGATACTCTAACATGAAAAGGGTTTTAGGAAGAGATTTGGTGCAAAGCTGGTAGGAAGGTGAAGGACAGCAACAGGCAGAGTACAGAAAATGCTCCTCTAAAATGAACTATTTCAGAAACACCATTTACTGTGCCTAGTCAACTTACTAGTGCTTTGAAAATCTGAAGCATGTGATGCACACCATCAAGTAGAGGATTTCTTAAATTACAGTTGTATGCTAATTAATCATTTTAGGCAGCGGTTTGTCTGAAGCAGTAAATGATCCTAGTCTTTTTGTCTTAGTAAGAAAAAAACCTTACCACTAAAATGTTGGGGACTGTTAGTCACTAGTGCAGCTATCACCACTTTTCTAAACCTTGAATAGAAATGAATTCAATAAAAAGAGACATAATGACAGATTTATAAAAGTAACGTTCCTTTACATAATGGATTTTCCATTCTAATGTTTCTGTACTATAATCCTTTAAAATTATGCAAAAAATTTATTATTTAAGTGATAGTAAAGAATTCATTAAAAGATTAATAGTTCTGGTTTACCAATTCGCTTACCAGGTCACTTAATTATTTAGTTCATTAATTCTGTAAATGTCAGGCTTACCGTGAACTCTAGTGATTTGCATAACTAAGGTTATAGTTCTGTGAGCAATTGTCATTTAACAACTTCAAACAAGAATTTGGCATTATTCCTCCATTTCAAATGAAATAAAGTTTATTTATCTACTTTTATATATGGGTAGATGGGAAACCAATTAGCAAATTGATGTATCAGTTCTAGAAATTACTATTTAGAAGGCTTTGGGGTGGGCAGCTGGAGGAAATATTTTTTTCCAAAGCATCAGTAAGACTTCAAATTAAATTGTATGACAGGGACTTCTTTTAGGAGGCACATTTCCCATTGAAGGAACAACAAAAAAAAAATCACTAACTGAAAGAAATACAAATCTTCTAAAGTTCCTTTCATTTTTTTCCCTTTTTTAATTAAAAATTATTGCACATTGAAATAGTGAGATACTCATTCATTGTATTTTTCAAAAAGATCCTAGTGCAGAGCTGACATTTCAGATGAAATGAACACTTACACCAGAATGTGATACCAAAACCTGTACTTACATACATAGAATTACACGTGTACACATCTATATATTCATGTTCACAAACACACCTTGAGGAATACAATAAATACTTGCAAGAACACTGGAATTAATCCAAGTGGCCATTAGCTGTGATTTAATCTTCGTTAGTAGCCATCAATGCAAGACACTGTACAGTATGGCATGATGAACCTTCCTTTTACATAGGTGAAGTTTTCCATTCACTTGGTAAGCTTGAGTGGAGAACATCAATAGCTGGTCATTATCCACCATGTAAAATAATTTGATGCCCTATGATGCATACAGGCTAAGTAAGGCCATCTTAAATAATTTTTATTGTGGAATGATTTCTTCCATTACAGATTCTATGCACTGTAAAATAGCATGGAGCTGTAACAGTCACAAGCCGGTGTGTACCCATGTATCTTGCTGCAGAGAACAGTTCAATGTGAAAATGAATCCTTTCTGGCAGGCTAAACTCATGGCTGTCTGTGTTAGTGGCATCTGCTCTCACATGTGAATCAGCCTGAGTTCTAGTGAATATACACCGAGCAAGCATGAGTTTGTAGGAGCAATGCATAGTTTGTTCAGAGCCAGACTTGCAGCCCGAGATAAGATACAGTAACTCGTGTAATTAAGAGTCACGGTATCTGGCCCTTCAAGTTTTATTTTTGTCTTTTTGACTGCACAGGTCAATCAAGTGACAGCTTCCCTGACATAAAATCTTAGATTTTGGTAAACAAAGTGCAAGGCTTATCTGAAATATGACGTGAAAGTCAGTAAGGCATGAGGTGCTCTTATACAAATCTGACTCCTCCAGATCTGTGGAGTAAATAGAATAATGGTAAATTCAGAATTAAAAAAAAAAAAAAAAGGAAGGAGAGTAAATTGGTATTACATATACAAAAGGATGTATGGAGGTATAAAAAAGTGACCATTATAGACAAGAATTGTTGGGTATTTTCACCTAAAACATTTGCATGTACTGGATATTTCTTCCTGGAATAAATTGTTGCTTTTGCATTGTCAGAAACTTGGGGAGAAGTGCTGTGAGTTTTTTTTATGGTGTTAGGAAACAGCTCAAAAGCTATTCTACAAAGAAGCACGGAGTGGAAGTTTTGTGAATTAATCAGCTACTACATGATTTCCTGGGATTGTCCTGCGTGTTTGTGGACAGAGAGGTAGCATCTGGGTTGATATCAGCAGCTCTGAGACACAAATGGACAGCAGAAGTCCTACATCTCTTAAAAAGTACTTTATGTTAAAATGAGACCTTTAAGGAGAAATGATTGAAAACAAAATGAATCAGCAGTGTCATTTGATGAGAACTACCACAGAGCTGGCTCTGAATAGGACCCAGAGTTTGTAAACATTCAAGAATATTTGCTGACAAACTGCAGTGACCCTCAATAAAAAAGACAGATATCTTATAATCTAATCTCGTTTTACTTACAGCTTTGCTGGTAGTGCACAATACTTACTCAAATGTTTTTATGAGCTCTGAGAACTTTTGGGGAGAACACAAATCCAATCATACTAAAAAACATTCAAAAGTTTTCAAGAATAGTTTAAAAATTCTGTAACCAAATTAGTTTTGAATGAACTGCCATATTTTTTAGTGTAATCAATGCTTTTATTTCTTAATTGGATGCTTCATTAAAAACAAACAAACAAACAACAAAGCAAAACAACAGCAAAAATTCCAACTAAACAGATTAATAAAGAAACATTTTTGCCATTAATTCTTGGAAATTGGAGGGTCACAGCCAACCTTGAGTCAGAGAATAACAAATCTGAAGATCTCATACTAATTGATCACAACAGCAGATTGTAAAAGTCACTATAAAATCTGGGTATGACAGCACCAGTGTGGTCTTGCCATCAGTTTCTGATGCTTCAGTTCTTCTGTGTTGTACAGAAGAAAACTGTGTTAGTGAGATTCTTCATGGTTCACGCAAATAGTAATAAAACAGGTGAATAGGACAGGGATTACTAACGTCTGAATAACATTAGAACTGTTTCCTTTTCTTGGTGCCTCAACTGTCAGCCAGAAGGCTAAGCAGAAAGACAGACTGACAGCAACCTCCCTCACTGTGGTGGGAAGCAACAAGTCAGGTGGCCTCACCCTATAAAAATTACTGGCTGATAATCACCAGATGAGTTAATTGCGCCGCAGTGCCTCAATTATGTTTTGTGCTTTGATGTTTTCCTACATGCTTGGACAATGACACGAATGCTGAAAACCAGAGTCAGGATGGCAGGATGGCAGAGTACAATACCTAATCCTGTGCAGCTCAAAGCGGGTGTTGTACCACTCTGTTGTTAACAAACATTACATTTCTGACTTTACGCACATAAGAACAGCAAAATTGTACTTCTAAAAACCTGTTACTGCTTGTGATACATCAGTTTTGAACATGAATGACTGAAGTGATACTGTGCGAATCAAGGACAGAAATAGTTCAGGCAAAGTTTGCAAGGCAGTTTCCCCTGTTGCTTGCAGCTGCAGCTGGTTTGGGTTGGAGGCCGCAGCTGGAAATGAAGTGTGGCTGGATGCGGCTTCTAAATATCGGCCAGAACCCCAGCTGCTGTGTACTGGCACAGCTCCACTGAAGTAGTAATGTTGGTTTATACCAGCTAGGCTCTTGCTCAATGGCTTTTCTGATGTGCTAACTTGGTGTTATTGGCATTTGTTTTTATTGCTTTTCTGATCTAGATAAGATAATCCTGATTTCATAGAAAGACATTAGCCTTCTCAAAGCAGGAGATATTTGTACGTATGCTGTTATCAAAGTAAAAAGAAAGCTGACAAAACTAAAATGCTAGTTAAAGATGAGAAAAAGCTCACACAATTGCTTTATGTTGTAAAATAAAGTAGTATTGGAATAAGTGAAATGTCACTTGCAGGGTGTATTTGGAAATACAATGCCTTTTGGAAGTGATGGACATCAGTGTATCGTCAGCTTTGTATTACTGAAAAAATTTAGGGCTTCCTAGCAACTGTTAATAGCCAATGAGTATATATTTGTTGCTACCTTCTGGTCTGTAGAGTATTACACAAATGTGCTTCCATCCATCAGATGCGTCTCCTCTGTTACTGTGATCAGTGTTAGTTGTATCTACCTGGACTTCCTGATTCTAATAGCACTTTGGAATTTGAAGATTTAATAATGCTTGTAAATTATGCAGCACATATAAACTTCAAAGTTATAAATTAAGAACTGAATCCATTTACATCTTTACAAGTGCCTGTACATTAAGTGTTTATCTATATTGTGTGACAGGAGAATGAACTAGATGTAAAATCTTGTGTATTTTATGTTGTTGATGCAAAAACATTTAAAGTTATATTTTTTTTAACCACAAAAATTAAATCTTAAAGCAAAAATACTCCTTCTGAAGAACTGAAGAGATCTGACATGCTCAGTTCTATCTTGAATTATAAAGGTTTAGCACTACAAAATAACAATAGGATTAATATTCAACCTGTGACTGTTCAGACTATATCTCAGATAAAATGACAAAAACAAATGTGAAAGTTCTACAAAAAACAAACAAACAAAAAAAAAACCAACACATCCACGGCAGTGAAAGTCTAAGTACAGGGGACATATTCTGCAGTATCTATCCCCATCTTTCTATGGTTTAATCAAATACCATGTTAAAAACTCTGATTCTGTAAGACCTTTTACTAGCTTGCTCTGATGTTTCTCTGTCAAGGGCTAACTAATAGTTTTAGCTCTCCAAAGAACAACATAACAAAGATAAGGCAAATGCCAGGAAATGTATTCATTAAATAGTCAAGAGAATGCCAAGGACAAGCTCACTGTATAATGTGTTAGGAGAACATCAATATTTGAGAAAAGGAAGATGCTGCTTTGGTATAACATATTTGTGAAAACTGGAATAAGCATGTTTTAAGCAAGGCTTCTCTTTAATTATTGTCTGAGTTTCACATAAAGTCTGCTTCATCAACTGGATAAATATTTGACTGCTGTTCAGTAAATTGCATTAGTTTACTTTAACTGTATGCTCAGCCTTATTCAGGCATCCTACATTAGGCAATGTAGTGTGTAATGCATCTCTGCAGGTGACCAGAGCTATTCTCTGTATGAGGTAAATTAAAACTCATATTTTAAAAATTAAACATTCTTGCACTTCATGATTTCAATATTTAATTATAACCTGTGTCAGGGCCTAATCTCTGACTGAGTCAGGCATGAAATTAATCAAAAACGAGGCAAAAGCTTAGCAATTCCACTGCACTGTAAAAATAATTCTTTTTTTCTTTCTTTTTTTTTCATCAATTCTGATCATTACAGCTGTTTTATGAGAAAGATGGTAGTGATCAGGTAGTTAGGACAACAGTTAGAAGGCAAGTAAGTTGCTAAAATTATATTTTTTGTTGGTTGCCTTGAAGAAAACTGACAGAACAGTTTACTCCTGAGATGTGAATGCACACAGCACATTGTAGCATGACAGACGTGATTAGAAAATAAAATAAATCTTTGACTCTAAATCTATTTCAGGAAGAACGTTAAAAAAATTAACAAAGAACAGCTTTATCATTCTCATAGAAGTTGCATCAGATTACTAATACAGTAGATTATTTTATATGCAGTTAAGTATTTTGTAGCTATACAGAATGCAACTATATTTTACTTTGCAAATACTTATGCAATTAATTTGCTATAACTTAACCATATCTGGTAATATTTTTTGATGAATAGAAGGAGCTGGTAAAGAGAAGTGATGAGTTTCTTTTTCCTTGTGGAGAATTTCTCCCCTATAACATGCATTTTTTAAACTTAGCAAGTTTACCACCAAACTTAATGGCTAAGAAACAAAAGGAAAAGTTGAGCTTCTGAAAGGGGCTAAAAATTCTTCACAAAGTTCAAGCCTCTTTGTGCAAAGTCACGAGATTGTTCTTCGGTATTACATAGGAAAAAAAAAAAAAAAGAAAAAAAAGGAGTTCAGCCAGGTATGGTTTATTTTGATGAATTTGTATAGTTTTTGTGGTTTCAGCACTTCCTGAAACATATAAAAACAGGATGCGCAGATGCAGCCAACAATGGTGGAAAAATTCCCAAGCAGGCTCCTAAAAGTTGATTGAACTACTTTACATACAACAAGTTAAGTATATAAATATGTTGAAAATACAGTATAGATGGTAACTTTCTCTTAGCAAAAAACTGACTGTCTTGTGAAGGCACTCAGGTGATAGGACCTGCAATTACTCTATTTAGCTCAGCTCTATATTCTGTCAAACAGCAGCTGCTTTTGTGGTTTTAGGGTAACCATATACAACCTCCCATGTTTCACCTATTGAAAAACCGTTCATACTGCTAATGAGTTGCTGAAAATCAGGAGGAAAAAAAAAAAAAAGATTTACTGTTCCTGGAAGAAAGGTTTGGAAGGCAGTGGCTGTGAACTATCTTAACTACGTTTGTTTACTTGGGAGAAGAAGTATTTTGAGCAGTTAGAAGTCTTGAAGTTTTCTTTCTTTCTTTTTCTTTTTTTTCTCCAAAGAGTTTACGCATACAAGCTTCCTGTCCATTATGTCCCTTTGCAGGGCTTGCCTTTCATGACAGTTCCAAAACCATCAACTTAGTTTCACTTTATTTATTTTTTAGGATTATCCCTTGGCCCTGAACTTCATTACTAAGAATGTCTTGTACCTAGTTGCAACAGTCTGAAGATCAGCTCTCAAGTCACCTGTAAGGGAACTTGATGGCCTGAACTGATGATCGAGCACCTGGTGAAGGGGGTGCCTGGCCCTGGGAGCACAGGTAGAAGCAATTCATTTGTGCTTCACACCTGACCACAGAATCATAGAATCACAGAATGGCCAGGGTTGGAAGGGACCTCAAGGATCATGAATCTCCAACCTCCCTGCCACACGCAAGGCCACCAACCTCCCCATTTAATACTACACCAGGTTGTTCAGGGCCCCATTCAATCTGGCCTTGAACGCCTCTAGAGATGGGGCATCCGCAACCTCTCTGGGCAGCCTGTTCCAGTACCTCACCACTCTCTTTGTAAAGAACTTTGAAAGAGTGGACCCAGGGTTCACCACTCCCTGGGCTCATTTAAGGGGTAGTGGCTGACTGGAGAGTGTCCCTTGGATGAAGATTACTTTCTAAGAAGGAGTGTTCTGTAGCTAAAGATCCTATTACTTATCAAGTAACTTTACTTTTTCCCCTATATATGATTATTTACTTTTCTGGTGATGCTTTGCCTGGTATTGCAAAGAATTAGAAGCAATTTCCCTGCTCCTAAGGACCAATACTGTGACAACGCTAAGAAACTAGAAACATACTTATCTTCACCTAGCCAGAACTGGTGTTTGCAGAAACATATGGCTTGTGCATGCTGCTCCCTTTCTTATGGTGGGAGAAAGGTTTGGACCCAGATTTCACCAAAGAGAAAAGATATTTCTCCAATACCTTGTATGAAAATACCTGTTTAGTACTGGCCTAATGCTTAAGTGAATCAAATAACTTATTCTATTTAAAATAACGAATTTTGCTGTTTGTTTTTAACTTTAGATTTGACTTGGTGCATTCAACAGTTGCTGTAAGAATGTTCACTCGCATTTGCTAAGCCTTACAGGGTTGCATATGTTAAAGCTTATTTTTATCTATTTTTCTCATTTTAAATTATATAGAATACATTGCATTCAGAATGATAGTTGCTTTGTTTATAGAATATAATTAATGAAAGCTAGGATATTGTTATATGTATTTATTGTTATGCAGTAATAGAAGATGAAAAAGTAACCACTTTCCTTTAATGCAATTCAGAAAGGCTTTTCTTATCAGCCAGAGGGTTATTCGGTGTAACACCCTATTTACTGGGAAACTTCAATAATTTCCCAATATTTTCATTTCTAATAATGGCATAAAACAATTACAGTTTTAGGAGTTCTATAGCCCTTACTGCTCTAGAGGTTTTCTAAATATTTTCATTATCTGATAGAAAATGGCTTTATGCTCAGTATACCGTACAAATCTGACCATGAAGTTACTTACTAGGGTAAGTGGAAGGTGTTGGTCTGTGCTTTTATTGCCCTATTTATGGAGTGATTGCTAAACCCAACAGTACCTTATAACCTCATGAATAAATCATGGAATCAGTCACTGTATTTATAAAAATGTCTAATACTTCTTTCCAGTTTCCAGCATTTGAACATCTTTGGGTGACTGAAATATATAATTACTAAATGCAAGCAAATAAAGTTATCGAAGCTGGCTTTTGTGGCTCAAAATGCTCACAAGGCTTCCCTGAATTAAAGCACTCTTAACTTCAAAGCTAATTCGTCTATGTTTACATGTATGTACACTTTTTCATATTTTTATGCTTGCCTGGCTAGGAAGGAGTTTACACTTCTTTTTGAATGTAGTGATTGCCTTGCACTGAGAGGCAAAAATCTCAGCTTTGGAGAGGTTCCACAGTGCTCTACCTTTATCTAACCCTCCTCTCTGTATGGTCTTGAGATCTGGAAGTGTACAAGCAGAATAGGCAGCTCTTTAGGCAGACTATTGGAGTATTTCCACAAAGGGGCAATGATAGCACTGCTGACTGCACACTTGGCCTGCTGCATGCCAGTTCTGCTGTGGCCATAGAGGAGGGGGGAAAAAAAAAATCATAGAATATCCTGAGTTGGAGGGGGCCCACAGGTGTTATCAAGTCCAACTCCTGGCTCCACACAGGACTATTTGAGAGTGTTGTTCAAATAAATGGACAAAGGTCACCAGGATCCATCCTGTCCTGTGGCATTAGGAGATGGGAGCCTGCAGGAACAGAAGTAGGGATGTTCCAAAGGAATACTGAACAGAGTTCACATTCCTCTCATTCCATTGAACCTTCAACCTGGCTTTACCAGAGGCTAGAGAGAACAGTCAGATTTTTCTCTTAACATGCAAAGGCAGACTTAGACCCATGATGTACATGTTGAGAAATCTAACGTTGCTGCCAGAGCTTCAAAGCTCCCATTGATAATGTCACCCACTCCCTATTGCGTGGTTGAGTACTGAAAGAAAATGACTACAGCAACAAATCTCATTAGCTGCCATACAAATATAATGCTACATTAATATTCCATAGACCCACATGCTTGCTTTAAGATGCGTTTTGTGGCTGTTATTTAAACATCTGCCATCCCTGCTGATGACTTTATTAGTGCCTTCTAGACAGCTGTGGAGATGTTGACATTATCTCAATTTAAAACAAGGTGATAGTGCTCTCCTAACCTTTTGTGCTATCTCTTCCTAAAAGCCAGCACCTTATTGCTCAGTGGCCCCAGAGTTTCACTGAAAATGAAACTGTTAGTCAGTTCTGCTGGTGGTTAGGAAGATACTGTAAGTGGTGGTATTGATAATTGTCCTCAGGCACTTATCTCCAACCATTGCGTCCTGAAGTATCACAAAGCTCTGACGATTCCTCCTATGCACAGCTCACCTACGGGGAGAGTGAGAGCCACATTACGCTGGCTGCAAAAGATTCTAGCTGGTGAAATCTTTCTTGTATCCATGTGTGGTATCAGTTTGGCTGTAAATACTACACTTCTGCAAATAGGGAACTGATAAACTATTTTTCGTTTCAGTGCAGTAAAAAGAAAGTTTA
Organism: Chrysolophus pictus; assembly: GCA_037305975.1. NCBI lineage: Eukaryota > Metazoa > Chordata > Aves > Galliformes > Phasianidae > Chrysolophus > Chrysolophus pictus. The sequence continues at coordinate 170,510,104 of CM074576.1, forward strand.
CATGATTTATCTTGCAGGAAGTGTAAACATTTCCATGCAAATTTGGTCAGCCTGGGACTCTCATGGAAAGGATATGAGAACATTCATTCTTTGAATGCTGACGATATCTAACCTAACAAAATGTAGATTCAGTGCTTCTGACAGGCATAGGCTGCTCCTTGGAGATCTCAGGAACAGTTTCTCTCTGTGTTTGACGTGCCAAGTGTAATTCCTTAACCTTCTCCTGCACTTGCTGCATTGTTTCACATTGGTTCTGATCATATTTTGAATCGTTTTGTCTTCTGTACTATTTTGTTGTACATTTCAGGTGCCTGAGAATAAGTCAGCAAGACCTATCTTAATATCTGAAAGGCTGTACATACAAAGTGTTAGGATTAGATAGAAAGATAGATCACTTAAACTTGGACTTTCATATAACAACAGTTTTTTGTGCACTTCTGATATGTTTTCAGTCCTTTTCAGATCTGACCTTCTGTCTTTGGGCACACTAAAGCAAAGTAAAACAGTTAAAAATTCAACCAGGACTTCCCCTCCCCTCCCCCCCCCCAAACTCTAGTGTAAAAACCGTACACTCTTATATTAAGTCTAATGACTCATTAGTTTTGGAAATATTAGTAGCAGTCATACTCCATGTCTTGATGATGCTTCAGTGATAATTTTGGTTTTGTAAGCATTTTTAAATAGCTCCTGATATATAAAAATCAAATGTACTCAAACTGTGGATGGTTTAAAACCTATACAAAGACAGCTCACTTTTTATACACTATTCACTTATCAAAATATCAAGAAAGTATAAAAAGCTCTTCTCAAGTAAATAGTATGCTGTACATAGGTTGCTCCAAAAGTAATGCTTCCTATTTATTTCCATGGAAAGTACAACAGATACAAAGAGCACAATAATGCTGTTTGATAGAGCAAATTCTAGCTACAAAACACTCTTTTTCAACATAGTCACCACCATTAGCTGATTCATGAGATGAGCTGATCAATGTGTTCTTCATTTCATAGTGTGGCAGCAATGTGTGACCATCTGGAATGTGAGTTGTCTTTCACGTTGCAATTGCCACTGCTGAAACGTACCACCACTAACTCACTGTGTTCACATCCACTGTTTGGTCTCCAGAAAAGTTCAGCAAGCATTGATGAATGTCAAGGGATGCCATTTTTTTTCCACATGGAGGAATTAAGTGACACACATTTGCTTCATGTGCACTTCCATGTTAGACATCATTTTGCCAGACTGCTCCTCTGCTGCCATCTCCTGCACAGAGACAAAGTGTAATGGAATATTGGTGGGAAAGCTCAGCCATCCTATCAACATCTGGCACTGATGTCATGGGCTGACATAATAGCATAGGAGGCATTACTTTTGGAGCAGCCCTTGTAGAAATACAATTTTCCATATAAATGAGAAAAAAAACTTATTGGTAGTCTTAAGCATATTCTCAGTTAACTAGAAATCTATTTCAATTTAGATAATGTCAGTTGCTTTTCAATATTACGTTACTGTTAGGAGGGCAGAACAAATATGAGGGGTAAATAGATTTTACTCAGTGTTCTTCAACATTATTGTTTTTCACATTATCTGAAATATCTATCAAGAAAAGGAAAAGATGATTCAGAAATCAAGAACAGTTTATACTGCATTTATCTTGAAAGAACGAACAACTAGGTGACTAAATGAAATAAATATACAACTTTGTTACTGGCTTTTTCCTATGCTAGTGTCCATATGATGTGGAGGAGCTATTACTGGTTTTTTTTTTTGTTTTTTTTTTTATCTGAGCCCCACTTGTATTGATAATGTTAGTGAAAAGATATTAAAATGAGGGAACTTAACAACTAAACAAGTCTGTCTCCAGTTCAGATTTAAAGCATGTTGTCAAGATAATGCAAGTGAAATCCCAGAGGCAATAAGCAGAACACATGTGTGTAGGGCAAGTTTTAGACAGAGAGACATAAGATTGCAATCTTTTAGGAGAAGGGCTGATTTTTTTTTCATGGAAGTATCATCCATGGTCAGGTCTTCAGTGAATCTGACCTATTCTCCTTTGTATGTTAGTATAGTTCTATGCAATTGGATTAGGCTATGAGAATTCCTCTCAACTTGTCTGATGTTTCCAGACATCTTGCATCTTTGATGAAGTAGGATGAGTCCTTCCCAAGCAAAAACTTTTATTGGGAAAAACACCAAGACCAGAGAAATCCGGACATACAGTAATCTTACTGAAGATAAAGCCTTACAACCAAAGAAAATATTTAGGTAGAATGGCAGGATTCTCTCACGTACCTGTATTCCCCTCCAGCATAGATAACCGTAAGTAAGAGATGGAAAGGAATTAGGAGAATTTGTGGAAGACCCAGCTGTGATGAAGCTGTGCCTTTTGACTTCTACTGATGTAGCATAGAGGAGAAAATAGATAAGTGGTATGGTGGTATGATGTTAGATAAAGAACTTGGGCTCTTACCCTGTAATACCTTGTTGCACTCTGAGAAAGTATTTTGATCCTGAATGTTCGTAAAAGTCTTTTGTTGATTCAAGACACAATTTGGGTAGTAAAGAAATCCTTAATAACACTGTGATTATCACAACTTTTGCAAGACATTTAGCAGATTAGCTGAAGCCGAGTTTTAGATTGCTGGCAGAGGATGCATGAACAAAAATACAATTCTTTACCTGCCACATCCAGCTTCAGTCATTGCTGTTTGTTATCAAATAACATGCAGTAAGGGAGGCAAAATTGCAGGAATTCATGGCCAAATAAAAAGGTATCAGTAGTGCCATATTGGAAACTGCCAGTGAACTGCCAGTTTTTGCATCATACAAATTAGATTTCAAGGAAAATGTGCTTCCGTATTTTCTGGCTTAAAACCAACCGCCAATCCTGACTACAGGCAATTCTCTTGCACTGAAAATTCAGTGGAGAAATATGGAACATTGTAAAAACAATACAGCAGAGATACAAGAAAATTATAGGAAACACATAACACAAAAATCGAGCTCATTTTTATCTTTAACACGTCTCAGTGAGTACTCAGAAGCCAAAATATAGTTACATTTGCCATTTTTAATGAAGAAAATATTGAAGATATCACATTATTTCTGATCAGGTAATCTGGCAAGAAAAAAGATAAGCTGTCATTCTAAATTTGTGGATAATTTGCATTTCAAACTTATTTTTAAAAGCAATTACCTTTCTGTATAGAGTTTATAACTATTGCCTGTATTTAAACTCTTCAACATTATCCATTATTAATTTTTTTTTTTTCTGAGTTTAAAACTTTTTCTCTAATTTGTGCTTAACAGAATGCCAAAATTATGGCTATTTTCTTTGTGTCTTTTACTCCACCTTGCTCCCAAAATTTAGAAATCACATTCATGTTAAGCAGAAAAACCTAAAAAAAATATGCATATATGTGACTAATATAGAATCATAGAATGGTTTGGGTTGGAAGAGACCTGTAAGATCATGTAGTTCCAATCTCCCTGCTATAGGCAGGGACACCTCCCTTTAGACCAGCTTGCTCAAAGTCCCATCCAGTCTGGCCTTGAATGCTTGCAGGGAGGGGTTATCCACAACCTCACTGAGCAGCCTCTTCCAGTGTCTCACCACCCTCACGGTAAAGAATTTCTTCCTAATATCTAATCTAAGTCTACTCTCTCATAAAGTCATTGTCCACAATTTCCTGCTAGCAGGCACAGAAATCTACAAAATAAAGTTACCATGAGGTGTGAGCATTTCACCTATTGAGAATGTTCAATGAATATCTTAAAAGAGAACCTCTTGAACATTACTTTAACTATGGTCTCTTGCAGTTAATTTTGATTAATAGTTCTGTGGCATCTACGCCAATCAATTTTGAAGAAGCGGTTGTAAAGAAAAGCTTGCAGTGTATTTTGCAATATTAACGTGGTAACACTGCAGTAAACAAGAACCATCAGTATCATTGGATCAGGCTGAAAAATGTACCCTGATATGAAACAATATTTAAAGCATGCCGTGGTCAATCTTGTTTACCTCAGCATAATTCAGCAAGTATTTATTTGACAATCTGTGAGTTTTCTCTGGGTTAAAGTACCGGTCCCCTCTTGCTGGACTAGGGGCAGAGGCTCCTGGGGGCTGTGTGGAAAGCACAGTTTGTGGATGCTGCTGTTCCTGTGGGCTGCAGAGTGTGGGCACCCCTCTGCTGAGGTCCCTCCTTCCCTGCCTCTGCCACAGCCCTGGCAAACACTGCCTGCCTTCCCTGTGTCACTGCTGGCACCGTCTTTTCTGCCTTTTCTTTTTCTCAAAGGCAGGCTTAAGGAATGGGCAAAATCTGACTCTACACAGAAGGCATGTAAAGCAGAATTAGGCAGTTCAGTCAGTGGCCTCTAATTGGCTCTATTTATAGGCCAAATAGTAAGCAAGTAACGTGCTGCAGGCAACATTTTGCTGTTGGCTTTGCTTTTCGCTTTTTAATATATACTGGCATGAAGCGCACCAGAAGATCATATGGGCTGCCAAACTGGGAATTACTGATCTAATGGTTATAGCAGAGATTTCAGAAACAGGACAGCTCGTGCTCCTTCCTACTATTTTCATCAGCTTTCTGTGTGACCTAAAGTAAATCATTTCCCTCCTCTCCATATTAATTAACTCACTACCTATATGATAAAGATATTAATTCTTACCCATCTTGGCCTAGATATTAATTATTATTATGCTGTTGCTTCACATGAATGTGAATTGTATAAGCACGGAGTATTTCATAAATAAAATTATTTGAATGTCTTTCTTTTGTTTTGTGCTATGTCAGTTAGATGCTCTCTTCAAATCTGAACATGGTTGATTGTCTCCTATATCTTAAATGATGCTTCTGTCTGAATTAATCAAAAAGAGTTGTTACAATGATGATTAGAACTCCTTCATTTGTCTCTAATAGGACCATTTTTAAGATTGGAAAAGCTGTTAGTCCCTCTTTCATGCAATCAAACAACCTTTATCTGCCATTTGGCATCACAAGTAGCAGTTTTCTTTACGCCCAGAATTCACCCAGCCTCTTTGGTACAAGAAAATAAATTTTATCCTTTTACTCCATTTTATTTGCTTCATTTTCACTGAATGAATGGATGGGATATTCTCACAGAATGGAATGTTATAATGCCTGAACTTTATCCCTTGTGTTTCCAAGTGACTGGATCATTTCTTCCGATCTAGTAAAATTAGGCAGTGTACTCAGGTTTTCATAATACCACGACACAGAGTGGCAAATAAACCACAGGATGCTTTTTTTTCTATTTCAAAGTGACAAGATCATCAGAAACTCAGTAAAGAGACTTTGCAAGGGGGTTAAGAACATTTTCTGCCTGTTTCTTCATGAAGATAAAAGGAACACCCTTTTTTTTTTCTTTTTTTTTTTTCATTTGGCTGTGGGTGGCCAATTATGAAGACCTGTCTTTGGATGAAAGAAACAAGGAGAGCCAGGCACCTACCTACTTCAATCCTCTTCATACAGAGATACTTTGCACTATGTGGAATCTCAGGCCCAGCAAGCTCTTTTCTGGCTGTGTAAATGTCTACGATTTAGCCAGTGAGCGGGATGGGGGTGCTGATGCTCTGGTGTCCTGCCCAAATGCCCCAATGCTTACCACCTGTCCGAATGCCAACAAAACTCTTAGCTTAAGTCCAAGGCACAGGTTCAAACCTCAGAAGTGTTTCTGTACCTTGCAGAAATTGGACACTGTAGCAGAAAACAGCTGGAAGGGGATACTGACTTGGTGAGTCTGGATATACAGGGCAGGACCTCTTAAGATACTGCAATTAGTTTAACTTGAAACAGGAATCTGAAGCTACATTCTCTGCATCTGATGTGGGAATGTCCAAATCACCAGGCTTCTCAAGAAGAAGTTAGAGCTTCCTCAGTATTTCCTGTTAAGGCTATTAAAGGCTTTCTTAAATAACTACGTGTGAATTAGGAGAAAGGGTAAGGGGGAAGGTGGGGCGGGGGGGAGGGGTGGAGTGAGAAGGAAGGGAGGACACACTCTCCTGGGACACAGGAAACTTATATTCATGTACTTGTTCCAAAGAATGCTTCATTATTTATTTGAAATGCAGGGCATTTGATAGGTGAAACTTAGAGGTCTCTCTATTAACTGTCAATTAACTGTACTTAAAGTTTGGAATCTGAACAGAAGACAAATGCATTCATTCTTCTTGTCACTTCAGACCCCTTGCTATGACATTCGTGTTTTTGGTGGGTAATTTCTTTCTGATAACATAAGAGACAAAAAATAAAGTATTTTCATATTACCCACTTAAGCTGCAAATGATTCCTCCCCACCCCCTTCAACAAAGTACAGTCATACAGGTATTGCGTAGAGGGGCAGCAGGAGCTGGAAGCTGGTAAACTGATTTAATTCTTCTGATTTAGATTTAGTTGCAGCCCCTTATTGTGGAACTGGCACTCCCAGTGAGTAATCAGGGAAAGACGGTTTACCTTTCAGTTTATACCAGTATGGGTTAGGCTGAGTAAATGCTAGGTGTGCAGGGTATCATCTAATTGTCTAGTTTTCCCTATAGGGGTCTATTCCTGTTAGGCAAATGCTGTGCCAGCCCAGCGATGGCTTGAACCTAACCTAGGTAATAAGTGCACATGAAATTTAGTAGCTCAGCAGAACCCTAAGCTTTTGACAATCAAATGGTTAACCCTTTCACAGATCTGTTTCTTGGGAATTGAATAAATGAGGGTATTGTAATGTAAAGAACATTTGTTGGCTGAAGGCCACCATGAGGGAGATTAGTGGGGGGTATTAAAGATGAAATTATAAAGTCTCAGTGAAAGAAATTCAGTTGAATTCAATGATAAATGACAGTGAAAGGAAGAGAGGGATATTTCTGAGATGAGCTGTATTTCCCTAAAGAAAAATACTTGTGAGATCAGATTTTTAAAGAAGGAGTATTCTTTTTTTATTATTGAAAAGGTTAGATTATATCATTTTTGAGAGCTCTGTTCTACTGAATGTAATAAAAATTGACATGAAGTGTTTTAAGTTTGTTGATAATTCCATACTATTCTGACCCACTTTATCTGAATATCTTAAAATTCAATTTCACTTGTAGAAGGTATTCTCATATTATCCTGCTATATAGGCTACAAAAGGCTGGTAAATCCATAGATGTTCACGACCACTCATGCAGAAATGAAATATTTAACTACAAGGGTATCTTGTATTTCAGAAGTTATTTGCTGACACTTCACTCTCTGATCCTTGTAGTCCATACAAAATGATTTGCACATAGGAAATATAAGTAAATGCTTTACAAATTGACTTTTTGAATATTTTGTTACTACTGCTAATAGATTTTATTAAGTGCTTTCTGCTCAGAAATGCTTCAAATGTTGTGTCGTTTTTTTTATTATCATTTAAAAGCACATTGCATGTATTAATCCTCTTAAAAGATTCATTTTTCCCCAACAAAAACAATAAGAGGATAGGGGTGTACATTCTCATAACAAGACATATGAAAGCTGATGTGCATTAATTATGCTTATTAATTTAACTTTTGTTGAAAGAAAGATTAATTATAATGCTTTTATTATGGGGAGAAAATCCTTCCATATTTTACGTAAGTCTAAACAGGTAGAAGTCACTGATTTTTTTGCTTGGTTTTGAGTGGTTATTAATATAGAAATCTAACTAATCTTCCTCCTTTAACATTTAGAACAAATTACAGTGCACATTTCACCGAGTAAAAATGCAGCCTCATGTCATTCTAAATCACATTAAGAATCAGTTGAAGTTGGGGAGGTGGATGTCGAACTGTCAGATTTTAGAAAGAGTGGAAAAACTTGAGATCAGATTTTCAGCCTACAAATTCAGATGGAAGAATTTAATCAGCCACTTTCCGTGTGCTTCACTGACTATCAGAAGTTCTGTCTGTCACATACAGATGTGGATGTGAATGTCTGATGTGTGTTTCCCAGCTCTACCTAATTGGATAACTACAGAGCTGGTATTAGGATAGACAGTTAGTAGTCAGACCTGTAAACTGGTCAACAGCCGAATTTGGAACCAGAAGGTGTTTATTTTCAGTGTTCCTTCTATGTCAATAAAATGGTAAAAAATACTAGTACTGAATCAGCCTTTCCGTACTGGATTTTAATATGTGATTTCTGGTAAGGAAAATAGGTTTACGTTGTTTGTTTGAAAGCATGACTTTTTAATTTCCATGCATGTTTACGTATATAGTCTTTATTTCTGTTATGTGTGCCCTGGAATAGAAGGAGAGTAGAATGACACTTAACCAATGCTAAGACATTTGTCTTTGACCCACCTCACCCCAAAATACTATTGTCTTGTTTGAGGTTAGATTTCCATACTTAGCCCTCTTAACCCATAGGTAATCCCAAAGCATTATTAGCCTCTTTCATGGAGGAAAGTGAGAACATCACAAATTTCACCACTATAAATGACTTTCTGAGCCTGCCTCATGCACTGTGCAAAGGCTGTTATGCCATCCAACTTAGCAAACAAGCTGTCCTTTATTATGTGTGCAATAGCATTAGCATCACAGACAGTGTTCGTTTTCTTGCTGTTCACCAATACAGGACATGTAGAAAAAAGATTCATGATTGGAGCAGACACTGTTCAGCGGGATTCGAGCATTGACAGAGCAGGTTGAATAGTAACGCGCTTTTCAAACATTATATTGTAAAATTCCTGTAACATGTCTGGTCAGTGCTGTTGCAAGAAGTCATAGCCTGACTCCACTGGGCACACCGTTTTGCCTCAGTTCAGTTGCTTGCATTTAAATACAGCCTAGGCAGAATGGAAAGGCAATGAGATTTTGAATAATTTGCTGGAGGGCTTAAAATATCTTACTAAAACAAGACGACTATCTAAAAAAAAGATTCTCCTGGGTGGCACATTCATGGCTTCATGACTAATTTGAGATGGCATAATTTTAGAGATACTAAGAAATCCTATGACGAGGACAGAGCTGTCGCATCCTAAGACTTCAACCTACTGTCATAATGTGAGGCTATTAGGACTCTAGAAAGGGCGCAACACTTGTCAATTAAATTAAAAGTGCCAGGACGGTTGTCCACGTTGTTGAGTTCCTGAAATGGCAATGTGTCTTGTTTTGTTTCAGACATTACTGAAATACATACTTTCATCGACTCAGCTTTGGAGCACTGCAGAGTCTCTGCATAGTGATGCAGTTTAAATCAAGTTGTGAGGTAAAGCAGGAGATAAAATGTTTTCTGGTTCCTATTCACTTTTGGGTAGAATTTAACATTTGAGATTATGCAACCTTAAACAATTTGAAAACTGCTTATTTGTGAGGAATTATCTGTCTGTGAGATGCAATGCCAAAAATGGCAATTGGAAGTACATTCAAAGTAAGGGCTTTTCATGTGATCAAGAGATCTGATACTTGGTATTTTCCAAAGTTCTTTAGTTCTTCAGACTGGCATGCTGCCTTGGTCTGAAATATTCCGAACAGATGAGCTTACAGGAAACATAGGAATACCAGATTTATATTTAAGATCTGAAGAGAGCAAATTGTCTTGCGAAACAGCTCTTTGTGATATGATAAAGAACTGAGAGAACTTTTTGAGTGTGTTTTTTTTCTCCTTCTCTTTTTTCCCTTTTCCTTTTCCATTCTGTTTCCCTTTTTCTCTTCTTGTAGAAGAAGAGGAAAATCTGCTATATTAAATGAGTTTTTTATGACTATTTTGGGGGAAGCAACAAAATACTTTTCCATAATTTTCAAAACAACAAAAAAGAAAGTGGTATCTAAGGTAGCTGAGGCCCCCAAGATACTACATTTAAATTGAATTTATTGAGGGTAGAGGAGTAAGGTGATTTTAGGCCCTCACTCCACATTTAGTGCTCATAGGTAGAACACTTACAATAGCGTAGCTGCTTTGCTGTGATGTCCCGGTGCATACTCCCCAGTTTGCACACTCCTTTCCAACACATTGTGCCTACATCTTGAATGTATTCACACATTACTAACTGTAAAACTAAATAAACAAAGAATGAAACTTTTTAGGAATTTACTGGAAATTCGGTTTTCCAGATTCTTAAGTGTAATACCACTTGAGTAGTTTGTGCCTTAAACTTGTGATACTACAGAGTCTGAAATTTTGATGCTGGGACCTTCCAAGATGCAGCTATATTTAGATGGCAGAATAATAATGATTTAAAATAATATTCAGCAGCATTAAAATGCTCCTTCTCTGACAGAAAAAAAATCTGGGTTTCTTTTGGATTGTTACTGCTGTGTTAAGAACAAAATGGGTTGAATATATTCTTTTAGTCTATTACCAACCACCAGCACATAGAAATGCCAGATGGTTTGGTTTTATAGCCAGCAGTTTATGTACATTAAAAAATATTTAATGACACTCTAATCATACTCAAGAGTAGGCTGGATTTAGAAATAATGTCTCAGCCACCAATCACCTGCAAACAATGAATAATCCCTGAGAAAGAGTGCCAGAAAAAACAAGAGATTGTGTATACATTCCTGGAATTATGAACAGATTTCTGACTTGATGGAAATTCAAGTAATGTTGAAAGTTGTGGAAAAGAAAGGTGTAGAAGGACCATATATATAATAACCCAGAAACACAGCTATATTATTAGGGCAGAAATGTTTAAGTTTAGCATGACAAGAAGTGTGAAGAAATTGAGTTGAAGTGCAGCTAGATATGGAGATACTGTCTCAATGAAATTTTTCACCTCATGTCTGGAAAAGGTCTTTAGAAATTTTAAGTAAGAAGAAAATGACACAAATATTACAGTACTTGAGTTATGCTGAATTTGAAGATGACACTTTCATGTCTTCTGAAAGCGTTAAGAATCTTGAAATTATGAGTTAGGAATTGAGTGCAGAAAAATGAAGACAGTAGTGTAAGGATATGTATGTGAGATGTAAAAAAACCTTGTTTTTATAAAGTTTTTAATGCACAACCTGTTTACACTCTAATAGAGAGAGCTCATCAGTCCTCATAATTGTTTCATGCTTCCCAAAGTAAGAGCGTTTTCTTTGCTTGTAATTTTGCCAAGCCTGAAACATCTGTTCTGAAATTTCCCTTGCAGACTGAATTTTTTGGAAAATTTTAGTTCCAGTAGATAAGTTTCTTCCAAGAGCAAGATTAGACTGAAAAATTGGATAACTTATCCTTGGTCACAATGGAAAATGACAGAATTTAGCTTGCACCTTAGAAATTGTAGCATAGCATCTCAGTCACAAGGTAACTCTTCTTGCAAATTAACATGATATGTACTTTTTATAATTCAGTGTGATTTAATAAAAATTTGTGTCCCCGGACAGAAGAACTTGCCATAGTTATTGCTTTATGTTAACCCTTCCCAGCCAGACACAAACATGCACAAACACTTCTAATGCGATAGTTGCATAAAATGGCAGGAGCATAATTAAGTAGATACCTACCAGCTGTAATATGTTCGGAGTTTTTAGGAGGTGGTAATGTGTAGCATGGTAAAGAAGGAATTGATGATGTAGATTTTTCCTTTGTGTATATTTTGTTGTTATTCTTTGCTGTAAATAATAATAATGTATTTTAACTGCAAAAAAAAAAAGAAAAAAAAAGTGTTGGAAAAATAGAAACTCTGTCAAAATATGATAGAAGTGCAGAATTGCTATTGAAGAAGGTTTGATTCTTCTCAAAAGAAAGTTAGTTACCCCAAGAGATTTCAGTTCAGTTCTCAAAAGAGCCATCTAGAGATTATTGTTATTGGAATTGGAGAGGAGCCTTAACTGAGAGCAGAATTTAGCCCCCTCTATTAGGAAGAAACCTGGATCATGAGCCCAGTTTTGCACATCGGGACCATTTCCATAAAATTCAGAGGGGTTTAGTTCAACATCTACTGTTTAAGATGCACGTAATTCAAATAGCCTTCTGCAGAGAATCTTCAGTGCATTCATCCTTCCACAAAGAGGTTCTCCATAAAAGCTCTTTCTTTCAAGCCTGATAGTTCCTGCACATGAATAACTTTCACCATAGGAACTCACTGAGGCAGCAAACCCTGAACTTAGTGTCTTTTCAGAAATAACAGGCTCTTGGAACAATATTCTCTTAGCTCCCTTCAGAAGCAATTAACTGCTTCAAGTACACCTGGACCTTATTAAGTCTGGGAGAGGCCTTAAAGCTACAGTTCACATTTCACTTCAGTCTGGTAAGAAATCAAATAAAAGAGTGAATTTAAGAAGTCAGGTAATGCTTATTCCATATTTCTGGCAAGCAAAATAATCTATAGAAGGTGCTTGCTTCCTTTGGCAAGAGAAACCCTATTTCCAGCCTAGAAAGCCTTATATTGTATGAATATTTCATTTCCCTTTTATCTGGAGAAAATGTACAGTAGGATATTTTAAAGCTTTTCTCAGTTTCCAGCTGTGTGATCTATACAGCCACATAAAGATCTATGGCATCTGGTAGAGCTGCCTGCTTTTAGAAATGACATAGGTGTAGCAATGGTCGCTGCCTTGTTGTGCATCTAAAATGTCTGATTATGGGACCACAGCATCAACCTATTAAGTAATAATGATACTTGATGACACACACTAATTAAAATCACCAAATTAATGACATCTGTGTCTCTCTAAAGATTCCTCTGTTGGTTTTGAGTATAATCTCAGCACAAGGATGATTCAGATAAAACCTAATAAAATGATTTTGTTACTTCTGTTTGGAAAGTGCATGTGCATTCTCTGCAGAAATTTTTGTCCCTTTGTACATACTAATTCACAAAGGAAGACATTACCTGGATTTGAATTTCCTTTTCCCTGGGGAAAATAAGAAAAGCAAAGAAAATCTTTTAGAGAAATGGAAGAAGATCTAAAGCTCCAGCTTCCTTTTAAAAATCGGATAAGACTTTTGGATGGTCCAAAGCTCTCATGGTCAAAGAGGATGAGAAATAGTAGGAGTACGTACATCTCAGTATCTGAACTGAAGAAACAGATTTCATATGCTAATCACACCAATGACAGCCCTGTTACATTTGATCATGCTCCACATAAAATCAGAGTTGTGAATGAAATAAACTTCTTGCTTTGGTAAAACTGCATGGACCTCTAGATGAAATCTAATTGGGATCTAGCAGAAAGATTTCCAGTATGGAAGAGCCAAGACTTAAATGTAAGCATACCACACTTGAGAATGAATGTGACAAATCTATGTGGTGAGCTTTATTATCCAAAAGAGACTGTAGAGAACATATCAACATCTTCTGGAAGATTGATGAGAATTGATCAGCATTCTTATTCCAGAGCTTGCATTGTGGTCTAAAGGCTCCACATAGGCAAGGTGATGTTCTGAGAAGTGAAAAACAATGCATGTTCAAGTGGCCAAGGACATAAAAATATGTATGAAATTTGGGTAGATAGTCTTTCAATTGGTGTACCCTAATATGTGAATCCTTTCTGAGACACTGGCTATTCAACTTTAATGTTCTTGAACATATTTTAAATAGGCATAAAGTAAAGGATATTCCTTTAAATTGGCGCTTGTCCTTGGACTTGCATGCCTTAGAGCATTTTTAATAACTTCCATTATATGAATGCAATAGAAAACTGCCTATTGTTCTTCCAGTGGTCCAAGAGGATTTACCTTATTAAGAGTATCAGGACGTATCACGACTCTTTCTCTCCAAAAAGCAGCTCCAGCAGGCCAAAAGTAGAAAGTCTATACTGATGCATTATTCTAACTCAGTATTAGACTTTGAGTCTAATAGTGTACGTTATTTATTTATAGATAACTTGCCAGACTGGGCAAAGACAAAAGGAAAGTTTACAACATGCACACAAATAAAAACTACATGAAAATATCCACTTAGCTCAAAATGAGACTTCTGCATTGTTCCTGTTATCAGTAACCCATCCAAGATTAGAAAGGGATCGCTCTAAGTTGTTTCAGGAGAAAAAACTCAGGATAAAACAGAGTCATTTGAGGAATGTTGGTGAGAATGATGACATGGGTCTCAAAGAAAATAGTAGTAAAGTTAGGAGATTATTCACAGGTCCTGTCTAATAGCTTGAAGCGTGTAATCAGACTGGTATTAGATGTGTTCCATCCTCAGCTGTTTATTTGGTGTTTTGATAAGTAGCTGTGCACTGCCATAGTGAAAAGATCCTGGAGATTATTGAACACTGACTCTTCAATTCACACCTTCTCAATATCTACTGCACTCTAAATTTAGAAAAAAACATTTTCCATAAATGTATTTTGTTTCTTTTTCTGTAGGTGTGGTGGTATGAAGATGTGATTGGTGGCAGTGAGCATAGATTGCATGGATCTCTGTAACCATTTTTTCTTTTTAGGTAAACAATTTGTGAATCTTACCATAGTTGCTTGTTATAAAGTAATGGGAATACAGCATCATACTTAGAAGTAGAACTAGAAAAGAGAAACAGTGTAGGAAAAAAATGTTTTGTGAACAGAGCAAAAGAAATAAGAGAAATGAGAAGAAAAATATTTTAGGGATCTCTAAGTTCATATTGGTACTGCTTTGTGAAAAGTGTGTATTTTTGTGGAGTTCTGTATTTTACAATTAAGACAAAATGAGAGCCATTATGTATTTGGCAATTAACTTTATCAGTTGAAAATAACTGCATTTACAACTTTGAAGTGAACTGTCCATTTGGGAGAATTCAACTACAGTAACTCTTAGAAAGCAGTTATGTTAAAACTTCGTGTTTGGATATAATAAGAAGTATACATTTTCCATGTAATGCATTTCTTTATATATTCAGTTTACTAGAATCCTTCCCCCATCCGTTTCCCTCAGATTAGTTTATTCCTGTTTTCTAAAAGACTTTAGCAGAAGGAGGGAAAGCAGTTTAGATCCCGTCTCTGTGAAAGCTGTTTCATTCAGCAAGAAGTTATCTTCCTTTAGCTTGCATTTTTGTACTCCTGCCAGGAAGGAAAAGGATGTGGTATTAGGCTTTGAAGATTATTGCTTTCATTTTGTCTGCTTCATGCAATGTTTTGTAGCTATCTTGAAAAATTATATACAAAATAAAAATGTTTTAGCACTTATTCTGGGTACTGGTTTTATATCTAAGAATGCCTAGCTAACACCCTTTCAAAACTGATGGGTTTTTCATCAGTCCAAGTTTTAATCCTTCCAGAAGATGCTCTTCAGATAAATCATTAAATTCTATTACTGAATTTAGATCCACTTACAGGAAATTTTGTGAAGGCCCATTCACTTCAAATAAGGTGCAGGCACCTAATGTTTGCAGGTCAGAATTTAAGTCTTCAAAGACATTGCTGTAGTGCTGTGGGTGTCCAAGGGGTTACCTATAAAGGACGTGTCATACCTTCCGTAGGTCACAACTATAGTCCTGGTGGTATCAACAAGCCAACTACTTGAAGACTTTACAAATTCACCCTTTTACCTCTACATCTAATCATGTAGATAACTTCAGATTTCCCTTACTCTCTGTGAAGCTTTTAGAATCAGAAGAGGGTTTGCATCTGATAATTTAAACAGGAAAACAATCAGCAGTGTCCTGCTGGAGATGGACAGTTATCTTCCTGAGAGTGCTGATAGATATCCTTATTGACATTTTTTATTTTGTGCCATTTCCCTGGTTCTGTAGGTCCTACCCTCACAAGCCTATTTATTTGGGGGTTTCAAGGCAGCAAGAGGCTGTGTGCCTATCATGGAGTTCCAGATTCTACTGAGCAGCAGGGTAATTAAGTTCAACTTGGCAACAATTTAATTTGAAGTTTGTTACATGGACATAGCCTTGTTTATGACTGAAGGATAAGGAGTGGAATACAGGGATAATAATCAAGAATGTTACAAAAAATAGCCCCAGCAAATAGTATCAGGAAAATTAGGAGGCCTCAGAATAAAGGAATTAACCACGCAGTTTATAAATAATGATGAACAGTGGAAAAAATGTGCTTTTGTTTTCGGAAATGAAACAAAAGAGCTAACAATATTCACAGATAAGGAGAAGCATAACATCCACAGCAACCCCATCTGTCAGAGGTCATTCTGGAGTCACATTTTACAAGTCTCAGGCTTTGAGCCTTCTTTGGTAAGATTTCAACAAATAAAATCAAACTTCCAAGATTTCTCAGTAACTGTAGCAGCTCTTCATCATTCTAAATCTCTATCGGCATTTCAGAGCTTTTCTGTCACAGTCACCAGAGTGGCAGGAAATTCCTGTACGGAGCTTGTCTTTTCACCCAGCAGTTCCAATTACTTCAGTCCTTGACTGCCGTTTTGACAGCATCGCTTCTGAGTGATCCCGCAGTGTGATAAAAATTAGAAACAACAAAAACAATGCCTGACTTTTGAATAGGCTATTTCTTTAAAAGTGTTTCAGTACGTGTCAGTTAATTACCATACTCCATGGTCATAAACCAGAGTACATTTCACCATTTGTATTTCTTTCATCTGTAGTCAGGTGTTTCTTCTTTGATATCTGTCACAATAACTGATACTGCTTCTCTGTGTCTTCATTGAGAGGCAGAGTTGTTTTTCTTTTAGCTGTTATTGAAATTATCCTCTGCTTTAAAATGAGCATAAATGCATTTTTTTAAAAAGTAAGAATGGTCAGAAATTCCTGGACATTTTTACAGATGACTCTATTGCATTTTAAACCCAAACAACTTCAACTAAGTGTTTACAACTAATTCTAATGTATCAAAAAATGGAAGTAGAAAATAACAACGCTCATTTTGGATGAAAACTGTAGTGTTTCATTGCACTTTTGCAATTTATTAACAGTCTATGTTTTGAGCATAGTCAAATAGTCTGTGTTACTTGAGCTATTCCTTGGGAACAGATTTTACAATAATAACATTTTAAACTGTATTTGTGTTCACTGGGCTCGTAAAGACCAATTTCTAGAAGAGTGAGTAAAACAATGACAGTCCTACTGAATTTTGTGAAGCCTTAACACTGAGTTTCCCATTGTTAAGAAACAAAATGTGTCAGAAATCTACTGACTCAGAATAAAATTGCAGGTTACAATTTCACCCTTGGGCTTAATCAAACATGTGGTGTAATATCAAATTTATTGTGTACTTTTGCTTTGAGCTTTGCTGACATTTCAATGCCATCAGCTATAGAAATGTCGAAAAATGTGATTGTCTTTTTCTGCATTTGGATGTGGTGCCACAGTTCACCTTGGCTTTAACAAGTTTCATGATATTGTCCATTTTTTAAGCTGATAGAGGCCATTTTAAAGATCATATTTGTGTATATAAAGAATCTCATATCACTAAGGTTATTATCATGAAAAAACTACCATTCTGCTTTTTCACATTACTATCTTGTTGATTTTAATGTCTGCATTTCATGATTACTGTACTTATGAATGCAAAGATTATATGATGTAATACAGTGAATAATTTAGTGCATATTTTTCTCTTCCAGGCACTCACAATTATTGTATTTTAAACTCCAGATATATTTTGTATTTTAATCAAATAAATAGATAAATCTGTGAGAAATACAGGTATTTGGTATCTATTGAAGATACGATTTGTTTTTCAAGCTAATATAAAGCTTTCAGGGTAACTAGGATGTATGCATTATTCCTACATACATGTAATATATATATACTGTTTCAGTATGTATATATTAAAAAATGTATAAAATAAAGTAAGGATTTGAAAGCTTGTTTGCTTTCTATTTTATTGTACTATGAAAATTGCAGTTTATCTATATTTGGAACTAGTCTTGAGGTTTATGCTATTCATGTCTTATTTAGACATCTCAAATTTTTGAGGCAATCTTAACAGTACTCGGAAGAATATAATCTTTTTTCTGTGTTTGATATAGAAATTAAAAAACAAACCTCTTATTCAACAACATCCTTTCTTCAAGGATCACAAAGTACTTCATGAATGCTGGAAATGAATGTTTGCACACACTGGTGATATGATATTACTTCTGTATTTTAAAAGCACAACAGATGAGACTGTAGAAGAACTGGAATTTAGATCCACAGACTGAGGTC
Organism: Chrysolophus pictus; assembly: GCA_037305975.1. Taxonomy (NCBI): domain Eukaryota; kingdom Metazoa; phylum Chordata; class Aves; order Galliformes; family Phasianidae; genus Chrysolophus; species Chrysolophus pictus. The sequence continues at coordinate 170,528,100 of CM074576.1, forward strand.
TCCAACTGCATCTCCATTTTGAAAGCTCTCTCAGGCCACAGGCTCCCATATGATGGTCGTGGCAGTGGCAACTCTCCTATGTGGAACAATCCCTGCATGTCCCCACTGCCACTGCAACAGGTGGTAGCAACTGCTTGTGTTGGTGCTGTCTCTCAAGATTTCTTGTGATGAAACCGTTGCCTATTCTGCCGTCGAATCAGGTTGGTGCTTCTAGTCTTTTTAATAGGAGTTTCCACCCATCTAAGTTACCTGGTCACCTATGTGAGCACTTTCACCTATGTCCAGACACACTCAAGTCTCGATACTGCTGACATAGCAGACACCCGTCTGGCACAGCATTGCAACTGAAGAATTTTGTTCAACCACAATGCTAAAGTAGAACTGGTGTAAAATGTACTTTACACACTTGCACAGGATCTTATGTCATAGCTGAGAAAATACAGAACTCCTGAAAGCCAGTAGTGAAACTTCAGAACTGTTTTTTTGTCATGTTGTGTTGCTGATGTCTTTCAGGAAATCAAAAGCTTTATTTTCTTTTTGGAACTATGAAGTCCATATGAAACGCTACTTATTCAGTGCTGTGTGAATATCAGTGATTACCTTTTAACATAAGTGCAACTCAAAAGACTATTACACTCTGATTAGCGCTTGTTATTATTGTTTGTTTCTCTGCTCCCATTTTTCTGCAGACCCTCATCTGCTGCCTACAGAGAACACTGGAAACCATATGAAATAGAAATGAGCTTTAAGTGACATTCACACCTCCTAATCTGAGCCATTTGTAATTATTTTATAATCTTACAAGAGAAGCATTAACAGCTGATTGAAACTACAAATGCTGCAGGTAACAGCCACAATGATAAGCCACTGAAAGCTTGCTGTTGCAGGTCTGGCTAGGATCCTTCAAATTCTAAGCCATATGTTAAACACAATATACATATGACTGACTAAATTCTGGACTGCTCTTTGGAAACTCTCCTAAATAGAAGTGATTTTGCACTGAGTATTGAAAGCTATCACAATATCCAAACTTCTGTGCTCAAGCCCTGCCTCCATTAAGCAAATAAAATGCATCACTGTGTTAGCTGCTACTGCATACGGTAGTATCCCTTACTTTTCTTATAACATTCTGTAAAAAAATCAGTTGCCATTCCTGTCTACTTCAATGCCATTTTTGCCAGTCTTATTTCAATTTTATCGATTTATTGCTTCCTCTTGTATTTGGTTTAATAAGTATATATTTATTCCCGGTAGCCTACTGCTACATCCATGAGGCTCAGAGGCCATGTGCAGAGCGTTCTAGGTTGGAGGACCCCCTTGACATCTGATCTACAGGTTGGCTAGCATCAGGGGCTCATGGAAGGCTCAGTAAAACTGCTGTGACCCTAACGTGCTTTTGTATATCTCTTTTCAGTAACCATCCCTTCTGCACCATGTATGAGCCTTCACCTCAGCAAGCAGCCCTACACAAGGGCTTTGTCTGTCACAGAACTTCACCACCACAATGACCTCACTGGGGAAATATATTGCAACAAGATAATGTGCATCAGAGGAAGGTTTAAAGAAAAAAATGAAGCTCTGGGCAAGAAGTGAACATGCTGTGATGTGAGGTAATACCTCAGTGCTTGCTATGGGAGCAATCGTTTTCTGACTGGGCCTGAGGGCTGCAAACAAGTGCTGATGCTGGTCTGCAGCTCAGCAACATGCATGGAACATTATCTATCTGTGCAGGCTGCAGTTGATGTCAAAGTTGCACTGAGCCATGATGGTTTTTGGCTACTGCAATTCCCTAGCTTCAGGAAGATCAAGGAAAGAGTTTAATTCCAAGATGCTATCATTATATTTTGTACTATGCCCTTTTCTTGGGACATCAAAAGTTCGTGTCATTTCCCTGATATTAAAATAAATGGTGTTAATGTAAAATTTATTGAAATCATAGCTAAAGTAGGGTTTAATTTTTTTTTAATCTTGGTTTGCAGTCCATACAGGAAGCTTAGCATGTCCATAATGTATTTAATTGCAGAATAATTGCCAGAAAAACAAAGCCAAAAATCCCATAAATTCTGTAGAAGGGAACTACATTGGAATGAGGAACTTAAAGAAGAAACTGAAAAGGAGAGACAAAAGGGGACAGTAGGAATTGAGGAAAAATTTGCAAAAGGCATGAATTAAACATCTTTCTTTTCTTTTTTTCTTCCCCAAATAAATGAAAAACAAGAAGTTTGTAAGAAGGAAATGAGAGACTGTAGAGATATTGGATAATCATATATGCCAAAAATATTAAGGGAAGACAAAGCCGTAAATGAAAATACAAGCATTTTTTTTATATTTAATGTGATGAAAGGGACTATGTTTCAACAAAATAAGTCATGGGAAGAAGATCAAGACTAAAAAGTTGATACTGATATAAAGGATATCGATACAATTTATGAAATCAATAACTTTAGAGTAATCCAAATATGCGGAAGCCAGACAATTTACTATATAGTGAAATCTTTTGCTTAAACTGCTTTGATATCTCAGAACTGAAAGGCAAATATGTGATGCTGATTTAAAAAAAAAAATCAAGGAGAATCAAGGAACCTACTTGTTCTGGCATAAACTTGGCAAGTATGAACAGAATAGAAAAATGGAATTAGCAAACATGTAAATAAAAAATATATGTTTTGTAGGGGAAAGCATTGGTCTTTGTAAAGAGAAATCACACCTAAAAAATCAAGAATGAATGAAGAGCCAGCGATCATTTAGAGAAGAGAAATCCAGCTGTCCAGCTGCCAGTCTTCTTGCAATCCCAAAAGGCTTTTTACAATGTTCCTTATTAAAGATCTATAAAACAGACTGTGTTGCCATTGAGTAAGAAACAAAGTTTTGAATGAATGAATAATCACTTAAAATCAAAAGGAAAAAAAATTAAGTTCATATAGTCAATTTTCTCAGTTGAGAGAAGCAACTAGCAGGGATCTACAAAAGTGTGTGCTAAACTTATGATCTTCAACATTGCCATAAATGAGGATGAAGGGTGAATGAAGAGTGAAACAACAAAGTTTTTTGGTATTATAAAGTCATTCAAGACAAGAGAGATGAGGACCATCTGATAAAAATTGCAGAACAAAATATTTGGTAACAAAAAGCAATTTAAATGAAAGGTAAATAAATATGGGGAAAATAATCTCAACTTTAATTATACATAAATTCTAACTTAACAGATGCAGTCTGTCAACCAGGAACGAGATCTTCAAATTATAAATAGTAGATAATTGTAGAGAAACAGTTCTATGAAAATGTCAGCTCAAAATGGAAAATATTATTATACCTCTCTGTAATTTCACAGTGTGCTCACATCTTGAACACTGTAAATATTTTTGGCCCACTTTCCCCTCACTCTTTCTCCAAGTCAAAATGATACAGAGAAACTCACAAGGATAATCAAAAGTATGAAATAGTTTCAGTACAACACTTAAATAACTTAAGAATTGTAAGGCTAGAAAAAAAAAGACAAGAGGGATGTTTAAGAAAACATCGAGATTATGAAGGGGTTAAACAGGGACTGACAGCACCAAACAAGTGGCTCTCAGATGAAGTTAGTATATAGCAAGTTCAAAACTAAAAAGAAATAACTGTTTGTGCAATTATGTTACTACAGGACACGTGTGGTACTAAAAGTTGATATAAGCTTAAAAAGAATTGGAAGCAAAATCCACAAACTACTCAAAAATGCTGTTGAATAGCAAGAATTGTCCAGTTAGTTCTAAACTGCAAGTATCTCCGATCTAGAAGAGTAGACTCAGGAAATAAATAAAATTATTATTAATACCTGAGGCCTTCTGAAGGCAAGTAACATCTTTCCTTCATTTCTTAGCCCACAGTTGTTGCATTTGAGCAAATTCTGTCTTGCTGCATCCTAGGACCTTGCTATTCTGCTGTCATTATTGTGCTTCTCATTGCATTACACCAGTATAATGTGGTATATGACTTACATCCGTGTAACCAAGCTGATCACCTTGATTGCTTGAAGCTCAGAGTTATCTGACGGTCCACTTTGCACGCTGGTTAAGTTTCAACCTCAGCTGGAAGCACTTTTAGCAGAGAGATGAGTGAAAGGTTTATGGAAAGTTCAACACCCGATCTGCAGTAAGGGCAAACTCTGTACCAGCTTTGTTGAGGTCACAGAACACTTTCCAATCTGGATTCAAAAGATGAAAGAAAAAAGACCCCCTATTTTTCTACCCTGATATCTTTTCTGAGGAATGTTGGAGCAAGGAGTTTAAATCTAACCAAGCACTTCTTCCTAGATAGTATTTTAACAGCACTGTAACTACCCTTTGCACTTCCAGCACTGAGCTCTGTTTCCCAGCACACATCGTATTTCACATGGCATATGAATTTCCCTTAAATAAATAACAATAATAAAAAAGGCAACACCCAGCTCATGAGAATGGAGAAGGCAAGCAGTGGCAGGAAGGCTTCTGAACTCAGGCTGCTTCTAGGGTCAGAATTCAGGAATTCTTTTCATTCCTGGTATTGCATTGAGGTCATCTTGCTCTTTGATGTAGCTTAGAAAATGAAACGAACTATTAACATCTGGATATGTTTCTCTGTTGAATTAGAAACATTTACAAATCCAACACTACATGTAAAACTTAGGATTTCTCATGATACATTGCAACTAGAGTTTGTTTCTAGTATATTCTGGATTGGGTGACTAGTGGCCTCCCTTCCTCCTTTTGGCTTGCATTTTACTTCATTACATAATTGTTATATCTTCTTAAAGGTCAGCCAAAGTATAATTATATTTCATTGGAGGTGAGATGTAAACAAATGCTTGATCTTGCCCTGCCAGTTTTCTTAGGTCTTCTGCAGAGCTGGCTTACAATGTGCTAGTATTCATAAAAGGAGATCATATTTTCAAATCTGTATTGTACTATTCATAAATATTTCAAGGTACCTGCGAACTTAGGTTAATAGCTATCGTGTCTCAGGAAACTAAAAAGGCAGCTCTTTTGCACTCACTGAATTCTGTACAGTAAAAACATGCTTCTGTGCAACTGGACGCATGTGAATATTTATTTACAGTGCCCACTTTATTCACTGCTTCCCCATCCTCGCTTGAAAATAATTAAACTCAGGAATGCAAACAAGGAATTCTTGCAAACCTTGTTTCACTAGATGTAAACTCTAAAGCCCAAATATAAATTATTGAATACTTTGTTTTAAGAACTTAAGCATTTATTCACTGAATTTTTACTTTAAACAGATGCTGTAGATACAGATGTAGCCTTTTCGCATTCACATAGGGCTGATATTATTAAGAATATCCACATGAGAAAAGGTTACAAAGGTGAATTGGCATACATTGTAATTTAGAGTACTTTTTGCTGTAGCTGAGTGACAGACACATTTAGAAAAGCAGATACTTTGATGAGAAGATCAACTGCACGATATTCTCCCAGCATCTTCTCCAGAGTCTCAATGCAAACGAACATAAGTATGCTACGTATGTGTCAAGAGAAATAAACACACATTAAAATAGACATTCATTTTCCTCAAACTAAACTCTGAAACCACATGCAACAAAATACTGGGAAAAGGTAGAACTGCCACCTTTATAGCAACAGTCACATTTCAGATAAAGAAATGCTTTTATATGAAGTTGTATCCACAGTGTCTAGCATAAAATATTAATAGTACCAGCGATGTCATTTATAAATGGGAAGGAAATGTTCGCAAGAGAGAAGCATTTGATTTAAACATTCTGCTGTTCAAAAAATACATAGCATTTGTAATTAAAAACGTTCATCTGTTGGCTATTACCAATAAGAATACTGGTGCTCTATGTTCAATGATTTTATTCAGGTGTATGACCAGAGCTTAACATAAAGCAGCTTTATCTAAAATTGCAAAGTATTACTGTTGACCTTGTATACCAAGGCATTAAACGACCTTATTCTTAATAACTTGATTAACCTAAGATGATCTTCCTGTTTTTTCTCATGTGAGGCTAACTCTAGTTAAATGTTGTATTCGTTTGTCCTCTTTTCTTAAAATAGCCTGGGAGGAACTGAGCAGCATTGTACTTCCCCTGTATACATGCTGGAGGTCAGGCGGTTTTGTTTCACACAGGGCACCTCTGCTTTACATCGTATCTTTCCTGCACAAGGTCCAAAAGAGGCGGCAAGCAGCTTTTGACAACATGAACCTTGCTGTCCTCAGTGTGAAAAGGGACCTGGCTGTGGTCAGACGTGGGCAGCAAGCTAGCATTTAGAAAATAGTTCTCAACTAATGGATAAAGTATTTTTAAGCATGCTGGAATGGCTCCACAGCCAAGCTGTTATAAATGAATAGGCCTTTTGTTGGGAGCCTTGATCTCTTCCCTCCTTCCTCCCTTGCTCCCTCCCCCTTCCTCTTTGTCAGGATGAGTCAATATCTTTCTAATTGGGTGTCCTTTCTGGACTTTTTTTCCAGGTTTTAGGCATTAAGAAAGTTCAAATCCTTAAACACATAGCCTTGGTGCCCAGAAACCATTTTTCCTTTAACGGATTTATTGCTTCAAGAGGTATTCATTTCAGAAGGCTCAACAGTATTGTTATGGTTTTTTTTTTTTTTTGCTGTGCACAGAAAATGTAAAAGGCGCTCAGTTGTACTTCAGTGAAATGGCATTATCATCCCAAGAATGAACAAACTGATTTGTTATGTCCTTAACAAGAAGTCAGTCAACTTCTAAATAGTGTTGTGGGATTGTTCTGAAACTGTGCCCTGGTATGCTTTCTGAGATAACTATCCTGCTGTTGCAGTGGTAGCTCTTATTTTGTCATCACATCTTCACTAACTCTTTGAGGAAAGAGAAAAGGAGTAAAGCGATCTCTGTCAATAATACTGCCAGTGAGACAGGCCAAAACTGAGGACCAGAGTCAGAGGCAAAACTGAAAATCCAGCAATAGTGCCTCCTAATGGAGCCTCCTGACATCCTCTATAGGATGGCTGCCAGGTACATTTGCTAATTTCCCAGATAGTGGTCTGGAGATTATTAACAAAGAATTACTGCTTGGAGTTTGCTGGTGAGAAGCTAGACTATAGCTTTCCTGGGAAGTAAATCCTACTATCTTTACTTCATAGGCAACAAAAAGAAGGCATGCACAGACTGTTTTGCTTGTTGAAACTATGAAAGTTTGTGCTAGATTTTAGAAGAGAAATGGAGGTTTCCTACATTATATATATATATTAAAAAAAAAAAAAAAAGAAAAGGAAAAAGAAAAAAAAAAGAAACAATGGTAGACAGTGCTAGATTCAGAATAAGGTGTGTATTTATGGAAACATGACTGAGACTCAGAGTTTAGATGCACTGAGACCATATTCACCCTGAGGCTTGAGCGATTTCCAGAGGGAAAAAAAGAAAATCCTCATCATGTTAAAATGTGATTTTTATACATTTCTTTGTGAAGACTGGAGTGTAATGCTTGAATTGTATGAACAACTTATGCATACGGATAGTCTCTTAAATAGACAAAGTCTGATGTCAGAGGTAATGGAAGAGCAACTTACTTCAAATTAGTGTAAATCTCATGGTGTGTAGCTGTGTAGGAATTAGAGCACATTTTGTTACTAACTTTTTGTACGTTTCCCTGGAATACTTGCTGTTGACTGTTCTCCAGGAGAGCAGATGGCTCTAGGAGAGTTTCTGGAGTGATCCAACATGGCAGTTCCTTGCTTCTGCCCTCTCACTGCAAAAGTGTTACGGAGCACCTCTGAGTGAAGGGGAGTGAAAAGCAGGGTCCTCCCACAACAGCGTTCCTTTGTTTATTTCCTATCTATTTTCCGAAATTCTTTAGGAAGAAAGAATTAGGCATCCAAAAATTGTATATAGAAGTACTCACGTATTTTACTTTCCTGTGGTAGTCCATCTGCAGTTTTTCTTAGGATGCTGTTGAAAAAAATCTGTTAGGTATGTTCAGCAATTTAGATTTCCTTCCTTCTACCCATGCAGATCATTGCTAGTATATACAAAGAAAACTGAAAGGCAGGAAACTGATGGGACAAATGAGATCTTTCTTTTTCTACTGGTCAGTAAGAAGTAAAAATATTTTCTATTTCTTTTTGATTAGCATTTATGGAAATGACAGATTATCACTGGAAGCAACGTCACCTACTTCCAATGTAGTCTTTGAGACATTCTCCAAAAGAGTCTGTCTGACTCTTCAGCATCTTCCTTCCAATTTTTCCTCCGATTCCACTAAATGAAAAGAGGGTTGAATTTCTTGGCATTTTAGACTGAAGTATGTGAGCTCAGAATAGGACAAAGGAGTATCCTGAGCAGAAGTACCATGATGAGATTGGTACAGATTACAGTCGCACATTCTTGGTTTTAATGATTTAGCTGCAGAAGACATTGTATGTTGTTTTTTTTTTTTTTTTCACAAGAGTACCACTGATGCCTTCTTAAAAAAAAAATTAAAAAAATTAAAAAAACCCAACAAACATGGTTATTTTGTGAATAGCAACTACCACATGGGTTCTGTGAATGATTTGTATCTCCTGGCATTCACTGTCTAAATAAATACGGAGTAGGATCTCATCATTGTTGTTTTTACTTGTGACTCACAGCATTAACTAAAAAAATAATAATTCAAAATCCCCCAATTTCTCAACTCCAATTTCCTCTCCAAGCTCTCATAAGGGTTTTCCAGCAGAGCCTCCCTTCTTCTAATTCCATAATGGCCTATTTCTACACTGTCATTCTTTACTTCATTTATACTTTTCGAGGTATAAATGAAATTAGCCCATTCCCACAAGACAGGAGAACTGCAGCCACTTTGGACCTGCTTCCAACATGGGCTAACAGGCCAGCTTAGCAGATGACAGTTGTTACTCATCTACAGTTGCAAAATGAAAATGAATCATAAATCCTGATTCAAATCACATATATTTTCACTTGAGTCTCAGCCCTCAATTTCCACACAGGTAACTCCCTCACGCAATGATTTCCCTTTAGCTCGGCTCTTAGGGAGATGATCATGTTCCTGATGAATTCTTCATGTGCTTTACCTATACCTGCCCTTCACGTGAAACAAGTGGGAGCTCTCATCTGCATATGCATCACAGCATTTCAAAGTTTCATTTACGTAGCAAAATCTGTCTTTTTAATGTTGTCCATTGAATGTTCTTATCTTGCTTGCTGATGGGAAAAGTGTGGCTGGAATATTCTACTAATAAATAACTCCTGTGATTATCAAATGCCTCAACTCCACTTCAGCATTTAATCACCCTCAAAAGCTATAAATCGCTTCATATACTCCTCCACTATGAACACTCTCTCTTAATCAAACTGGACTAATAAGTTTAAGAGACATTACCCACTTATATGTGGATTTTGGTAGGTCATAAGAATAATGAGCCAGATGCATAGGAGATGTAAAGAACAATAAAAGTGGCAAGTCCTTAACTTAGAGCTCACACAATATGCACAGAGCAGAAAATGCGTGGTATTAATAGAAAAGGCTACCAACTGGTTCATGCTCATTTACACTAGACACGATGTATTTATTTACATCCAGCATTAAAGTTTTTATGTTATTTCTCATCCGTGTGTTTAAAAAAAAACAAAACAAAACACTAATTAGGACCTTTAAGAAGTCTAATTTTCAATACTGTCTGATAACTAATACTGATAGTATTTTTACTTGGGAGAGGTATTATATTCCAAATAGAGCCAAATCTTTTATGTATTAATTCTATAATACTGTGAAGGAGATTTCGTAAACGGATGCATTATGGCCTTTTTGGATATTCTTTTTTGTGCATCGATGGCTGTATGTTATTTAACCATATTTTTTTAAAAAAGTCTCCTGAATATATGTTTATACAAGGTGCTGTAAGCATTCTTGCTGATAGCTGTCCATAAAAGTCTAGTGTACAAACCTGATCACTGCTCATAAATTGTATTAAGAAATTAAAGTTTTTAACAGCTTGCCTATCCCTAAGCACTAAAACTCAACAATGTGAACTATCATGAGTTATAAGATAAGCAAACCACAGCTGTATGAGGCAGCACAGTGTGTGAGTGTTTGTGTTTTGAGTCATAAAGTTGCAACGAAATTACATTATGGTAGGATCCTCTCAGTCCCTGTTCAAGTCACAAATTCTGGCTGTAATAATCTAAATATAACGCTGACTCGGTACAGTATTGTATGTGTTAGCAAATGGAAATAAAAATCTGTGGCTTTCTGTATGCTTGGAGGCATAGCCTATGCTTTGTGAAGATAAGTGAGACATCATAAACTGAATAGTTTTAAATCTTTTCTGATTTTGCTCGGTGTATGGCACGGGTGACGATTCTACAACTTTTCTGATCTCAACAGAGCCATATCTCCTTTAATTGATAGAGTTATATTCCCAATTTGCCAAATTGCACACGGCATGCAGAAAGCTGATTCTCTTCCAACAGTGGTATTTCATAAGACTGGCTGTAGATTTATAAACAGCCAGAGTGTTTTAAGAGGAGAGCAAAGTCTGAAGACTGAACGGAAGAGTAAAGTAGGAAGAACCTTGTCATAAATTAATGAGCCTAAATATTCTTCATACATGAAAAAATAAATTGTAGTATTGATTGATGCAGTGAGCAGCCCAATTCCATCCCATATTATTGTCACTTCAACCCGAACTTGCAATTTTCACATGTTTCAGCATTTATCTTTGGAACAGTCACCTGTCATGCTTAATGAAACTAAGTGACAATTGTATTTCTTTTAGTACATTAATATAATTAGGGTTTTTTGAAATCAACTTCAGGGTTAAAATAAATCATAGAACTTCATTAACTACTGCAAGATAAGAAATACAGCTTTCTGCTTTTTTCTTAAGTACTGTAAGGTTTGCCTTACTGTTACTTTGTCTCTTTTAATAAATATTGATTAGGATTAAATACTTTATCATATATCTTTTTCCATTCAAGAATTCTAGCCATCCACCTTCACAAATGAGGATAAATGTATAATCTCATGGTCTCTTGTGGCATATTCTTTACACATTCACAATGTGAGTGTAGTTAACTGTAGGTGTCTAGACAGATACGTACACAAACATGAAGGTATATGAACAGAAGTCTACTGTGTATTTCTAAGACATCCACCCTATTATACCAAACAGTGCATTTCTTGGCAGAGCAAGTTAATATAGTATTTTGCACATTGCTATATCCATGGACCAAGATTCTCATTTTGTTTGCATCAGAGAGAGGCGAGAGTCATGGTAATGTTCTCAAGTTCACTCATTTATATTGAGTAGGCAAGATCAGATGTGTTCTTCTTTATTTTAAGAAGTCTCTGTTGTCGCAGGAGATGGTCGCTGTTATCCACCACTTCACGTTCCATAACAAATGTTATATGGAAAGAGAATTTGAAGTGTTACAAGAAGTAAGAAGCAGCAGATGTTATGTGAGAGGGATTGCTGTTTTTTTTTTTCTTTTGTATCATAAAGGAAAAAATTACGTATCAACATGTTTCTCCTTACCCTCATGTTTTTGTATGTCTAGCTTCAATTTTATAAATGGAGAAATTGATGACCAATAGCCCAGATGCTTCTGAAGATTTAGTTTTTGCATACTAATCCTCGTGCATGTTTTTGCAGTATGATTTGCAATAATTTAAAACTTTTTTTTTTTTTAAATTTAGTATTTTATTTGTCAGCATATTTGATTCCATTACTACATCAGGCATAAGGAGGCACATATTGAATAGAAGACACATTCCTATGTTGAAAAGACTTTCTCTGCTGCACAGTTTTACTGTCACTTTAGTCAATGACTAAACCTGGGCTGCGGAATGAAGAGCATCATGCATACATTTCTGAACTAGTACTATGTTTTGGAACTGCTGATGAGTAGGAGAGTTCATATTAGTTTGAGTGCTCTGCAACAGAAACTTTTGATGTAAATCATATTTTTTCCCTTAGGAAAATGACACCTTGGTGATGCTACAGTGTTTTGAGAGAACACTTCAAATACTCTTCTCTAAATTAGCTATGACTCTTTCAGAACTATTCACAAATGGTAACATGAGGAGGAAAGACAACATCAGACAGTCAGCAGCATTTACTGTTCTGGAGTGCAGGGTCACCACAGGAGGAGCACTCCTACTTACAGCCCCAGAACAGACTGACGGTGATGTGATGGAAAATGGAGGGGGCTGGAATTCTCATATCCTTGCTGCCAGTGACAAATAGCTGAGAAAAAATGGCAGTACTCTTTGTGTGAAAAAAATATTCTGTCTTAATTCATTTATGGTGTAAACTAATTAGAAGAATATATCTGACCATAGAAACAGGTGTGTGAAACTTAAACTAGTCTGTCTAAAGTATTGGATCAAGTTCAGGATAGGTCCAGTACTACTGAATTAAAAAATCTGACAGCTTTTTTTCCATTTTACTAAAACAAAATTTGACAAAAATTGGAGGAATGGATAGATTTCCAGGTCTGGAAAACCGGTGATTCTACTTTGCAGTGAAACCAGCAGTGATACAATGCTGAGGTTGATTTTACATGGCTGTAAGAGATGGTTACCAGAACTTCACTTTTATTATAATAAAACATATTGGATGAAAATACAAATAATTTATTGCAGAGATATAAAAGTCATCTTGGAAAACTACAGAATTTATTTGACTTTTTTTCTGATTCTTGACGATCACAGTAATTTGTGAACTGCTGGCATTTGTATCTTGAAACAATCAGAGACAGAACAGCTAGCATGTTAGAAACCTAAAATAACTGAGTACTATCTTACTTTTATTTACAGTCATAAAAGAAAGAAAAAAACAGCTCAGACCTCAAGATAACTGGTTGTATAAGTTTACTACAGCCTGTTTATAGCTCTTACATGTAAAACAATGTTAAATAAAATTATACTTTAACATTATAACTTTTACAGTATTTTCATTAATACTTTAAAATGGTTAAAATAAACCACAGAAAGAGGAAAAGAGAAATGGAGGACTTTGTACATGGCAATAGCCTTCTTCACTATACTAAAATGTAACCATTTATTTTAAAGGAAATCACTAAAATTCCACTAATTTTATGTACATACACACACACACACACTCTCTCTCTCTCTGATATGTAACAGACATTACACATTGTACCAGGGAGTATAATCACACCCGTCATTCAGTGGGTAGGAACATATCTCCATAAGCATTATCCGAAGGTGCTGCATACGTGGGACTTCTTGATTCTAATTTGAGTTTTCTAATTTTATTATTATTTATATGAGATGTTATAATGTTTATCTATAAGGGCATAAATATTTAATTCTTACATGGTTTTTGGTTTATACTTGCCATTAATTGCCAAAGTGCCTATCTGAACACTTTTTGGAGCTAATGTCTGCATTAGTATAAAACCCATGAAATACTTCTCAGTACTACTTATTAAAGTAGTACAACTGAAAATATTTAAAAACTATTACTTGTCACTCTGCACCATGGACGCAATCTAGTTCTTGAAATGATGTAGGTAATTTCCTCTTCACTCTTTCTGGTTATTCCAGTTAGTCTACAGGATGAGGTGGTACAAAGCCAAGTCTTCTCTAGACTTTCTTTTGCTTCCTGCGGAAAATCCCCATCCTGTGGAAACAGACTCAGAACTATAGTAGACCTGGACTCAAGATTTCAAGATCTGCAGTACTTTCATTTAAATAGCAAGAAACTGAAGCAGAAGACTTTATTTACTTCCCTGCCTTTTTTTCCATCTTTATTTGCATGGGTTGCCAGGATGTTCATTTATCGATGCAGAAAACAACAAATTGTTGCTTCAAAAACCATCATATTTTGTGATGTAGAAGAAAGAGCCTTGTCCAATCCAGACTACTGACTGGGTTAGCAGAAGAATTGTATGTATACTTAATATTCCAATAAGCACTTGATGCTAAGACCTTAGTCTAGTCACTTACAAGGATGCCAAAATGAGAAATGGAGAGTGTATTCAGGCAATTAAAAAAACAATATTTTGATTATAGTTAGCAGATAGAAAAAAAAAAAACAGTGGAAAAAGAGATATCATAGTTTGAAGAATGTTTGCAAAAGTGGAATTTGTTTTTTTTTTTTTTTGTGAGTTGTAAAGATCAGGGTGAGAAATTACTGTGCACAGCTTTGAGTGAGAAGCATGAGCAAATAATTTCTGCTTGTCAGTAGAGAAACAATTTTTTATCAAAGATTTGTTTGTGCTTTCAGCATTATGGACTCATAATATGCAAGTGCATTCTGTTGTTAACATATATTCACAGCATACATGCTGGAGGTTCCAAAGGAGCTTTTTAAGATATGCTCCAAACATGCATTAGGAATAATATGCAATGCATAACTAAGACCTATATAGAACCTATAGTTCTATTCTATATAGAACTGTAACGCAGACGCACAATATCTTTAATATCTGATTCATAGCATACTGAAAACTCCAAAGGAACACCTGTGCTGTACTGTTCATTATGAATTCATACGGAAGGTGCACAAATTTAGCTAAATTTTTAGAGATCTCTGGATGTGATTCCGTGATGTCATACAACAAAATAGCACACCGTCTTTTGTTCTACTGCATTATTTACTTATATGTAAAATATGCTTGTTCAAGTATTTTTCCTTTTAATATAATTGGGAAGGATTGATTAGGTATTCATTTTATATGGAAATATTTTTATTTTTGTGAAATTCTAGAAATGGTATTTTTGCAAGCCTCATTTGATATTGGCAGTTAGTTTGGTAGTGCTGAGAAATGACAATGTAAATTTCATGAATACTCACAATTGTTAAGAATGTGCACAAAATACTAAGGTAGAATAATGCCAGATGCAGATACTGCCCAGCTTGCAGAAGTCTTGCTAACTTGGTTTTCTTTCACCTGTTATAAATGAAGCTTCTGGGACGAGGTCTAATGCAGTTCTGTGTCTATGCCACAGGATGGGGATTTCCCCCAGGAAGCAAAAGAAAAGCTGGGAAGACTTGGCCTTGTCCCACCTCATCCTGTAGACTAACTGGAATAACCAGAAAGAGTGAGGAGGAAATTACCTACATCATTTCAAGACTCAGTGTCCATGGTGTTTAGGTAAATTCAGTAAGCTATTCTAAATTTACTAAATCTCTATGTATTCCATGTTTCTACATTTTGTATTTAGTTATCCACAATTTTTAATACATATTCACTTAAACTGCTTAACTGTCCTGTTAACTCAAGAAATGGTGATGTCCATCACTTCTCTTTGCAGAGATGATCTGTAATGTCAAAAGAAATTCCAAATAATCTTGAAAGCACTGAAGAATCTGAATAGCCTTTAAAGTATTTGAAGTGTTCAGTTCTGCTGAATTTCAAGTTTCTTCTGAAGAATTAAGTAAGTTTTTTATTAAGGTGCAATATTAACTGCAAAGTGAAAAGCTGAGTAACTGAAAAGAATATATGCAAATAAATTATATGTTGCAATCCAGCAGACTTAGTTTTAATTGAATATTGAATATTTCTTTGTGACTTATTTGTAGGAATGTAATAAATTACTAGTTGCCGTTTTGTTGTGATGAAACGTCATTTTGCATGCCTCAATACATGATCTGTTACTTTTTCATGTGAGATCTATTACTTGCCTGAGTGAGCTACTTGCTTGAGCTTGCTAAGCAATAGCTGAAACTACCATAAACCATATCATGTGATGTGCTTCGTCCTAAGTAGGATAAAGCTTGCTGAGCTGCATTCACCTTTCATACAACTCCTTTGGCTTCACTGGAGTTACATCAGGAATAATTCTTCTCAATATATTTTGTTTCATTTCACAATTTATCAATTTTCATGAAATCTTTGCTATAATATTTCACAGAAAATAGTTCATTATAAATAGGAAACCAACACAGAGAAGAAGGATATATTTTTTTCTTTTCTTCTCTTTTTTAAAATTCATATTTACTTTAACTGTAATTCTAATTGCCAGCTTGAGTCTGCACAAAGCAACCATTAAGCCTCACATTCTTTTTCTCCCCACTGAGGAGTCCATCCCGTGGCAGAGAAACACTAGACCTGGGCAAGAATCATTTATGGTAGAAAGACTTCTTCCAAATGGCAGAGTGCAGCATTACTGGAATTAATTGCTTCTCTGCATTTCTTGACTCCATTTCTGATTGTGGAAGGACTTAAATCTATATGCCTCCAATTTCATTTTGGCATTCCTAGTGTTTATTTTTCTCTCTGTGCTTTGTGGAGATAGATTTCCTTGGAATAGAAGGGATTGGTTGCCCTGCTACGACCAGCTGATGTTTAAAGTGCTGTCAGTCCCACCGCATTCCAGTGGTTATGTTTTAGAGAGTACAAAACCTAACCTAAAACAATCTGCAGGCAGAATCCAGCTATGTTGTGGCTTCTAAAGATGTTTTGGAGAAGGGTAATATACAAACTAGGCCATGAAAAACAAGAACCTATCCGGTTCAGGCATGCTAATGTCCTTCAAATTGCCCTTTAGTGTGGTTCTTTTCTGCTGACCTTCTTATATTACATATATTCTTGATTTCAATATAAATTAAAATGAATTTTTAAACTTAATTTGAAATGCTGTTATTTTATAACATAATTTATCTTTAACTCTCTTTTTTTATCCCTTTCAACTATAGCGGTCTTCCCATTTCGGTGTTGCCACACTATAAAATATTTAGGGCAGAGAACCTGCGGTATGCCAGTAGTGAAAACAGTTGTGAAGTTTTAAATAATAAACATATGCTAAAAATGCTTTTTACAAAATTGATAATTATGCTTTTAGGTATAGGAGGATGACTTGAGCTCACAGGTACCAAAGTACTAGCTATCAGTCATGTCTTTACTATTTTTGTTCATCTGTCAGAAACCTGAAAGTTACATGGAACGTTAAGGACATAAAATCTTTGCACTTTTCCCTGCTCTTGTTGACAGAAGGAAGACAACATCTGTTTAAGAGCAATCTTGAGGAAGTAAAGGTATGGGGAACAAATCCGGGCAGCTACACCTGTACCGATCCAACTATTCAACAATCGCTCCTCTTCCCCATGTAAGCAGTAATATTTCTTTGAAGCTCTACACAAACTTTCTGCATTGCTGAGAAAAGTAACTCTGCTAGCCAGAACTTCTTCCTTAAGAAACTGATATTCAAAAAAATTCAGACTGAAATTTTTACTTGGAAAACTCAAGCTACAATACAGCTTAAGGTTTTAATAATATAAGTAAAAATACCTTCAAATTTGGAGCAGTTTATTTTGGGATATAACAGATTTAGTTTAAATAACAACTTGTGCCTTTCTAAAATACTTTCACTCAGTGATGAGCCTTATTTTGGTTGGAGGAGATATCTATTTTATGTCTTGTGTGGAGGTCAGTTTTGTCCTGAAGACATATGACTGTGTTCTACATTTTGTGCACTTTTAATAGGATTTTGTTTTCCTGAAATGTTCAACAAGGAAAGAAACATAGAGCATGCTTTTAGAAAATTTTTACCTGACTACAAACCATAGTTACTGTATTTAAAAATATTTTGAGCTTACCTTCACATTCACCTCCCAGATCTGCCATTATGGTCTTGAAAAGCATACCTGAATTTTCTAATCTAGCAATGAAAGAGTGTAGTGGAATAGTGAACAGCCTGTACCCTGGCTCCTATAGTAAGATCCATTGTGTCTCATGTTTGTAACGTCCTTGAAGGGCTGCTGCTGTTAGGCTGTCCACTCCCTCAGAAGTTTCTATAATAGTTTAGAAAAAATAAACTTTAAGAAACAGTATGAAACAAACAGTTTAATTAGCAGTGTTAGGCTGTCAGGAGTGTGCCATATTGCTGGCTTCTGCCAATGAACTTTGTCTACCTGTGGTATCTCACTAACAGTGACCACATCTGGATCTATCATTTCACAATCAGTAAAACAGTTGTGGTACAAGCAGCACCACAGCTTTTCAATGTAGTTGAATGTGTTGCATAGTATTTTTAATGTTATTTCAGTGAACTGAACTTTTTGCATATTGAATTATCTGAACTTGTTTTATTTGATTTTGCTTGGGCTTATTGCACACTGCGTCGATGGCAGTATGGCAACATCATCTGAAGATCCAACTCAGCTCATTCGTTTGGTTGTTTCAATCTCTATGTAGGCAGCTATGCAGCAGAACCTTCACGCAGTGAGTTCATGCCATCATCTTTTTGAAAAAGATAAACTGAACACCAAGATATTTACCATGTGTGTGGTATAGATAAGGTAAAAAAAAATAAGCCATAAAACCTGCATGGTATCTGATAGATAGACACGTATTATCCAATGAAACATTTTGAAGGCAGGGTGTGGCCGGCTAAATTGTCGCTCCTCCCACTGTTCTGTGCTGTTTCCCAGTTTCAGAGGGAAAAACACAGGCTTGGACGTTGAGGATGAGTCATAACCTCTCTTCTGCTACTGACTCACTTGTAAGTTTGAGGTAAGTCCTTCTACCTTATGCCTGAAGTGCTCTGCCTCCAGGCCAGCGAGGAGAGAAGCAGCTGTTGTATACTGGTGCTGTGGAAAATTATGCAATGTTTTCTTAGATGAGAAGTGCAGATATTGATACCTGCATTATTATTATGCAATGCAATATTAAGTTTGTGTATGCTAAATGAAATTTTTACTTGGCTTCTTCTGGACATAGTGCATTTTTTTTTCCATTATATCATGAAAAAGCTTAATGAAATATTGCATTGTACCAGAGAACATCTTAGTTTACTGAAATACTTAAAAATGCTCTCGGCAGAAAATATGTAAACCTGAAACAGCATTTCTTATTAATTGCATCACACTTACCTCTTGCACCAATAGTGACCAATAATAAAGCTGAGCAGTGATGTCTTTTGCAATTAGAAGAGGGCCTAAAGTGGGTGGTGTCCCAAAGGAAATGGCTCCTCTCAGGTATTTACGCCGTACTGTCAGTTTGTGAGCGTTGCAGGGAAATGCTCAGCTTTAAGAAGAAAACTTTTAATATCTGACCACATTACTTAGTACTCATGATATCAGAAGCAATAACCATCAGTTCTCTTTTCCCACGTTAGGATGCAGCCAACTTAAAAATAAAGATAGCCAACTTGGCTATTTTTAATTCCTAGTTCCAACTTCCTAGAAGGTACCTGCTTGTCCACTGTGATGGGAGACAGCAGTAAAGCATCTTTACTAAATTGTGCTAAAATTTCTAATTTTAAAGAAATTACAGACTAAAGATGAACATGTAATGAGAGAGGTGTACAGAGCTGCAGTAGGATGTGCAAGGTATCTTAATGTATGGGTACAGTGTTGCAGTAATGGCAACACTCCATAGTGTGGGCAGCAGCAGAGCGTAAGCCAACCAAACCAATTGGTGTAATGGGAAAGAAATGTGTTTAGAGAACCACAGGTAAGGCTGCTAGGCAGGTACTAGCGGAAGGAGTGGTTTGCTCTCTGGGTTTTTGCATCTGAAAAATACTTGTCCCCTCCTTCCTCCTCGCATACCCTTGCTGTGGGCAGAGGCACGCAGGCCGGGGCAGGTGTGAGGGGCGGTAGGCTGGGCGGGCAGCAGAGCCCACAGCCCTGACCAGGCTGTCCTCTTTCTGAGGCACGGCGGGGCGAAGGCAAACAGTAACCACCGCAACGCACAACTTTGAGGCAGCGGCTGCACCATGAGAAGTGCCTCAGCCAAACCCTACAGCTGCAAGCACTGTCCAGGCATGAAAGCCTTCCTTTCAGGGTGGTGGTTGGTTGTTGTTGTTTTTTTTTTTTTTTTTTTTTCCCCTTTCTCCCTATTTCTGCCTGACGGGTTTCGGCCTCCCGGGGACTTCCCGTGGCGGGAGGCCCGGCTGGGGGCGGGGGGCGGCCCAGTCCGGGGCCCGGCGCTGGCGGGCGGCGGGACACGCACAGCGGCCGCCCCGAGCCGCGCTCGCCGCCAGCCGGAGTGGGATGTTTCATCGTCCGGAAATGATGGCAAAGCAGTGACTGCGGCGGCGGGGGGCCGGCGGGGGGCGAGTGCGGGTGCGTGAGTGCACGCGTGTGCCCGGGGGAAGGCCCGCGGGGCGCGCGAGGCGGCGGTCGCCGGGGGAGCGGGGGCGCGGAGGAGGGCCGGGCTGCGCGGCGGAGCGGGAGGAAATGCGGAGGTAGGGCGCGCCCCTCCGCGCCGCGTGGGGCCCCGCGCCCTCCGGCTGCCGGGCCGCCGCCGCTCCCCCCTCGCCCGCGGCCGCCGCCCCCCGGTCCCGCGGGTGTCGCCGCGGGGGACGGGCGGCGCGCCCGGCCGCGAAGTTGCCGCCGCTCCGTCGCTGTCCCTCCGCGGTCCCGCGCCCCGAGCCGTGAGTTTTCTGCGTAGAACGCGCTAACGAGTCCTTTCGCGTGCTTGTTCCTGCAGGGCGGCGTGTTAGTTCGGCTGGAGGGAGTGCAGGCTCTGCGCTACTCGGTGAGAGCTGGCAGATGTCCCAAGTGAGGGAACCTCTTCCTCCAGGGCCTGAAGGGCCAGAGCGGGCTCCGAGTGACGGCGGCGCTTTGATCTCGCTCCCTCGAGGTGAGTCGCTTTAAAGTTTCTCGGTAATTGTTGCGCCTTCTATTTGAATGATGCGTTTACTGACTCGTTCTGTGGGCTTTAACCCCTCCCTGCTCCCCGCTCCCCGGCCCCTCCTTGGTGTACCTCTGTAACACTTTCACTACCCCGCCTTTATTGTTTTAGCCAGAAATATCCTATTTTACATAGGTTATGTACGCAAAAGGGGAAGAAATAAAGGATGCACTGATGTCAGTGCTGCTTCTCACCGCTTGAAAAACTGCAGTCACTGAGAGGCAGATGCTGCTCCTTGAAACCGCCTCCTCATTGCTCAGCTTTGGCGTTTGTTTTTTGGAGCTCTTTGCCAAGCTCCTCTTCTTCTCAGCCCTGCAGTGAGTTGAGAAGGGCAGTCCTGGGCCAGCAGTGCTGCACAGGTGGAAGGGCACACTCCTGTTTCTCCTCTTAGTTTACTGTGGTGCTGCGCCTAATGCCTGTTCAGAGACTGTTCACATGTTTTGTGTTTACAACTGTTCTTCAGAAGTGTGATCATCATAGCGAGAAATCCTTCAAACTGTGTGCAGTTTGCACTTGCACAGAGTATATTGATACTCTGATCACCTTCATGTAGAGGAGTTCGACAAGGTGTTCTGTAGGTTGTCCTCAAAGCAGGGCAGTGTGTTTGCCTGCTGAGTTCTGGCCTGTGAAGATGAGACTTATTTCTTTTCTTGCATTTACAGCTACTGCTTTGTTTTTCAGAGTTCTGACAGAAGTTTTCTGCCTCTGAAGAACAGACAAATAAGGTTGTTCAAAGGCTGTGACTTTATACATAACAGGTTAACTTTGCAGAGCCTGGTAACTCGGTTGTGCAACAACGGATTAAAGATGCAGCCTCTGCTTTTGTAACATGGAAAATCAATAGCTGTGTGAAATCAAAGTTGAAGACTCATTTGAGAAACCAGAAAGTATCCACAGCAAAGTTTAAAAAAAAAAAAAAAAAAAAAAGTCTGGCAGGGAGACATATTAAATTGGCTTATACTTATCTTATTGTTTTGGTTTTTTTTTTTTTTTTTGTCCTGGAGAATGACTCATAACTTCTAAACAGTAAAAAAAAAAAATAATAAAAGAAGATTAGATACAGAAGATCAGGCGGAACAGAACTCTCAGAATCATGTTTTGGCCAGAAAAGAACAGTATTTGTGATACATGTTTATTTTCCATGCTTTTCTTTGTCATGTGATCCAGTGGCCACCCTGGTTAAATGCATTGTGTAGGCCATACATCAGAGTTAGAGGAGTTTCAAGCCAGTGAGCGAAGTAGCCTGGAAAACAGTCTTCTTACAGTACCACTTTGAATTGTGTTTTAATTATGAAATAAAGTTGTGTATGATTCAATTTCCGTAAGATTTTCAATACCTGCTCTTCTTCTTAGGAAGGTAAGGAGAAGAGCAGTGGCCTGCACACAGACAGGTTCTTTGCAGAGTCTGAAAGGCACAGCTGCAGCTCAGAGCTGTCAAAGTGAAAGGTTGTAGAGTGACTTTTTCAGGGATCACTAAGGTACAAAGAAGTGTAATGTGTTGACTCAGGTTTGCTCACTGGCCACACCTTTCAAGGCACGTGATCAGTTTTAAGGGACATGGATAGAAAAATAAAGCCTTTTTCATTTTTTTTTTCTACTCAGTTCAGCATTCAAATGTGCCTTTTTTAAAAAAAAAAAAAATTCTAGTGAACTTAGATTTAAGGTTAACTGTGGATATTTGTTGCTTTTTTCAAGTCTAATTCTGTTGGGGAAATGGGGGTGGAAAGAGGAAGAGGTGAGTTCATAACATTTCCAGTCTATATTCCAGCATTTCTGTTGTCAGCTTTGCAGTGAGTGGTTACAGGGTTAGGTAGTTGAGATATTCCAGGACTGAAGATCTCAGATAATATATCTGGAACTTTCAGCACCCTCCAGCACTTTCTGTACCATCCCACAAGGCACACAAAGTACACTGACTACTGTAGAATTTGGAGATAATTGTAAAAGCTGTGGCTGAAATTCACATTATTTCTGCAAATGGGCTAGAGTTGTAGGAAGTTGAAATAATGATTAAGTTACTTGGAATCATTTCCTAATAGATAGTTGATGACTCCCTATATTTACGATAAGATCTTTTAGATTTGCATCCACCTAGGAATAAAAATTCTTTAATCAGAAAAAAAAATAATTTACCTATAGCAAAGTTTTAAGAACATCGTAATGAGCAAGAATTTCTGTTTGATAGCAACATACTTTAACGTGTTCTATATTTGATTACCTGTTGTAGCTATCTTGCATCCTGAGAACAAACTTCTGTTTTCTTCTGAAGTTCGGTGAAGTGTCATAAAAAAAACCTTTCTGTTTTAGGGAGAATGTTTTGTATATTAGAGGTCACACCGTGGTTGTTGCTTGGACTATGGGTAGACTTCTTCCATTAAATCCTCTGCATTTGAATAAACCAGAGAGTGCAAGAGAGAACTTCAACAAACATGGAACTGTATTTTGGGAATCAAGCCACATTTTAGAAGATGCAGCATTATCATCTATAAAGTATTTGGAATGCTTCTACTTTTGCCCATTATCAACTGACTGAATAGAATAACGTGAATAAATATTTAACTTTCTGAATTTGCAAACAATCTAAAGAAATGAAGAAAAAAAAAGATAATCACACTTAAACTTCTAATAGCCATTTAGACAATGGAAATCCATTAGATTTCTTTATTGGGTGATGTGGTGTGTATGGTGGAGTCTAGTAGAAGTACTGAGAGATTCTGTAAGTGGCTGTTCTCTCCTGTGCAAATCATGTCGCTGTTGCTGAGTGGAGATGCAGTTATGGTTTGGTGCCTGAAGAAACCATATACAGCAATATTAGTTCATTCAGAACCTCAATTGAGAAAAGTACAAAAACAATGTTCTCTTTTTCAGCAATGTGATTCAAACCCCTTATACTTTGTGTCTTCAACTGTTTTCATGACCAGGAGCACTACGGTGCTAGGTGAGGTGACAGAAAACTCACTTTGGGAACGTCTGGGAATTCTTGAAGCAACACCTATTACTGTCACCGTGACTGTTGTATTTTACTAGCAATGCCTCAATGTTGAGAGTAATGGATTTTTGTTTTAATGGTTAAGCTATACACACAAATTGCTCAAACCTAGGAAGGGTTTGCCCTATTTGAATTTCTGCTTAATCTGAAGAGAGTTTAGAGAATCTGTGTTAATAGTTTTATAGTTTTCTGTCAGCAGTAAAGCATTTATTAAACGTTACTGACTGCAGTACCTAAAACTTCCAGAAGTGTCTGACTCTAACTAGTCATAATAATACACTTCTGCTTCTGCTTTCAGTTTCATGTGCATGCAGTTCC
The DNA here is from genome assembly GCA_037305975.1 of Chrysolophus pictus. Lineage (NCBI taxonomy): Eukaryota > Metazoa > Chordata > Aves > Galliformes > Phasianidae > Chrysolophus > Chrysolophus pictus. The sequence goes on from CM074576.1 coordinate 170,551,982, forward strand.
AGTAAAGTGATTCATGTCTACATGGGTGTGATAGACTTGTATTTCACAGAGCTGACTGTTAAGGTCTTGCATCAAATTTGAAATATTTTTGTTCCATCTCATAGGCAAGCTTTATATTGCAATCATTCTTCTCAAATTCTATTTCAGACCTTCAGAAGTTAGGCTTCACTTTAAACACTTGATTTTTCTTCCTGTTAAGTAGTATCCAGTGATGAGTGTGTCTGTGCTGGTGTTTTCATTTGGATCAGTAGTGCTGTTTTGAACTGAACCTCCTGTTCACCCCTGCTTTGATTTGCTTTCTTGGGGAGTGACCTGGACTGGATTCCTTTTGAACTAAATAATCTGGAAGATGAACTGTAGGAATGTGCCTGATGCACCCTAGCCAAGAAATGATCTTGAGACTAGAGCACTAGTTCAGAGTGTGTAGGTTGCTCCAAAAGTAATGCCTCCTATTTGTTTCCACGGGTCTACAACAGTGACACTATTTGATACAGAAAAGTCTCAGCTAAAAAATGCTGTTTTTCAACGTAATCACCACCATTAGCTATTTATTTTCTCTTGTGATGAACAAGAGCCTGCATGCTTTGCTCCTCAAAGTCTGTGCCAGCAGAGGTGACCCACTGTCAGTGTCACTACTGCTGAAACACCACCCACTGCCTCACTGTGCTCACATCCACTGTTTGGTCTCCATAAATATTCATCAAGCATCAGCGAATCTCAATGGATGCAATATTCTCCACATGCAGGAATTCACTGACACGCCTTTTCTTCATACACCCTTCTATGTCAGACGCTACTTTATAAGACTTATCCCTCTGCTGCCATCTGTCGCACAGCAACACCATGGAAAGGAATGTTGATGGGATGGTTCAATCTGTACTGCCATACCACCACCATTTGCCTCAGACACTGCGGGCTGATATAATAAAATAGGAGGCAGTGCTTTTGGAGCAACCTTTATACATCCCAGCAGTGTCATATCTAGGTGTCTAAGTAAGCTTTACCTCACGCTTTCATCATTCTTCTGCCATTATATAGTGAAAGTGTTGAGTTGCTCTTATTTCTCCATTCTTCGTGGTGGTCAGCTATGCAAGTCCATTCTACTTGTTCCTGCATCCTTGATGAGAATGATGCACTCAGGTTTCCAGAGGGCTTTCCCAGCAGCTGCTTTTACTTTATTTGGTGCTGCCTCCCATGTTGGTGAACAGAAAATGAATGCCATAACAACAAAGCCTTTAGTTGTGACAGCTGCAGGATTCTTAACTTTTTTTGTCTATCACGCCCCTGTATCAGTACGTGAACTTTGAACCAGAAGTCCACTTTGTCATGTTGCAGGTCTAGCACTTTTCATCATTCAGCTTTTTGAAAGAGAGGGCTCAGTTTATGGTATTATGTGTCATATAATGAATAGAAGTCAGCTGCCTGTGACAGTATGAAGTTACCCGACGCACTCAATATGGGAAGTCGATTTCATTTTTTTGCTTGTGGAGGGGTTGGATAGTACACGGTTTCTGTGCATTAAGGTATGTTTCTATGTTTGATATCTCAGTCTTGCTGTAGCTGCACAGTTCTGTGTGAACTCATTGGGACACAGTTCTGTGTGAACTCAAGAGAGACGGTAGGTGGTTGGAGACAGCTAGAAGGTAAAGATATGAATGGACAAGCACTTAAAGGAGAGATGGGTGTTTGTCAAAGGCTGAGCTGCGTCCTTCAAATGCACATCCTTTACCTGTCTTTATTTTGTATTTTCTGTCAGTTTGCATGCTAATGAAACCAAAACAGAACTTAAAAATCAATATTGCAGTCATTTGCAACTGCAAAGACGAAGATTTATTCCATGAAATACGTATTTATTGCTGTGTAGTTCTAAAAACAAATATCAAAAGATGAGTTCAAAAGTTCAATTAATTAATGTAGCATAAAACAGATTTATATATGCTTTTAAGCTAATAATTCCAAATAATTCAGAAGTAGGAGTTCACTTTGTTCATTTATTTCATGTAACAGACATTTTTAGATGTCAATCAAGTTTTTAATTTTTATCTAATCTTATAATATAGATACAAATAAGATTGTTAATTGTCCCTTCGGCCTCCGTGTTCCTTCTTTTCCTTATTTAAACCTTACATTTGCATTATTCCCTGCACAAGTAGAGTTTGTGCCCATGCTTATGTTCAGGTAAATCACAGAGTGATCTGTATGGCTGTCGAACCCACAGGGCTCTTGGCTAGGAGCTCAGCTCAGGGACTGTTGCTCATCTAGAGGAGGTACATAACCATCCAGGTTACTGATCAGGGGACTGAACACATCAGTAGTACCAGGTATCTGGGTAAGAAGCCTGTGTTGCTTTTGTGACATAACCTAGAGTAACTTGCAGTGGTTTTGAGGAGAGATTGGATTTCTAAGCACAGCCAGACGCAGAACATAATGATTCTTTTCCTTCCATTATTTGAACTGTTAAGAAGAGCATCTGGTTTTCTTCTTGGCTGTCAGTTTTGAAGGTTAGTCACCGGAGAGTGGAAGAGTGTACTAGATGAAGCAGAAGCTAACATACCAAGTAAATATTACATAAAATTTCTTAAGGCTAAGCTTAATTAAAGCAGAGAAGTGTTACAAATTTATTTGAAAATACAGCGGAAAAATGATATGCTTGACTGTGGCAATATCCAGCCATTAGTACTGGTGGTTGCTGTAGGTTTTATTAACCCTGTTCTGCCACAAGCATGGCACATCAGAGAACACTGAGGCCTTTATGTGGATTTTTACTGGTCTCATGAATTCATTACCTTTTATAAAGTATCCTTAACTATTCTTATGCACCTAATCCAAAAAATAATGACATCAATGAAATACAGGCTCTGTTTTCATGTGTGATCAGTTGTTGATATGTCGTAGCTACACTTCAAGAGGGATAAGAATAAAAAGAGAGATACTATGATCCCATCATCAGTTATTTCTTGTAAGGAAATAATAAAGAAATGCCTTTGTACTAAAATTTAGGCCTGGTGCGCTTCTGAGAAAAATAACAAGTAGGACACCACTATTTGTTTATTTTCAGTGTTCACACATAAGTTTTTTAGTAGTGTGAACTTACAAAAAAATTTAAATATACACAACTTAAGGCACACTTCTTCTAAATCCCCACTGCAGCAAGTCTGGCTAGGATGGAAATAGGTTTCTTCATAGCAGCCAGTTCTGTGTTTTGGATTTTTGACTAAAACAGCATTGATAACACACCAGTGGTTTTGCTGTTGCTGAGCCATGCTTGCACAGCATGTCCCTCAGTCACTTGGTGAGAGGCTGGGGGTGAGCAAGAAGCTGACAGCTGGAACAGCTGGACTGAACTGACCATACCATGTACCCTCATGCTCCTCAGCAAGAACTGAGAGAAGGTTTTCTGGGTGACGTATCTGTTGCTTGAAAACCTGTGGGAGGTGGTGAGCAATTGCCTTTGTATCACTTGCTTCTGCTTTGTTTCTCCTTAGCGTCACTTATTACTAGTATATTTTGACCCACAAGTGTCCTCACTTTTGCTCTTTCTGCTCTCTCCCCCATGCCCTACCAGGGAGGGAAGGAGCAGCTGTATGCTGCTTAGCTCTGACTTACCACATCCCTATGGCAGCATCTGGCAGGAGTCTGGCTTCTCTGTGGGGTGATGAATAAGTGGAAAGTAAAATATCAAATAAATGCTTAATGTCACTGGTGCAATTTTGTAGTTATTGTTAGGAACATTCATGGGAAAGATTTAATATGAATTCAATAAATCAAAGAATAGTCACTCAATTCATGTTAATTGGTATTCAATTGCAGTTGTTTTCTTTGTTTCTTAATAGTGCTTCCTCTTTCTTGTTCACTGATAATATTGTTTACAAGGTTTTGACTGGCTGTTTGTCATATCCAGCTAGAACAATGGAAGTAAACATGGAAAACGCAAAACCCGTGAAGAAAAATGTTTATATATATACTGAGCAGAAAACAAGCAGACGAATGAAAACTAAATTCCTATGAATAATGATGTTTTGGTTGCATTCTGCAATCCTTCCATTTTTGTAGTTAAAAACGTAATCTAGAACACCAACAGCCCCACAAATGCTAATACTAATCTTTCCTTACAGTTGTTTGTTGATTACTACATCAGATAGTAAGGCATTACAAACTTGTATCCTATACAAGTTGTATACAGCAACTTTCCTGTTTTGTACTACAGCTACAGGGTAGATATTGTTTTAATCTTAAGTGTTGTTACTGCAGTAAAGGAGTTCAAGAGCATAATCTTTTAAAATAGCTCCTTTAAGCTTACTCTGTATGAAAAGGAGATTGTACTGTGCTTGCAGTTCTTCATGCTAGCACTCTCCAGGACACTACTTATTTTCATTCTGCCTATTTCAGAGCACTTTTCAAACACTTTTGAGATACATTTGCACCTAATGCCCAACTGCACAGACAAAATTGTTATACTTCAGTACAGTCATATTTGTGTCTGATAGATATCTGGGATAAATAATTTGTGACTAAGGTCTGTGAAAGAGTGTCAAGAAAATCTGTGTTTGATTTTGGTTTTGGAGAGGATGAGTGTCTAGACGAAGTTAGGTTATAAAGGACAGTATGCAAAATTCCTCATTGAAGTTGATGAATATCTTTCCAATCAGTGCGATAACTTTACACCAATCCTGATGTAACTGTTCATCTTAGGATGGACTTGAGGAGATGGTGATATGAGGGAGCATGAGAGAGAAGTAACATGTAGGTAGCAGGGTCAGAAATTTCAGAGGTAGAAAATAATAGAAGAGGAGCAGCAGTGCTTGAAGGCTCATGCTACTATACATGTAATATGGCATATATTATTTTGAATGATGTTCAGTGGCTCAGTTTAATAGGGTGAATAACAAAGGCAGAAAGTTAGGATTTAAAGTCAGACCACTGTTGGCTACATAAAGAAACTAACCGTAGAAGCTGTAGAAATAAGTGATTTTTCTGCATCTCAGAACCAGAACAATTGCTTTACTAGTGGATGTGAAATCATTAGATTGTGATAAATGTTATACACACACACACACACACACACACACACACACACACATATAGTTTATAAACAGGTTCTAGTTTGAAAAAAGAGATCTAACAGTTTTCAACAGTTGCTCTTTTACTGTAGTTTTACAGTAGGCATTACTTCTCATACATGTACTGAAAAGTAGTCCACACTGAAAATGATAGAAGCTAATATTGTACAGCAGTGAATATGAAAGCTGTCACTCGCCTTGGCTTGAGAATATAAAAGCCGTCAAAACAAAAATATCTGCTATCTTTTGAAGTAAGCATAAGAATTTCTTCTCTGGAAACTTCCTTGCATCTTGTATATACCTGGAGAGAGAAAATAATTCTTCTTTTCCTTACAGGCTATTGAATATAATCACTAATTCACAGTCTAATTTTTTAGTGGCATACTGTTAAAATAAATTTAATTGTAGTCATCATTTACATTTCAAAAATATTGATCTTCAATCATAAGTTGCATTGTAAATAATGGAAAACAGACTTTTGTGGAATTTCTGTAGCTTTTATATGCCAGAGGCACATGCACATGGGCAGAAAGTAATTTTTTTGTGTGTGTGACAGATTGAAATATTTATCTGAAAATGTCATGGAAAGTAACTGAACATAAACTCAATTGTTGTTGTTAAAAAAGATGCTGACTGTTATTTTGTGTGACTAAACAAATGATGATGAAGACTTTTTTTTAAGGAAGGAACATTTTCATCTGGTTAGGAAAACAAAAATTGTCTTTATTAGGAGTTATATCTAAGGAAAATATATGAGATGTAAATGAAAGTTGCACTGTATGTTCTCTAATTTTTAACTTTCAAATGTGAGATTTGCTCACCCAGAAGAAAAATACCAAAGAAACTAATAACCTCACATTTCTTTTGCCGTAGAAAAAACTGATCAACAGAATATTGCAGCAGGAGATAAAGACATAAACCAGTCTTCCAGTAACCAAAGTATACAGCCAGAGATACAAGAGCAGTCTGTCTGGGGAAATCGCACTGATGGTGACCTCATCAGAAGTAAGTATTTCCAGAACAAATTGCTGCCATTTAGGCTTGCTTTAGTCGTGTAAAGGGGATACCGCCTGTTGACTCTCTTAAATGTGTGTCAAATGCAATTGTTTTGCAACTGTCATGCATGTCTGAGAATTTATTTCCTGGAATGACTTCTGTCAGCATCTCTAAGAAACAATTTGAAATAACAGTGTGATGAGTATGGTGTAATATAATATATACCTTTACAGGATCAATATTTTAACTCTTAATTATATATTCTAGCAAGATTTGTGTCATTTAGTAGGCATGTGAGCTGCAATATGCAGCTGTGCTCACTCTCATCACCTCACATTTCTCAGGTTGTGGAGGTAAACTATACTGAAAGCAGTTTCTTCCAGATTCTCTGAGTCAGATGTAATTTTATAAAGAATCTTTGAATCTTTAGGTAGCTAGTCCTCTCAAAAGTTGAAGAATGTGGCACAACTAGGTTTTAGACCTAAAGTATTATAGATGGGGGTTTTTAGGTGCTTGTTGGTTTTTTTTCCAGTTTTTTTTCCTATAAGCCCACATTTCTCGTTTATGTCTTAGGTGCTTTGAATCATAACGAGTGTAAGATCATTCCCATTTTTCTTTCTTCAGGATGTGTTGTCCAAAAGATCATCTACAGTTGTACTCTCCTGGGGTGAAAGTATTGTATTTTAGTTGCTAATGCTAATGCTACTTTAAAATTCTGTGAATTCTTGAATCTGGATGTTGAAGGGAGAGGCAGCATGAAAAATTCTTCTTAATTATAGGGTGTATTCAGGAAGCAAATGGGCTGAAAGCGGAGTGGTGCTCCAAATCCCAGTCTGAGATCGTTGTCTGACCACATGCTTCGGTCTTTCTTTACGCTGCACATACACTGCACTATTCACAGTCAGATAAATTCATATTTTTTGAGCCCGTTGTTGTAATTGTTCATTTTCTCTGGAGTTATAGAGTTTATTTTTCTCTTAATGTATCTGATCGGCTTCTCCTGACCTTTGTCTTAGCATGTGAACTTCTTTGCTTTGATTGTTGTAGATAATCAATTTCTTTCCTAAATAATTACCAAAATAATGACAAATACCTACACCCCTAGGGTACTGATTAGTTACCAAAATTCCTTATAGGAGAACTTGAACTTAGCATTGTCAGATAAAAATCTCACAATTTATAAAAATATTTCTTCATAGGCAATAAAAAATTGTTTTACATGATTTGGGAGTTTCCTTAATCCCTCAGGATTATTAATCTAGGTCTAGTACAAGCAATTGGGTGGTACTTTTTGTTGAGGATGTGGGAAGGTAGGTATGGTGTTGGCTACTTTTGGAGTGTTCTTACTTTAATTCCCCATTTCTTAGTCCCAGACCTTTGGGAAAGTGAAGTTAGCTAGTAGTGGTTTAACAGGATTCCTGAACTATGGAAGAAAGGAAGAATCAAGGACAGTAGTATCGCAGTGCTATGTTTCCTCTGATGTCTTTGATGCAAGGGTGTGTATTGGTTGCACCAAGGAACTGCATACATTTTTCAGTGTATGGTAGATTTTGCAGCAGATTTTGCAAGTCCCTGGTAGTGGAAGAAGTGTGAAGTACCTAAAGGGAGCCTACAAACAGGAGGGGAATCAATTCTTTGAATGGGTGAGTGACAGCAGGACAAGGGGAAATGGTTTTAAGTTGAGGGAGGGGAGATTTAGGTTGGACATCAGAGGGAAGTTCTTTACAGAGAGAGTGGTGAGGTACTGGAACAGGCTGCCCAGAGAGGTTGTGGATGCCCCATCCTTGGAGGTGTTCAAGGCCAGATTGGATGGGGCCCTGGGCAGCCTGGTCTAGCATTAGGTGGGATGACTGGTGGCCCTGCATGTGGCAGGGGGGTTGGAGATTCATGATCCTTGAGGTCCCTTCCAACCCTGGCGATTCTGTGATTCTGTGAAGAGGCTCGGCAGTTCGGTGCAGCTGTTTGTCTCTGGGATGGGAATTAAAAAAAAAAAGTAGAAAAAAGGCTACATACATGGTAAAATTCAGAGGTATTTTTCTGTTCTGTATAGGGCATAAATGTGCCCTTTCTGGAGTTCTTCCTGGTTCACCTTTGTTGAAAGCAAATTTAGGTGAAAACTGGCAGTTTCTGTAACTCCTTGTCTTGATAATTGTTTAATATACTAGTGGCTGTATTATGAGTTTGAGTAGCTGTTGTGACAAACTACTTTTTGTTTCAAGTTGATTTTTTTTTTTTACCCTTTAGTGTTCCTATCAGCAAGCAGTCTTCTAGAAGGAAGGAAGAATTGGAAATGAGGAAATGAATGCAGCTTTTTTTTTTTTAAAACTTTTTTTTTGTCTGTGTCTATGAGTAGAGAAGACAAAATTGAGGAACAATCTAAAACGGAATGACAGATATCTCTTGTAGCATGCAGGAGGTCTACAAAGTAATCTATATGGTAACTAAAATTAGAACAACAGGAGTAGGAGAGAGAGAAGATGGTTTATCACAGACATCACTTAAATACTTAGTTTTAAATAACAGGTGATGTAGCTTGGAATCACTTCCATTTGACCAAATCTGTTATCTCACTAGACTAAATTTTGTGGAATATCGCATAGACTTGAGATTAGAAATAAACAGTGTTTTGACTGTTTTAAAACTGTTCCTTTAAGCCGCTTTAGACAGGACACACTTCAGTTTTCTCAAGGATTAAGCAACTATTTGCTACTATCCTAGTGATTTTATTTCTTTTTTTTTCCCATACACATTGTTTTCCTGATCCACAGCTGATTCTTAATCCATTAGTGTTACTTAGTTTTCACTTTATAAATGGTTCCAGCATTTATTTTCCAGGGTTCTCCTTGCTTGCAGCTGTTATATGGAAGTAGATTAATCAGTCAGTTTTACTGGCACACCAACAACGAAGTCCAGTGTTAGAGACTCTGTAATGACTTCATTATGTATGATTTCTTATTTGCACTTGTAAACTCAGTTTACCAGGCAACATCAATAAGCTGAAATACTGCACTCATTTTCCACATGAAGATACTTTCAGTTCACCTTTACTTCACAGTCCCTTTCTCAAGCCACTTTTAAAAAAGTTTGTAGATCGTGAGACTTTCCCCAAATTTGGAGCATCCCTTATCCTCAGAATGAAAACTTTCATAATATTCTGGTCAAATGGCTAATCTTGGGAAAGTATTATGTATTTATTTAAGCAGGGAATTAATGGGTTTTGAAAAGAACTTGAGTCGTGATAGATGAGAATTATCTTCTAGTACAACCCCGTGCTTCAAAAGGCTACAGTATACTGACATGTAAACAGGGAGAGCTAAATAAGATGGAAATGTTTATATTACCTCTCAGTATTAATTGTTAATGGTTTTCATAACTGTTACTGGAATACTGTGTTCAGTTGGAGAAGGATCAGGGAAGAACCACAAATATCTCAGGAATGGTTGAAAACATGCCTTATTGTGGAAAAACTCCTGGAGTTCAATCTGTTCAGTATTAACAAGGAATGACTTAGAATCACAGAATCATAGATCTTTAGAGTTGAAAGGGACCTCTGAATGCCATCCAATCCAAATCCCCTGCAGTGAACAGGGACACCACAGCTAGGTCCGGTTGCTCAGGGCCTTATCCAGCCTCACCTTGAAAATCTCCAGGTCTCTCAGCCTATCTTCATTGGAGAGGTGTTCTGTTTGGTGAATCATTTTTGTGGCTCTTCTCTGGATGCACTCCAACAGGTCTACTTCTCAGACTTGCTTAGTGCCTAAGAAGCATGATGCCACAATGAACAAATCCGATAAGACTGGTAAGTCTGGTAAATGCTCCGACTGTAGCAGACAAGAACAGCAAAGGGAGAACTAGATTGAATGTATGGAAGTTCATTTGGGCTGGAAATAAGATGCATTTATTTAGTTTAAATTAAAGATTATTAGAGGACCATTAGAACTGTGAGATATTCCTTAGGTGCATTAATTTGACCTTGAGAAGTGACCATTGCTTTTCACATCCTTCAGTTTCAAAACTTTAATGAGAAAGAGTCTCTTTTCCAGTGTAGTTCTGCAAACTGGAATAACTAGATTTTTCATATGTTTTTTTTCATTTATTTGGAGCAGTGCTGAGACCTGTTCCTTACCCTTCACAAATGCATACGTAGTTTGCATTTTGTTTAAGACTATGGAGGTCTTGCTTTTAAAAAGAGCTTAGACTTACATAGCTCCATCTGCTTTTTCTTTGTTTTCAGCAATGTATTTTTAATATCTGCAAACACCTTCTTCTTACTTTCATTTTATGATCTGGTAGTCTTTACTGGAGACGTTCTGCTTCTGTTATCACTCACCTTTGGCAAGTGAGAAAGAGCAAATGTTAAACCACATAGCAGCATAGCCATCGGCAACAGGAATGAAACGTAGGAGTTTTTGCTGCTCTGCATTACCACAATGACCTGCTTTGTTCTCTAGAAAATATAATTTTGTCCTTTAAGAAAAAAAAAAAAAGCGGTAAAGGTGAATTTCAGAATGTTTAGTCAAAAGTTCTACAGAGGGTAGAGGGTAGGTAATTGGCAGTGTGTGCTGTTACGTAGGGGAAGGAATGCTTAGGAGAGAAGAAAATGCCAATGCCAACACTATTTGCTTGTGAGGATTTAATCTCATTTCTAGTTCTCAGGCAGGACCTTAGCTATGTGATATTTAAGAAAACAAAAAACATCTACCATAGATTCAAATTGTCATGAATAATTGATTAATAATAATCCAATTCTCAAGATTAAATACCTAAAATATGCCCATGTTTTACAGATAGAAAGGTCATTGCTATCCATCATTTCCTAGCTTCAATTGCCTCTTTCTCCTCCAGGAAGCAGCCTCCTCATAAGAGTGGTTCTTTAGGGAAGGAGATGCTTCATTCAGCTCTGTGGGAATTAAACAATTTAGTGTGTTCCCGTGCTCACTCTTTTATTAGTACTTTCTTGCATTTTGTTTTCTTGAAATCTAAAATTAGATTTTTTTATATTTTTGTTTGATACATTTTACATTGATGATTTTACTTATAACAGCGATTTATTTAATTATAATATTTGGAGATTCCTTTTTCCTACTGGCTAAATGGGTGACTTCCATAGTTATGCAAGCTTGGATTTGGGACTGTTTTTGCAAACAAGTAGATAATTTGTTGTTAGAGCTATTTGTTCCATGTGATAATCATACAAAAGTACCTTTTCTTGTGTAGAGCACAGTCATCTTACCGTGATTGTGATTATTTCAGATGACTGTGTTCATACTGTCTAAAAAATAGTAGCAGTTCTTGAGATAACTTAAATGGCTCTTTTCAAAGTTAGAAAGTATGAGTATGACACTTACAGACTTCTTTCATTGTAAACGAATGTGTGAGTATAGAAGTTGTGTAGAATAGATTAATGGAAATTATTCAAAATATCTTGCTGAGTCTGAAGGGTGTATTCTTTTACTTCAAGAAGTGATTGCATAATGTTCCCTATATATGCAGGTACTTGCTCCTTTTGGTTGTGAAGAAATGGGGGAGGGGGGAGGGCTGTGAATGAATAGGACTTCAATCAATTCAATACTTAAACACTGAAATATAGGAATGCAGTATTTGATATTGTCTTCTTAAAAAAAGACAAGTCTTTGAGAAATCTGGCTTGTAGAAGTTAATGCTGTGTGAAGCAACCTCTATATACAAACTCCCCTCCCAGAATGATTTTCTAATCGTTTCTCCAGCAGAGACAGCTATCTTGTGTCACTCTCCCCCTGACCTGGCAGATCTCTTACTACTTCTGCTCCAAAATTCCTCAATTATTCTCATGCTTATCAATGAGCCTGATGTTCTATTATTATTTATTATTTGTTTATATTATTATTTTTTATTCCAACTTGTTGTAGTAAGATGGTAAGCAATATATACATTTTTGAAAAATTTCTTTCAAGGTAATGTGCATCATTAAATGCCTCTAGAACACACAGAAGCTATAACACCTGTGCAGGACCTTTGGATTTAATTTACTTTGAAGATGCACCTGTTTGGCTGAAGAGAAGAATAAGGATTAGCTCTTGCAATGGGCTGAGAAGTGCAAATAGAAAGCCATAAGTAGCTACTATCAGGATGCCAGTAATTTTCAGCAGTTTGTAGGTGGCGCACACAGATTTGATGATTCTGCTGACACTATTAAGGTTTTTCTCTCGTGGTTTTAATGTATAATGATAATGATTATGTCCCTCTTCCCAGTCTCTGCCTGGAAGACTTCTGCAGAAAGAAGTTTTTTGCTTTTTTTTTTTTTTTTGCAGACTGTGTATCTGTCTTCTTGCCATTTTGGTTTCCTCTTGGAATTTTTGGGATGACATGACTCAGATAAGAAAAGTTTTGTATCCAAGATGTTTCACAACTCCTTGTTACACAACCATAGCATTTTCATTTATTTTTCATTAAATGCTATTCTAGTCAGAAAGATGCAATTACAGTCTTTGTAATGCAAGACTGGGTCTTCAGTGTTTTCTGAAGCCGTTGGTGATCTGAGTGTCAGTGCTGCAGCGTTAGTGGGATGCAGAAGGTTTCCGTGTAGCCTCTGTCCTTTGACTCTAGGTTGAACATTTTGAAGCGGTGCAGTTAATGATGGATTGTGACTGGTAAGGAATTTGCACACTCTGTGGTGACTCCATGCTAAGAAATAAAATTTTTGCTTTTGCTGATTGGTTTGTAGAACAGTAGTTAAACTTCAGCAAGAACTTTACGCTGCACCAGATGACCATGTCATAAATGCAGTATTGTGCATATCACTGATAGCCAGAGTTACCTGAAGCCTCTCATTTTTTTGTTTTACCTTACTTCTGACTCTGAGAACATCATCTGAATATATGGTCTGAGGCTGGAGAGGTTTGGATGGCGGTAATCATCAGTGCCAGACAAAGGTGAAGTTCTTTAAGTAATGTAAAGATGACTGTGCTTGCTGTGTTTTGGCCTGAAGTAAACTGTATCTTAATTTCAGAATATTTTCATTTGTTATATCTGTACAGTCTCAGAACTCATGTGCTGTTGTGCCTTACTGCAAAATAATGCTTATTCTTTTCCTGATTAGTTCCTCTATATAGGGGAAAAAAGCACAGTATGTTTGTAGTAGTTCCTTAAAAGGAAAAATAATAGAACTCTTGAGTGGGTTCTGCGTGAAATGTTATAATACAAAACCAATGAGTCAGTGTAGTTTCAGTCTGCTATTTTCAGTAATAATGGTATTCAGTTAGCCAGTTTTAGCAAAAAAAACACCAAATTACAAAGTGCATGAAAGTATCGTCATACAAGTTGTACTTTTGGGAACCTGTTTTCTTGTAGAAATGTCTTGAACGTAAACCATGGCAAAACATCTGGGTTTTTTTTTTTGTCAATGTTTTATTTTTGTTATCGTGTGTGGATCACTCAGAATAATTTTATACACCTGGAAAATAATAGTGCATATTGTGTGTACATCAAAATTCTGAAATTAATTCTTCAAAATTTAGAGAGCCAAACTAGTTTCTAATCTTCTGATTGCTGTATTTACTGATATAAAAGGAAAAGATGAAGAGAGGCTTAAGGTCGCATCAGAAGGCTTAGCTAAGTAATTACGGTTAAATATTTTTCTTCCTTAAATAGCAATCCAGAGGAAAGTAAGGTCTGAATACTACTTACTTACTCTGCATTCTGGTAATGTCTGCAGTGTCCACAAGTACCCTTTCCCCAAAGGTATTTTTGTAAAGGACGAGCAAAAACAGGCGCCTGTGGCCTATTTGCATGTTGTTGTGCTGGTTTTCTGTTTTCTCTTAAAAATAAAAATATAAAAAAAAATCATGACCCAGACCCAGAAGATCCTTTTGAAAAACATTCAAATGTCAAACAGCGGTGGTCACTCAGGCTATTTCTAATACTGATTTTAACTCATTATGCTAGTGAGGTATGCTTCCAGAAATACTGAGGTTTGATTTGAGGAAGTGATGAAATACTTGCCACCTGAGTCTTGGCTATTCATAACTGAACTGCAGTGTTCAGGCATGTAGGAAATACAGTTTTCTGTGGAATGTAGGAAATACAGTTTTCTGTGGTGACTTCTCTTGAAATTTGTGATCATGAGTACTAACTAAGAGCATTCTAGCAGCATTCTAAGAAGAGTTTTCAAATGCCAAGTTCTATATTGGGGCACATGGAAATAAGAGACAAATTTTACTTGAAAACTTGCCTCTCTCAGAGTCTGTGCAAAATCTTGTTTGTTGTGTTTTTACTTTAAGGCTGCAAGTACTGTGACATTTGCTTAGAGAAAATTGTAAGATTGAGCAATGCTAATATTAATTACAGCAGAATTTCAAGTAAGAAACTATTTCCTGATACGGAGATTCCTCAAGTTTAAGTGAGTTTTATTGATCTATGGCTCAGACTTAAGGTTGTATGATGTTTGCATAAAGTGTTACGAAGTTTGCTTTTGAGACAAGTCAAGTAGAGCAAACTGTTAGGCAAGCCTATAAAATATGTGTCCTGTGAGTCAGATTTGACCTTCAGGGCAAGTTTTTGCCCCAGAGAGACGGTATGTGCTGTTTGCCTGTTCCTTAGCAGAGCAGGAGTAAGCTTGCCTTCATGTCTGGGTAGCTCCAAAATACACCTTTCTTGAAAAGTGAGACCTTTAATCTGGTTAGAAGGCACTGCTCTTTATTAGGAGACATGCATCTTTTGACTGCTATTCTGTAAAATAACAAAACAAAACAAAATTTGTGTTTTAACAGAAAAGCAATGAAAGATTTGTATGATGACCACAATTGGCTGTAAGAGCAGTTAAACTGGAGAACACTTTTTAGGTCTTCTGTATAGATTAGTGAATAATATTCATTTTGCTTGAATTTCCAACACAAGGAAAATGTGTTTTGATGAGATGATTTGGGATCATCCTGACTGGAAAGGTTTGTCTGAGTCATCAAATTAAGTTTTTTGTAGAGGTGACTGAAAAAGAAAAATAAATTCAGATGATAAGACAAAGTAAAGAGCTAAGTTGGGATAACACACATGGAGATTTTATATGTCATTCTCTTAAATTAAGCCTACTCATTTAACAATTCAGTATTCACTTTGTAAACTTACAAGTAAACATATTTCCCTCTTAAATAAATAAATGCATGCTAATATGAGTATATTCTCACTTTGTAGTGACAATAATTAATATTGTATTTGTAGTGTAAAATCGGTATTAAGAAATATTTTTACATGGAAATAGACCTTTCAGTGGAACTATATACAAACCACTCTAGAAAGTGTTTTGTAGCATACCTTTGTGTTCTGAAGTAGTCATAAAATTCTTCCCCATGTTTCGTAACCATCCTCATCAAAGCTATTCTGTAAACTGTTCTGTTCAGGCTTGAGACTTGGACACTTTAATCCAGTGTGAGTTTCGTACTTAAAACAAAGAAGACAGTGTTTAACTTCAAAAAGATGCGGAGGGGGAGATGCAACACAGAAGGAGAAATTTCAAGGGAGGAATTTTGTTAGTGGTTACCTATTTTGTTCTTTGCTCTTGTTATTTCCTTTGTTGTTTAATTTACCATTGTGTCTGCTTGATTTTCTAATTCCATATGTATGTTCGTGCTCTACCTAAGGAATCTTTTCCCTATGATTCAAGTGATAAACTCAGTTCTTATTTTAAATAAATTCTTCTGTTTTATTTGTTTTGACCATTTGTGTATTACATGGTATCTGCTCTGTGACCAAGCATTCTTATGGGGAGACTTCATTTACTGTTATGCTCACTTGCTGAACAACAGCAAATAACCTACCAAAAACTTTCTATTATTGACATAGCTGCATCCACACTGGGGATTCTGCTGGAATAGGTGGAATAGGGTGAGAACTATAGCCCACATTATCGATATTTTTTCAAATATTTGTGGAACAAGTTCTTGTGGAAAGGGAAATATGGCTTGTTTTCTTAGCTCTTGCACAGGTAGGGATCTATTTTGCTCTCAAAACTTAAACTTAGTATTAAAAATAATCTAGTATTAAAAATAAAAGATACTATAAGGGAATGGCAATTGAAGATTTTAATCATAAAAATTATGATTACCTTTAGAAATTATGGTAATTTTGAAGGAAAATAAAGAATATGGATTCTTGACATCGTTGGAAGAGATGTGGTGGCTGTCATGGTAGAGTCAGAGTTGGAGGGATGTTGGCGGTTTGTTCTCATTCTTAATAAACCGTGTTCAGTGCCCTCTTTTCCATATTAATTTTATAAATTATGAATAGAAAGAAAAGGATGATCCATTCTTGTTCTGGTTACTGTCTCTAGGGCATTTTTCTCTTCTCTGCATCGTTTTCTTTACCACAACCTTACCCTCACTTTTTTTTTTTTAATTATTACCAATCTTTTTTAGTATTTCCCAGTTCTTTCTCTATTAGAATAACACAACTGTAAGCAGTGACAGGAGGGTCGTGTTTAGAGGGTGGGCTGGAAAACTCTTTAAAGCGCTTCAGTATGAAGTCTTGTTCACTTTGACTTGGTGTGTTAACATCAACATTTTAAACAACTTCGTAAGTGGCAATGAGAACCTTCTTACTAGAATCACTGTTTTCATTACTGGAGAGTGAACAGTAAGTTAAAATTATGAAAAGGTATGGTATGGTGGATTCAGGAAAAAGACCAGCTGTTAGTACCATAGTGCACTATGAAAATGTCAGCTTCTGGAGTCATGTTATTATGTGGGATTTAAGTTTTCATAAAACAAAAACATTAACTTGGTCTTAATCTTTGTAGTTTCTAACAGAAGCTGAAAGTTAAAGACTCAAAATTGATTATGCCAATAGAAAGGATATATTTAAAGATAAAATGATTCATAGTATTTACATAATCTGAGTTGGCAGTACTGTGCTGGAAATAAACCAGGAATTCTGTCTAAATAAACAGGACACTAATTAAATATAAGGTAGCCTGGGGATGTTCCCATTGTATTCTGTTAATTTCAGCAGCCTAAGAAAACAATGTGGCACAGTAAAATGTAACTAGTTATGGTGGAGGGACAATAACAAAAAGGGTGCTGGTGTTAATTCCTAGAGGCAAGGCTATGGCAGCCGTGCAAATAAAATGGCAGGTGGCATGAAACTTTAGTAGAGTTGATAAGGATGTTTCAAAAACGCTGCAGTTGCAGTTGTGTCCTTTTGGCAGTTGGTTTGTTGTTTCCTTAGAGTTTTTCTGCTTGGGGCCAAGAAATGCAAGCAGGGAGGCTGAGGTATTCCCTCAGTGCCAAAGAACTGCACAGCACAAAGGGACGGAGGCGGCAGTTTGGCTTGCTGATGGCTAACCTACTTGAGCTGCTGATGCTGCTGAAAGCATGAATGCTTTTGTGGGGCTGAAGGCTTTTGTAAAGAGCAGAGGAAGGTTGTTTGCACGTAATATAGTTGCTGTCTTTGCTGTGGAATGAGGGTTGCCGCTGGCCTTTTGATCCTTCTGGGGAAGAAAGGGTTCCTGCTTGTGCTGTGACTTACTGAAGCTCTTGAATTGTGAAAGGACAAAAAAACACGGGTGTAACTTTAAACTGTAATGTTTTCATTTAAAATGCTGTTTCGATCTTATGAGTCCTTCTGCTTATATGCAAAACCTTCTAACCAAGAGTTCTTAGATGTAAAAACCAGTACTTTTCAGTATAGAGAATAAAGCTGACATAGCACAAATTTCACTGTTCTGCCTGCACTCCATTTACAAAAAGTAATTGTGATCGGTGTGAAAATTAATTTTCTTTTTCCCCCAAATAAAAGGAAATGTGTCTTCTAAATAAAAGACAAAGCAGAAGGTTTTATCGTAAAAGATCCTGATTCAAAGCATGGGCCTCATCCAAATTTAAATGCTATAGGAGTATTTCTAAATAATAGGTGAACTAAATAAAGTTTTATAAGTTGAAAGAAGTATTTTTAATATTTAATAGAGAATGAAAATGATTCCACATGTATGCTGAGTGCTTTTGAACATGTTGAAATAAGAAAATTCGCTTTCTGTACGTTAGAGATAAAACCCAGTATTCTACTGCTATTCAATCAATTTTGTAGCATAAGGACTTGCAAGTGCTACTGGCCTCTACTATATTGAAATGGTTTGAGCATAATAATTTCACAGAGATTTATATCTTGTTTCATGAACAGAAAGGAGAATCAGAGTTTTAGCTCAGTTGCAGGGTAAAATGAAAAAAAGTTGTATGGATTGTTTTATACAACTAAGGCAATTTGCCTGTTCCCTCATATGATCTGGTACTTTCTCCTTTAAATTAATATGATTATTTCTCTGAATTTTTGTGCTTGTCACTGGTGATTATTAATGTGAAACTATATTTTTCTAGCAGTACAGATTTGCAATTGTGTGACTCTGATATCAGAGCTTTCTTGGGAATTGTTTGAGCAGCTTATGTTTTGCTTCCTTTCAGGAAACTTAGTGCATCGTTTTACAGGAAGTTCAGTCTTCACCAGACACAGTCAGCACTCTGACATTTGCTCTTCTGTAAGGACTGTGTGCGTGAGCAACAGGCAGAAATGCAGATACCATGCAGATACATCTTGTTTCTCTTTCTCCTCCGTTTTGTTTTTTTTTCAGGATTGGGAATTGGATACCTCATACATTCTGCTATGTTTCCCCTTCTCTTTTTCCCACTGACAGTCACTTTGTTAATCAACCACTCTGTTGCAAAGACAAAATTAAGTATTGTTGTGGACCTCACATTCAGTCGCTGCTGACACGGGAATTCCATTTCCCATCGTTCATGTGTTGCTGAATGTGGCTGATTGCTGGCCTAGGCTCCTGGAGCCTCTCTGACCTTTAGCAGAAGGGGAACTGTTGTTTCAAATCTATCTGAATCACTGTGCAAGCATGATCTTCATTTTATTTCATTGCTTATCGATGAATGGCTTATCATTTCATTCTTTCCTTACATGTAAAGTTTGTAGCAAATGCTTCATCTCTAGTGGATTTTATGTACAATGTTTCTTCTTTTCTGCCCTCACCGATCAAGGGGGCTCATCTCATCATGTATTTTTCCCTTTCCTATATTCTTCCCCTCCAGTGCTGTCTTCTTCTGGGTATTTACTATCTGCTCCTTTTGATGTTTTTGCCCTGCTGTTGGCTTAATAGTGTAAAATCCAAAGTTTTTGCATGTTCCTTTTGGCTACTACCCATTTGCTTCTCCTCTTCCATTCTCCTCACAGCTGTGCTTTATTTCTTTCTTCCTTTGGATTTCTGGTACTCGATAGCTGATGCCAAACTTTGCATCAGCTCTAGATTGCTAGAAATAATAGCACAGAGAAAATGAGTACAGCAGAGAGGTCAGAATCTCAGATATCAATTTATGTTACTATTTTTGTAATGATCTATTTTTTTCCCCACTCACTACCTTTTCACATTCTCCATTCTTTCTTTTTGTCCTGTTTTTAATCCTATATCTTTCTTTCTGCATCTTGTTAATTTTGTTGATCTCAGTGGTAGCTGCTCCTGTGAAGCTGCAATACTGTGAAGTGTTTAGAATTACAGAGATGATGCAAGACAAAGCAGTAAGAGCAGGGGCTAGAGACATCTGAGCTGGGGCAGTTCTTGGAGTCTTGGGAAATTTTGTATGTAGAGTCAGTGGTGAATAAACTCGACCTTGGGGTGTTTGTCTCTCAAAGGTGAGTGCTGAAAGGGCTTGGCTGCAAAGCCAGCTCTGCTCTTTGCCTCACCATTCCATCTTCTTTCTTACAGTTCAATGATAACTAGTTTGTCTGTGGTTGTTGACCTCTGGAGGAAGGGAGTAGAAGATGCTGAAGCCAAGAGGACCTGTTTGTGCACTGGTATAGCCTGTGGCTATTAATGACATTCAGGTTATCTCTCCTGTCTGGTACATCCTGTTGTGCCGCTTATGAGGCAATACCCAGCAAGAGATATCCTGTTGTTTGTAGCTTCTCTTTTAAGTTTGTTTGATTTGGGAACAAGTAACACAATGGTGAGAGGCATCAAAACTCTTCCAAATATTTGATTTAATGTGTTAGTTTCATGGGACTCCATTGCGCCTTTATGCATTGGTATAACCATATGTTGTAATATGTACTAATTGCATAAGTGCTATAATTGTCATGCCAACAGCTTGGATTACTTTTTTGCGCCTGGTGGTTAATTAACCTTCCTTTCAAAATTAGAGCTCCAGAAGCAAACAGTGCTGTTCCTCAGTGAGATGGGATTGTGTTGGTTTTGCACCCCTTTGTATCCTTTATAGCTTTGGGGACTGTCTTCACATTTATTGAATTACCAATTATTTATGGTCAGGGAATAAATCACTTTTGCCACTTTAGAAATTAACAAAAACCCGAATTCTCTGATTCTTATTTTGTGTATCATTTTGTTTTCATATCTAGTTTCTATAAGTCACCGTTCCTTAAAAAGCAACATTTAACAAGAACAACAACAAAAAAAAAAGTGAATCATTATGCCTCCAAATAAGTAAGCTATGTGGAAAACATAGGAAGAAATACCTAAGCATTTTACCTAAATAGAAAAAAAAATCACCTTCAGAAGTCATCAGTGAATATGTAAACTACCATCAGTATGCACACAGAATGCTGGAATGATGACTGTAAATTAATCTGGCATTGCACATCTCTGTGCCTTGACTGCCACTGCTGTAAGTAGTTGGAATGCGGTGGAACATAAGAGCAAATACACTGCAGTTCTTTTCCAGTTCCCTAGCAGAACATATGAGGTAGAAAATGGGTAGGTAATTGTTTTAAGGGGAAAGCTTGGAGTAAAATTTCCTACTTTTGAACACAGCTTTATATAGAAATCTATTTCTCAGAAATCTGAGTGCTTGTTATCTACAATGGCCTGTTTTGTATTTGGGTTCTCATGGATTTTTTATGGCAAACTACAGCTGTTTGTTCTCATGATTCTGCAGAGAGAGCTGCATCCCACTTTATGTAGATGTAGTATAACAATCACTGCATTATGTGAATCGTTTTTATTTCTGTGTTACGTTCTAGAAAGAATTTTTTTGTCATCTACACAGTTTATCATAGATGCCAATATTTTCAGTCTCACCAAGAAACACTGTGAATGGTGGCAAGGTCTGTGTATGATAAAGAAGCAGAGTTTGCTGATAACCTAATGGTAATTAGAAGACAAAAGGATGTTTGGAGTTTTGAGATAGCTGCTAGATGACAGGTAATTAAAAAAATGTGAAGGCTTTACTCAATCTAGCAACGATGAAAATTTGATGTTGCTGTCATTAAAAAAATCAGCAGGCATTTCTTCATTTTGAGAAAACACTTCAGGGGAGAGGATTTGTAAATACAGGAATTCACTCCACGTGTTCAGTTGCCTATCAACTTTGTAAACCTCTGGCTACTGGCCCTTTTCATGCTTCCCTGTGGTAACTGCTTCTTTTGGAGTATGTCAAAGACGTCTTTAAACAATTTCTGCAACTCTTCAAACAATGTGCGAGATCCCGCGGTGCTTCCAGAGGAAGGCACTGCAGGTGTCTTTGCACAGATTGAAGAGTACTTTGGCACCTTCTTGTGCACATGTGTCACCTTCTCAACCCATAAACACACATGCACACATGCCATTCTCGTTGGCCCTTCTCAGATTGAGAGCTGACAGCCTTTTCCCTTTGTCCCCCTCCAGCCCCATTTCTGTTATACCTGGTGCTCCCTGGATGTTCTCAGGCATATTTTAACAAAGTGTTCTCAGTGTGGGACTTGCAAAACTCATACCAGCAATTTTACTGCAGTATTTTCATTACAAAGGGCATCCTGTTTCATAATAATGTATTGTATTCATTTTGAAGATGTCCTCGTGTCTTACAAGATACAGTTCTAAAAAAGTGGTTGATGCCGTTAGTTGAACTTTGTTTTCCTTGTAAAGTCAGCATGGTATAAAAAATTCAGTGTGAAAAATTGATTTTAAAAGATAGGTTGTACCTTGATGGTACCTTGTTATTTAGTTAATGTATGCTTTCTATGATATGGAAGCTGCAGTATATGCCATTTATGTCCTAGAAAATATTCAAAAATAATTGCTGACAAAAGCCACTTCACACGTTGACTCAGAGGCACATCTTGTAATCTGAATGTTAATATTCTGGATAGCTAGGCAGAGGAAACTATTGATGTAGTTTGAAGATCCACATAGAGACTAGTCAGGATTTTAGTTAAAATGTGGGGAGGGAGAGAGACTGGGATATTTGAGTTCTCCCAGTTTCACTGAAATTTTATGCTTATTATAAATGCATACTTATAATTTGTAATATTTTTGAAAAGGTGAGATTTTTCTAGTCAGTTTGAAATGTTGCCTTTTATATTTCAGGAATTTATGTCTTTTCCAGAAGCAATGTGGAATTACCTTAATTTTACTCTAGAATACAGGCAGCTCCTGGTTTTACTGTACAATTCATGTCTATCTGTCATGTGCTTTATTTTTCCCCTCAAGCTTGGGTTTGTGTTATGAAGCAGTACTGATAAGGAACAGAGGCCTGATTCTTACCTTCCTCGCATGTGGTCTCTTCAGTGTGATCCATGCGGAGCGAGCAGGAGCAGCTACCACTGAGATCAAACAATTTCCCAAGCTCAAATTAGCATGTAGATCTTGGCTTTCAGCATTAACAGACCAAAGCAGGACCTCTCTGTTTCCTAAAAGAGTTCATCTGCTTATTGCAGATGCAACTGCAACTTTCTGGGGGAAGCAGAGAAATGCTAAGGATATTCTGAACTGAAATCCTATTTTGTATTTTCCCAATATTTGAAAATGCCAAAGGTTATATTTTTTTACACCCAGCAGTTGTACATTTTTGTTCCACGCTAGTCCACCTGGAAAAATATTGCCTTTCTGACCTGATCTGATGTTGTGAACTGATCTGTCATAAATGAAGAAAATAAGCTCTCTTAACTCTCTGGGTGTGTGGTCAGATGACCAGGCTGTAACTGGAGAGTACTTTTTCCATCGGTGGCACTGGCCAGCCTATAAACTCCACGGGCATCTGTATCAGCTGCCTTGGAATTGCTTTTGATGTGATTAGGCTACTAATTAGCTGTCTCAATTTTTCTCTCCCTCCTGATGCTTTCTTTTGATTCGCTTTGACTCTGAGGAGCCTGTATTCTGTGCATGTTTGGTTTTTTGTTTCATCTAAAATCCCTAATGATAGCTTAAACTGTCCTCTTTTTGATGAGCATTTCCCTGTGTTTACATACATTTTTCTGTTAAATGCATACGTCAGGATTTTTCTCATTTGAGTAGCTGTTATTTTGTGGAGGTTTAAACAACATACTGTCAGTGGGCATATATATCCATTTTAGGATTATACAGTCAGAATGTGCGTATTTACTTCATCCAAAGCCATCAGCATCACAGCAAATGTTTAGTATGTGAATATTCACCAGATAGTAACTACACAATTAAATAAGAGCAGAAGCGACTGTGTTAAGGCCCAGTTTGCAGTGACGAGAAAGCAGTGAAACGCGCTAATAGATTATATGCTATAGCAATATATTGCCTTTTTATTGCTTTTCCACAGGCAGCAGATTCATGTATAGTTATTACTAGCTACATTATCTGCTAGTTTTCTATCAAAAAAGATTCAGTGTATTGAATCATTAATCCAGTATTTATCATTCTTATTGAAAATCCACTGGTGTTAGTACTGTATAAAATATTGATTTAAATGTACTGGTTTTGCTAAAGATTAAAAACATATTAACCTAAAAAGCACAGTATTTTTTAGTACATTTGAAACTACTCATTGTGGATGCTTAAACAGACAGTATTTCTATGTTGTGTAAGGAATTAAAAAAAAGTCTTCAACATATACTAAGTGACCAATGCCATCCTGATTTGAAGATGCTGAACATTCATCCAACTCATATTTGAAATTTTGATGTGTATTGCTGTTACTGACTATCAAGAATAAAATTTTTGCTCATACATAGAGTGTAAAATGGGATCTTTTGTAGCAGCACACGGCCTGTTTAGAATGATATAACAGGCACTGAATGTTCACATATCAAACAAAATGCCATCTTTCTGTAGAAAAGAGGTGTCAAAAAGTTTCTTTGTACCTTTAACGCATGTGATTATGTAGTACAAAATGCAGAGTTTGTAAAATTTCTTGAATATACAGGCAAAAAATGAATAATTCAAAACAACTCATAAGTTCTACATTCTATTGTATCTTTTATAACGCAGGCAGAAGATAGCATTGTGTTCCCAGTAGAGCTGAATTTGCACAAGTTACACCTCTGAAAATGCCAGATGGTCTATGGTCTACTTTTGAGAGCTGTCACATATGTAAAGATTTGAAAAAAGAAAGACAGCTGAATGAGAGCAGTGGATCATTAAAGAGAGAGTGAGAGTCCCTGGGTATCACTGTGTTTTAAGAAGCATTGTGTCGTTCCCCATATTACACTTCTTTTTTTTAAGATAGACACAACCTTTAAAAAATAAGGTAAAAATATTTCTGTTTTAAACGGAGTGGTTGTGGCTTAATCTTGGAACTGTCAGTTGCTTTTGTTCTTTATGCTAGAATGCGGTCATATGGTTCCTAATTGCTTTCAAGTGTGTTTTAACCATAAGATTCAAGTCTCCCTAATGCAAAATTATCAATAAAGTTAAAATAAATTTAAATTAAGATAACTAATTCATTTGGGATTATGTTCCGTTCTGACTTGACCTGCGTAT
The DNA here is from genome assembly GCA_037305975.1 of Chrysolophus pictus. NCBI lineage: Eukaryota > Metazoa > Chordata > Aves > Galliformes > Phasianidae > Chrysolophus > Chrysolophus pictus. The sequence goes on from CM074576.1 coordinate 170,576,723, forward strand.
CACATGTGAATACTGTAAAGTCAGTCAGCTAAAAAGTTCTGTGGTAATGGAAAAAGACAGAAGTAAGGGTACTTTGGGAACAGGATTATCAAAAAATAAAAAAAATTAAAAAGCACAGCTCCCTTCCGAAAACCCAACAACAGCAAAAAAAACCCCACAAAGTGCTCACCTTAGTAAAAGTAATAATGAAAGCAAAGCCAACTAACTTCTTAGATTCCTATTCACCCACAATTTGATAGAAAATCTGATAATTTTGTAGATTGAATTTGGGATAATTTATTAAGTTATTGCATTATAATAGAGTACCAGAAGTACACGAACAGTTGCAAACTGCAGCCACCAATTTAGCTGGCTTGGAAAAGGTCATAAGGTCGTAACTGTCAGTTTTAGAAACTTGCATGTTTGCATGTCCAGGCATACAGAATTTTAGTATCGTCTGTTGCTTGTATGTACTGAGAAAGGGTAACCTCTCTGTATTACGTTTAGGCTATCAGTACCACCCTGCAGCTGAGAATCATAGGAAGTGCAGTATGAAGAAAGTATCTTTGGATGGAACATGAAAAACGCTTTTCCTTAATAACATTTACATTTGAATGGGATAGTGAGGATAAAGCTATGAGGAGTTATGAGCATGAACACTAAACTTCAGAGAGTATTAATTTTGATTCCCGATGCTGCTATTGATTTCATTATTGACTGAAGTTAGGTCTATGCTAAGATTTTTTTTTTAATGGAAGGAATAGCTTTTTTTTTTTGTGCATACATGGAAAATCCTATGCAAAGGATTCTTTGTATTATACTTGTAATGAATCTACTCCTGTTTCACAGTTGTTTTGGAACTCTAACGATAGTTTGGAAGTGTTAACAGAACATGTGTGCAGAGTTGAAAAGTCCCTGGGGGTATTCAAGAAATGTGTGGATGTAGTACTTAGGGACAGGGTTAGTGGGCATGGTGGCGATGTGTTGGTGATTGGACTAAATGATCTTAGAGGTCTTCTCCAACCATAACGATTCTATGATTCTATGCAATAATGCAAAGATATTTTCAGTGAAAGGAACAGCTGCTTCAATATTGCCATTGAAAACATTTTGGGACAAGTTAATTCAAGTGTCCTTGATAACTTTGAATTTAGCTCTGAAGCAGTTACTGCTGGTATTGGAAGGGAGTCTTCTTTGTCCCGCTACATCTTTGGGGAAACTAATAACATACATGTCTATCCCAGCACTTCCTTTCTTTCCTGTAACATACAATTCTCACTTCTGTAAAGTAAGAGTACTGTTAGGGTTGCCTTGACCTAGTCTCAGGTTGTCAGTGTGGATTGTCTTCTTAAAATTGGACGTGTTGTAGCTAAAAATATCCAACAAAAATATCCAATGGAAAGTAAAAAACCAACCAGTTCTTTTTTTTTTCCCTCAAAATTTAAACTATTTTAAAAATATCTCTGTTTGCCCAAGAGTGTGACCAAGACTTAAATTAAGACTTGTCTAAAGTTTAATCCGGTAAATTGGTAATCATTTGAGGAAGCAATCTGACGATGGTATCGATGTCGTTGATAAAAGTCCTTGAGACTCCATTAGGCCAGTTCAGAACTGAGAGTTCTTTTAGAGACTTTGTTGCTGTGCATGTCCTTGTAGTATTTGTCCAAGTTTAGTCATATCAATCTGATCAATGAAGCTGTTTCTTTTAAAGGAAGTTAACTATAAGTATCTACACATTTTTATCTTACACGTAATTTACAAACAAAGCTACGCTGTGAAATCATCAGAAAATGTATGTGAATAATTTGAAAAGAAAATGAACTACAGTTCTGAGCACTGTTTTCCTTTACTATTGATTCTGTTTAATCTTGCTGCGTTTGGTAGAATATGGGCTTTTTCTTCTGCATAAAATCTGAAAATAGTTGAAGATAGGCCTGCTTGAAAACCTCTTTATGTCCAAGCATGATAAAGTAGTATTTTGATTAGGAGAGGTGATTGGGCTGATGCTTTTTGATTATGAAATCTTGTTGTGTTACTATCTGTATAGCGTAATTAGTTTCAGAAGCAAATTGGCTTTTTTAAATAAAAGTCCTTAATTGGAAACTAGTGTTTTTATTATAAAGATTCGCATTAAAAACTTATCTTCTCTTTTTTTTAGATATACGGACTTTAAATACATGAAGTGTTTCCCATGTTATTAAAAATGGACTGCTTTATGATACTGTAGCTTAACAAGGAAAGGAACGATCAAGTTTCATGACCTCTCATTAGAATGACTTTATAACACTTTCTCTTGGAGTCCTAACCAGAACGTTGCAGATTCCTGCCTTGTGCCTTGACAGATTTTGTATATTTTTGTCTGACCATTTCATTTTGCTGTCATTAAAACCCTAATATGTCCATTATGGCCATTTGTAACTTTGTGATTGTGAAATACAGTGGGGGGACTCTAGCCTGCCATGGCTTTGTGCTGCGTTCCCCCCACTGCCTGATGATTTTGAATGTTTTTGTTCTTTCCAGCAATCCATGAGCTTAGTTTCTCACTGGTATTAATTACTTGAATATTCTTATTCATATCTAATACATTGGTCTCTGGTGGCTGTCTTTTGGGGTGGCCTTCCCTTGTCACTCCGGTTATTTTCTAGACTGGCTGGTTGCCCAGCCAGCAGTTTCACTTCTGTTACTGCAGACTCTACCTTCTCTTCCATACATTTTTTTTTTTTTTCATTTCTGTTTCCCTAATTCTTCATTGGGCTCCCTTTAACTCAAGTTTACCTCAGTTTTCATTCTTTTTTAATCCCGCTCTGGGCTTTTTCCTTCTTCCCATCGCTTGCCTTGTTCTCTCTGCCCAATTCACAGAGAACCACAAACAAGTGCAGTGCTGAACAGGGATTCTAGGCCTCATCTAGACATGAGTGAGGCACTTTCTAAATGTTTAATTATAATTATTGTTAATCTTTCTTGTTTTGTCTGGGGATGTTAATTTTTGCCCAGTCTAGCCTAAAGTATTCAGTGTTCAGTTTACAGTTTTAATTAACACTTTCTTTCTCTTTCATTTTAAGCACAACCTCAACGTTTGCCTCAGCCAAATACTTCAGCACTGGAAAGGGGTGAGGAAGAAAGCGGCAAAGTGCAAAATGGCCACGCGGGCTTGAGTAATGGAAGTGGAATGCACAACGGGGTCAAGCATGCATCTGCAGACAACAGAAAACTTTCATCTCCTGTTTCAGAAAAAATGCACAGGAAAATTCAGTCCACCTTGTCTGTCAACAGCAATGGCAGCAAGAAGAGTAAAATAAGCTCTGCGTTTTCTCAAAAGCCTTCACCTGAAGGTAAGCAGAAATTCTTATTAAAAAAACAAATGAAATGAAGACTAGCCAAACCCTATTCTCACTAATAATTACACAATCAACTGAAAATAATTGAAGAGCATGACTCATGCTCCAGAAGCAAATAGAAATCATTATGATAAAAAGCAAGTTACTTCCCCAAAGGAAACTATTAAGTATTTGAAGGAAATTGAAGCAATGGGAGATTTGTTGCTTTCAAATATTTTGCCAACATAGTCTGGTGATGTTTTCTTCTTTGTATTTAGTATCATGAACTGACAGAAACTCCTGTCAACATCATCACAATGAAATCAGGAAAAAGTTAAAGCAGTAGTTGAAAACGCAGTAAATACTTAATTGCATTAATGGCAGGCTCCACAAGAGTAGAATTTGCTTTTGAGAATGTTGTGTTAGTAGATATTCTGACTACCTCTGAGGTTTGAACACTAAATAAAATTTAGACCTGTGTTTTGATAATGAATATGCCTTATGTTGTAAATAATTTGCATGAAGAAGCTTCATACTCCCAGTGCACAGCTTAAATAAGCAAAAGTAAATAATTTTGCTTTACATTTTAGCTGTGTGTGTGTTTTCACTGCTTGCAATTACTCTAGTGGTCCCAGTCTTCCTGAGCCTTTCCTCAATCCATTGCTGTCCCATTAGCACTGATATACTCAGGGGGCTTTGCTTCTGCCCATTATGACAAGGGTGCAGAAGCTATATAAATTTTATTTGTTTGAGACAGGCTTTTAGAGTGCAGGCAGGATGCATAGATGTTACTAGTTAAAAAAAAAAAAAAAAAAAGTGAGAGGTGAGTAAAGACACAGATTTTCAGAGAAATGGGAGACTGTACTGTTCAGTGAAATGGGGAGGATTCATAGCCTGGATGAAAGCAAAAGGGATCAGAAGGACTGTATGTACTGGCCTGAGTGAATCCCACTGATTTCAGTGGAGTGACTTCTCTTGGCTTCCACTACTTCAATCAAACCTACTGAGTGAATCTATGTAATAATATCAAGTAGAGCTTCACTTGTACTGTGCCATGGGCTGGTCCTCCTTGCTATAGCCTATTTTCATATATATCTTCAAGAACCTAGTGTATTTTTTCAGTTGGTTTCCAGTCCTTTAAAATTTCTTTCCCAAATCATAATTCTGTACTTAATATATTCCTGTTGTCTCTTTCTGTTTTGTGAAAACTGGTTCACCCTCCAGCATGGTATTTTGTGTGTACATCGTTCCTTCATGCAATATACAGAATATATGGAAATGCAGAGTAATACTTATTATAACATTCAGTTTCTTGACTTATGTAATAGCTAGGATTGATTATATTCAGAATTATACATATAATCTTGTAATGTTTTAATTTTCTTTGTTGTAAGGTGGACATGTGTTCTGAGTAGCTTGATGCACCTTAAGAATGTCTGTTGCTCTAAGTTTTCTGTTCATCAAGACAAGTGAAACATTAGTTCTATTGTGCAATGGTTAAGGTGTATCCAGAGTACACAGACATGCCAAAAGGTGAATAGTTGTTGAAAAAAAAAAAAATTGTATTTTGCTTTTCAGTTCTGTGCAGACATGTTTTAAATTTGTGTCCACACAGTGCACATATGCAAGCCTTCTGACAGTTTTTCAGTAATTTACCCTGTGAGGCTGTGTGGAGGAACTGTAGGCTCTGAGTAATAGTCTCGATCAGGGACTCTGGCAATAATCACTTGACATTCAAAAAATAATGCAAAGAACAAATCATAATGTTAAGAAAAATAATTTATCCATAATATAAAAAAAAATGCTTATGAATTTAAGAAGTGTTAACTCCTTATAAATACTTCTGGAAATCTGTACTATAATCTGTACGTACAAAAAGTAGATATAATTAGGTTATTTGTTCAAAAGAGCTTTATTGCATTTAAAACAATAATACATATGCTAGATGAGTTCATATAACTATACAGTACTGGAAGAGTGCATTAACAAGTTCTGTAAATGGGGATTGCAAAGACACTCTTTCAGGTTGGTCAGTTAATTGAAAAATAACTTCTACAACTTATTCATTCTGAATCTTTTGTGGGTAGCATTATTTTTGTGAGCAGCTCTGCTTTCTGATCCAGTGACATGGATCCATAGAAACTACTGAAAAGATTTACAGAAAGATGCAAAGGATAGGAAACAATTTGAAAGCTTCTGTATTTTTCTTATCAGCTTGACTTTTCTTTAACTTGTGCCATACTAACTTCACAAGCCAAGTGAAGTGTTGAAGAGCTGCTGGATTTGCATTTACTTGAAGGTGGATGTGCTTATGCACATCTGTACAGTATAGCATTATAGCCTTTGTGTGATCTTGTGTGCAATCTTATGCAGAAATAAATTATGTTAATAATGTCATCTGAAGTTAACTTAGCCATATCAACTTACCAGTGTATCTAGACAGTTTTGGTAGAAGGAAATACAAGTAAACGTGTATGTTCTAATTCACTTTAATTAAAAAATGTGATTCCTTGTTTGACTTTGGAATGTATAGATTTAATTTATATTTATTCTTCTCTTTGCTTCACATCACTCTGCTCCTCTACACTCTGCTTTGCTTCACTTTACCCATTTTTTCTTTGAAACACATTCCTTGTGCTTTTACTTCATCTACCCTGCCCCAGAAGATATCTTGAATCCTCTGCACTATTGGCAATCAGGAAGAAGACTGGTTTTGTTAAGTAAATAAAAGTGGCCAGATTAAAATTCAGTATGGATTGCTACTCCCCGCCAAAATCCCCCTATCATAGTTAACAACTTATTAATTGTTCCATCTGCAAGCTCCACTTGTACTGAACATTACATCTCATGAATTTTAGGAATTGAAGTTGTATTGGAAGTGCTTAAAATGTGAAAGACAATTTGGTAGCAATGTACAGAAGCTTAATTCTGTCTTTTTAAATGAGGACATCATCTATGGAGTCAAGTCATCACACCAGGATATGCTGTTTAGAAACACTTTCACACACAGTGAGGCTTAAGAGAGGATGTAAGTGTACTCAGTAGCTCTGCTCTTCCTCTGCATCTATTATTAGTCCATATCATCCCTGAAGAAATAGGGTCATAGTTATATAGAGTTGTAGTTATATAGGGTTAGGGTGACTTACACTACCAAAAAAAAAAAACAACCAACCCAAACCCCACAGCAAAGGAATTATGAAACAGAAGGAGTTTCTCTCTTAAAAAAAAAAAACAAAAAAACAAACACATTTCTGAACACTTTCAGTTCTAGCAATTTTTCAAAGGAACTGGATAGATTTTGCTGCATGTTGGGAATAAAAGTTGTTTGTTTGTTTTTAATTCAAAGAAGCATTAATAATATTTTAAGTGATCTGTGTTGGAGGTGTTGCAGTTCTTCCAACTCTGTGTTCTGCAGACCACTGGCAAAGTGCATTGACACTCTTGCAGCTATTATGCATAGCACAGAGAAACCTTGGAAAACTGAAAAAACAATCAAAAAGGAGTTTAGAAAAAGTCTAGTTGCTGTATTTAGAAGCCTATGTTTATCTTTAGAAAAGGGGAGAACAATCTCTTTTCTGCCCAAAACAACTTAAAGAGGGAAAGAAGTCTAAAGGAGACAGCAGTGAGGCAGTTGTATGATAAATCTAGGTGTTAGGAAATGAAGAGAGCATTAATAACTGAGTACACACACGTATCAGAATGATGAAAGGTAAGTAATAATGACATACTTAGGGTTGCAGAAGGAAAGAGAAGAAGTTGGATGGTGAGAGGAATGAAAGTAGAACTTACTGTGATGGAAATGAGCAATAAAATGAGTTAGACACTAATTATTTTATTAAGTAAAAAACAAGAGACATATGAAGCTTCATGATACTTTTTTTTTTTTTTTTTTTTTGAGAAAGCAATTGTTGATAAAAGTAAATAAATAAATGATAGACAGAGGGAATACTGGTTTTGAATCGACCTCTTGCTCTCTTGCTTGTGGTCAGGTTGCTGTGACCACACAAGTCCACAGGTCACTACATTTCTTAGGGCAGTTACCACAGCTGTAACAGCTTGTCAGAATCTGAGTTTAGGGTGACACTCCTCATAGTCAGGGTCGAGGTCATACACAGTTACTATGCTCATCTGGAAAGGCAGCTTGTTAAACTAGGATGAGCAGATTGTGAACCTGATTTCTTTATATACAGTAGATCGTACTTCATTTCTTCCCAGGCCATCTAAACCAGGAAGGCAGGAGAAGGCATCTTCCCAAGTTCTGGGTTTTTTTTTTTTGTAAAGATAAGTTATAGGAAGTGAGATAAGCCTGGTTGCAGGAGAGAGACAAATAAAGAAAAATCTTCTGGATTGTATATCCTCTATCCTACACTAGAGATTCTGCAAGCAATCTCACCCAACATGGTTTTTTTTTTTCCTTAAAATCAGAAGTTGAAAATTCAACACTTCAGGGTGCATTTGAATGTAACAGTTTTTCTTCAATTTAGTATCAACTTCATCATCTGCTTTAGATTTGGAAGTGATGGACCCTATTTGACTTGTGTTGCTGTCTACATTAATTAGAATATCCAATGTGAAACTGAAGTCTTAACTGAAAACAAAACAAATCCAACAGTCTTACAGCTGCGGTCTTAAGAGCCAATATGTGCATATACAAAGAAAGTAGTGAGTAGTTGTCTTAGCAGGATAACAGACCTCTATTTGAAGTAGTGGATCTTGTTTTGGTTTATATAACTTTATATAAACTGACATAGTTTTCAGTCAACTTCCCTTTCCTTTTGGGCGTATGATTTTGAATAGGATTTTTTGTCTCTCAAATGCAGTAGTTTTTCTGTATACTGTTCTGTCTCTGGATTGGTATCACAGATAGCCTAATACTGCAGAAATATCTACTAGCCATTAAACCCTCCTTTCCTCTTTTATTTTCCTTCATCACTTTCCCATTTCTCTCTTTCTTATATACACTTCTGAAATCCATCCCACCAGCATTTAGGCAACTACTTAATTAATATCTCTCTAACCTCTTTACTTGTGCCAAAAGTTCTAGTGTTATCTTTTGGAACTTGATTTAATCTGGAGCTCTGCCTCAGTACTTCACTATTTCTAACAGTACTTTTGTTAGACAAGGTTGTGGCAGAAGGCAGTTGTCAGTCAGTGTGCAGATAACATCATACGATCAAAACCGTAATTTTTAAGAAGGCATTTTGAAAAGTACTCTATTTTAAGTGTGGTTTATATTTTGTTTGCATAGAAATCTTGGCAGGTGAATTACACATTGTATTAAATGAGCAAGTGGAACACGGGGCCTGTAATGAAGAAAGGTCTTTCCACAGCATCTGTTTTATAAGGTCACAGTCCAGCTGGCATCTGACTAGTCTCAGTATTTGCCATGATGAGCAATGGGAATGAAAGTTGCAGATTCAAAGGAAGCCTTAGGTATTGGAAATTTGCATGTTTCATAGTATGTTTACCAGCTGGATCATTTTTCTTCTGAGGTTATGGCTATATTAAGAGTTTAAAATACAGTCTTTGATGAAAGTTTCCATTTGTGTTGTAATGTAATTTAACCATTCAGGCAATATTTTAATTTTCTTGATCAAGAGAGATGATCGTTTTATATTTTAAAACGCTGAAATATCACCTATCATAATGTGTAACTTTCTTGTCCCCCATAAATAAATGTGGCTCTGTTATCCAGGGATAGCTATATTCCACGTGACACATTGGTTTGTTCTTTCTGGATTTCTTATTTTCATGTCACAGTTTTACTGGGTGTAGTGAATTTTCTAAAAGGGGATGGGTAGCAGAAGCTGCACAGAATCTGCATATATTATGGCCACAGTGTTGCTCGTGCACACATGCAGCCACTCTAAGCTAATATCCCAGTGTGGGTACCACGTATCTACTGCTAACCTGGGCTGGGGATACTCCTCCATGGCTCACTCCTGTTGGTAGGTGAGTGCTGTGGTGCTCTGGTCAGAGCTGTTATCCCTCACAGTGGGTTATCCCTGTGTGTGGGTTATCCCAGCCTGTGCTGGCAGCAGGAAGCCCACCGTGCCTGCTGGTGCTTCTGTTCAGGGCGCTGCAGGGGCTTGGCGCGATCCCCCACTGGGGGATCTTTGATTGTGGTTTTGCCCTTTTTTGATTCTTGCTGTGAGACAGCGGAGTGCCTGGAGATTTGTTTTGAGTTGTCTGAACTCAGTGGATATAGTTAGTAAAAAGCTGACCAAGGTCACCATTCTGTAAGTGAGCTTATTTACCATTGCAGACAGGGAGACCTTTTATCGCGTGTGACCTGCCAGCTTGGAATGAAAGCATATTGGGTCAGTTTGTGAGAGGGTAATGTCAAACGTTACAAAAGCAGCACAGATCAGCCTGCCTGTGCGTTTCTCTGTACTTTTTTCAGTTTAACTTCTGCAGATCTTATACAGTTTAGATGATCTCTTAAATCTCTTAAAATCTGTTTCTTAACTGGAACTGCACTTTTTAATAAAAATGAAGATAAAAAGGAAGTTGAAATAAAAAAAAAATGTATGTTTCAGTATTTAAAGTAAATTAGAGCAACGTGTACACAAATATTTTAGAAATAAATAATGTTGTACATATTTGCGCAAATGTTTGAAGACATGCACGTACAAAAATTGAAGTTGTTTTACTCTTAATATTGTTTCTTTTCCCTAACAGAACGTAACTTTTTCACTGAGATAAGATACAGTGTTGGGGTCTATGAGCTTTGACTATCAGTGGGTAGACATTTTTCACAGACTTGCAGAATCATAGAATAATTGCATTGGTTGCATCAAGAGAAGTGTGACCAGCAAGTTGAGGGAGGTGATTCTGCCCTTCTATTCTGCTCTCGTGAAACCCCATCTGGAGTACTGCATACAGTTCTGGGGCCCCTGACTCAAGAAGGACATGGAGCTGTTCGAGTGGGTCCAGTGGCAGATCACAAAGATGATCAGAGGGCTGGAGCACCTCCCCTGTGGGATCAGGCTGAGGGAGCTGGGGCTCTTCAGCCTGGAGGAAAGAAGGCTCTGGGGGGACCTTATAGCAGCTTTCCAGTACCTGAAGGAGGCCTACAGGAAAGCTGGGGAGAGCCTTGTTGTACGGGCAGGTAGTGACAAAATGAGGGGAAATGGCTTTAAACTGGAAGAGGATAGATTTAGGCTAGATATTAGGAAGAAATTCTTTACTGTGAGGGTGGTGAGACACTGGAACAGGTTGCCCAGAGTGCCCTGGAGGCATTCAGAGCCTGGCTGGATGGGGCTTTGAGCAGCCTGGTCTAGAGAGAGGTGTCCCTACCTATAAAGGGGGTTGGAACTAGATGATCTTAAGGTCTCTTCCAACCCAAACTATTCTATGATCATAGGAGGTCATCCAGACCCACACCTTGCTAAAGCAGGTTCCCTCCAGTCTGTTGCACAGGAAAGTGTCCAGGTGGGTTTTGAATATTAACAGAGAAGCAAATTCCACAGCCACTCTGGGCAGCCCGTTCCAGTGCTCTATCATCCTCACAGAAAATAAGTTTTTCCTCACGTTCACACAGAACAACTTCTGTTCCAGTTTGTCACTGGGTACCACTGAAAAGAGCCTGACTCCCACCCTTCAGATATTTATGAACATTAGTCAGATCTCCCCTCAGCGTTCCCTTTTGGAGGATGAGCAGCCCCAGATCTCTCAGCCTTTCTTCTCATAAGGAGGTGCTCCAGGCCCCTCAGCATCTTCATAGTCCTCCAGTTGACTCCCTGTAGAAGTTCCCTATCTTTTTTGAACCGGTGAGCTCAGACCTGAACACAGTGTTCCAGATGTGGCCTCACCAGGGCGGAGTAAAGGGGGATGATCACCTCCCTTGACCTGCTGGCCACATTTTTTGTAATACACCCCAGAACACCGTTGGTCTTCTTGGCCATGAGGGCACATTGCTGGCTCAAGGTCAGATTTTAATATGCTAGTCTGGATATTATCTGAGATATGTGTATCCCGTTTAAAGTATCTATTATTTGTAACATAAACACTCTTGTGCTCCAGCACAAAGTAGCTGGAATTGCATCTGTGATCTAAGCAATGAGAGCTTGACTGAGTTTGTTGGGATTCTGTTTGCCTTGGCATTGTTTAAAGTTCCCTAACAAATCTGTCACTTTTGGAGATGTGCCAAAGAACTAAGGAAACAGCTTTACTTACATCTGTATATAAAAATGCCTCATGGAATGACTCTTTTAATTTGGGTTTTACTTTCATCCAATTCAAAATGAAAGGATAACTCTGAATGAACTTGCATATCTGAAAGTGGATCTGCTTTTTTCTCTTTACTGTGGATTGGTCTAGTGAGAGATACTTTCTCAGCTGACAGACCAAGCCTAACATAATTTATGCAATTCAGCAGAGCCTTTGGAGCTTGAGTGTTAGTCAACAAATGTGATACAGTGTTGTGATGAAATCATAAATGCATTTGATAAAAGAGCAAGGGCAGACATATCCTTTTCTATTTTAATGTGCAAAATATACCTCTGTGCAATGTTTAACATCCCACATCCATATTTTTGTGTAGCGTTCATCTGTAGTGCAGTACGTCAGTGTTAATTAGAGAAAAGTGTGATAGAAGAATTGAAAAGCAAAGGAAATTTGAGATTGTTACAATTTAGTTTGTAAGTCATGAGGAAAGTCTTATCTTCATTAATGGATTTATATAACGAGAAATAGGCTAAATTCTCTGTCTTTTAAAGTATTTAGGTGAAAACTTAAATTTCAAAAAACTTGGAAGTTAGCTGTTCAGCAGCTATGTTGTATCAGCAGCAGCAGGGCACACGGATTCTGGTCCTTGATAAAAGGGCACCCCTGATTCTTATTTGCATGACTATACCTAATGGAAGAAGAATGGAAACAAGTCTGGTTCCTAAAAATAAAAAATAAAAAAGTTAGCCTTTCAAAGTAACGTAGATATTGCATCATGACTGATACTGCTGTATCATTTCTTGTGCAGAAAAATAAAATATGTTCAGAGTTTCTGGAAAATGTATTACTAGGCCTTAAGAACATCAAATTTACTTCTTTACGTTTTATTTCCCAACTATAATAATGAAGTTTAATTCCAGTTTGAATGAAATGTTCCACTTCTCACTCATCTACAGAAACTGTTAGGATTTTATGTAGTAAGGTCAAAGAATGGAAGTTAAGTACAGTCTTAATGTGTTAAAATAGTTAGTCATGGAACCAGGGAAGAATTACCAGGTTGTGCAAGTACTGAAGTATATTTTAGTTGTCTCCAAGGTGGAACTGATATACCTGTGATTATCTCTTTGGGAGTGAGTATGTTGTAGTATCTTCTTCATGGCCATGTCTCTTTGGCTGTGGCACACCACTACAGCAATTAAAGAAAGCATTTTAAACCATATGATTTCTTCTTAGGAGCTGACAGTTTGGAGTATGAATAGGGTACTGTAGAAGAATGTGTGAGTTTTGTGTAATATGTTAATATTTTAGGAAACCTTAAGGTCTCATATCACTGCTGTTACAAAAACCAGTCTGATATCTATTCATCTTGCTAGTATTATATCAGTAGATGAGAAGCTAAGATGTAGTTTTCATACATTCTTTCGGTCATCTACACAGTAAGAAAGGTATTGCAGATGTATAGAATTATGATTCTGAATTTAGCTGGTCAGTGAGTGCAAGGTAAGAGCATGCTTTGTCATGTGCTTAGTAATTGTTACATGGTTAGCTATTAAAAGCCAATACCATGAAGAATATAAAAGCATGATTATTTCAATTTTGTCATTGAAATGTGGATCAAAGTTTATTTTCACTGTATGAATGAAGACTGAGGCGATCAACAAAAGGTATCTTAACTTCATGTTAATAAATGCTTGTGCACTTTAAGTAAAATTGTTAGGTAAAGATGAGTTTTAAAATCCTGGCACAAGGAAATCAAACAGTAGGAAAATACTCTAACAGTATTTCAGTCAGTAAAGAAAAAATGGAAAGAAAGACTTACAGAGATTGCATCATACCACTAAAGACAAAAAACTGTTATTTGTGTCTGCTGTTATCTTGGAACTATCATCATTTAAATCAGAATGGCCTCTCCTTGTCAGTACTGACTTAGTGTGAAGATTTTTTGTATTTCAGGGAAAATATATTTTGGGTCCAGAATGTGCTTTTATTTTAATTTATGGATTGACTCTCTTGCCAAGTAACAAATACCTGTGTTAGAATTTATGTAAAAGTTCATTTCTCACCCTGCAATTCTGTATAGCCCTATGTGAAGCAGACATGATGACATGATTTATTTGAGCATCCTATTTTCAGTACTGATATTCAGAAAGTTTTATTGAGGTATTTTATTTAAAAATAATTTGTAGTTGAAAAATTGTTATATTAGCTTCTTGCAGCTGTGTTTTAAACATGCAAAACAATAGATATCTCAGTTCCTCAAATATGAAGGCTTCTTAGTTACAACTCTTGGCTAATTTATCTTTCTTCTTCACATTAAAAGAAAATCTGAAAGGAGATTGTACCTGAACAAATTCAACACCATCTCCATGACAACCAGCTAATTAATTGCTATTGGTATGGCTTTGGTCCTCTTCAGTGAACTGATACTCCCCAGCTTTTTTTCACGTATCTTCTGGGTTTTCTGTGAAGGTCATTTATTTAGTGACAGCATATACTTAGAAAAAGCAGCCTTTCAATACACACAACTTTCTTTAAAAATAAATCAGTCTTACCTGTGTTCTCCTCCCAGTTTTACTTCCTGCACAGTAACATGAGCTTTGTGGCAGGGTTCTTTCTTCTTGCTTTTCATTTCTTTTGATTGTTTGTGTTCATTATGTATATTGTGACTGTGACAACATTGCAGTACAGGCATTCCTCAGCTAAGTTTGGATATCACAGTAGTAATGAAGAGAAATTCGTCTGCATTGTGGTGGTAGTGTGGGCTAAGAGCTAAGGTAGTTAATTTCATTCTTGGGAAAGATTTTCTAAACGATGTTGAACTTTGAACTGCATTTCTGTATTTGTGCATGCTATTGTAAAGATAATAAGATAATAACGTGATCATTTTTGATACTGTAAGTGTTTTGGAGTCTTGACATTACTATTGGAACCAATTGCAAGCTTTCCATTACAGTAACAGCCTCTAATCTATGAATTTTAAGATTCTGTACTTGGTCAGAATAAATGTCCATATAGCTCAATATCCTGTCTTTGCTAATGGTTTCTTGTAGTAGATACTTGTGATGAACTTCAGGGACAGGAAAAGAACGAGGTGGTGAAGGATATTTTCCCCAGAACACCTTCCCAATGTTCAGTTGTTTGTGACTAAAGGAGTTAAAAGCTTGCAAGCTGTAAAATGAAGAATGAAAATTCAGTCTAGAAAAGAGCAATATTTTTCAAGCTGAACATTTTGTGTATTTTTAAGTTTCAGTTTTCTGTCTGGACTGGTTGTTCATTGCCTCTTAGAATCTTCGTAGATAGTACGTTTGTTATGAGAGGATATTTTATGCTTACTGTTGGTTGAATGGTCTCACTTGAAGTATTGTGGGCAACAGCTCAGTGTTCAGGTGGACACCAGTGATGACTGGTGTGCCTCAAGGAACGGTGTTGGGACCAGCACTGTTTAACATCTTTGTTGGTGACATGAACAGTGGGGATTGAGCGTGCCCTCCACAAGTTTGTGAATCACACCAAAATGCGTGGTGCTGTCAACACAGTGGAGGGTAGGGGTACCATCCATAGGGACTTTGGCAGGCTCAAGAGGTGGGCCCATGTGAACAACATGCCATCTGACAAGGCAAAGTAAAAGGTTCTGCAGCTGGGTTTGTGTTGGTCACGTCTAATTGATGTATGAATTGTTTGAAGCTGTTCTATAAATTTGCATGTTGGGTGCCAGATTTTTTGCTGACAGTTTGTGGAATACTTCTGCAATTATTTCAGGTAACTTACTAATACTTGTGGGAGATGCATTTTGATATTCAGTTATTGTTATGAACTCTCTTGAAACAAAGTAAAACATTAAAAGGATTGACAAGAGGCTTGTGTAGGAAAAGGAAACTTCCACCAAAACTGATAGTGGATTGGAGATATAAGGCTGTTTAAGTGACCTTGAAGATAGGGAACATGTTCTTTATGATGCTGGATTATGTCTACTCTGAATTGTTGTCTTTCAACTACTTATCTGACATTTAAAATGACATTTTAATGTTTTTTTGTTTTTCCTTTTCTCTTTAATATGTGACGTTCTACTGAACACGTGAAGATTGCTGTGTTCACTGTATCCTGGCTTGCTTGTTCTGTGAATTTCTCACCCTCTGTAACATTGTTCTGGGACAAGCATCCTGTGGCATCTGCACATCGGAGGCCTGCTGCTGTTGCTGTGGGGATGAGATGGGGGATGACTGTAACTGCCCGTGTGATATGGACTGTGGCATAATGGACGCATGTTGTGAATCTTCAGATTGCTTGGAGATCTGCATGGAATGCTGTGGGATCTGCTTCCCATCCTGAAATACTTTCTTTTCCTAGTTTTTTCTCTTAAAAACTGGAGACAGCTTTTCTTTAAATACATTTGAAGAGAGACAAGGTAAGATTTCCACACAACCAACTGGTATTGCACTGCTCATTCCCGATATATAAATATATTTTTTAAGCAATCCTCAAATCTGTATTCTAACACAAATTGTATAGTTTTGTATGTGAATCTCAAACTACATTCCAGCTTTCCTTTGGCTTTGCAGATGGAAGATTTTATTGAAACTGAACTATAGGCCTGCTGCTGCAGGTGATATAGGAGGGCAGAGTTGCCATTTGAATTTAGTGACAGGTTTGGTCAGAGAAGAAACTACAGGGCAAAGCCTTAAGTACTTGTCTTTACCTTCTTTAATATTTAAATGCTCAAGTGGCTCCATACATAACATTCCTTTACAGGAGTTCTTAAGTTCTTTTTTCAGTCTCTTTAGGGGTTGAAAACAACCTATAATTTTAATCTAAGTTAAATTCTTAGCACCAGTAATCTACTGTTGATTTTGCTACCAACATCACATTGACAGTGTTTCTTTTGTTTTGAATATCTCATTGGTTTGAGTGAGATTTTTCGTATTTTCCACTGTTGGTAATACGTGAAGGTTTGGCAAACTAAAGTAAATATAGGTTTTGCCATCTATTAGAATACCAGGATTTTGTTGCTATCAGTCAAGGCAGAAAAGCGAACTTATATTTTACTTCAGTACTAATATTACTTGAAATGCTTCTTTTTAGAAAGAGACTTTGGCAATTTATGTAGACATTAAATATATCCTTACACTAACAAACTAATAGACTAATAAATCTTTAAAATTTGGCTATAAAAAGGAAATGATCGAAAGTTTACTCAAGAGTCAAAACATAAATGATCCTGTCAGTTTTTGTTGTTTCACAGATAGTGTTGCATAATTTAATATTTATTTCTTCACTGTGTGGGAAATATCCATAGAGGATAGCACCATCCTCTAACACGGTAGAAAGACTAAATTAATACTGAATCAATCAAGGAATTCTGTTGTCATAGGCAAAAAGCAAATACAGTATTCTTATACATGCTTTAAGTGTTACTTAAAAAGAAGCTGTGTAGAAAATTTATACTTTGGAAACGTGTATCCTTTTCAAAAAAGAATAACATGATCTGAAATGTTTGATAAGTTGGGATTTGGTTGGCAATTTTTTATCTATTACACCGTTAAGGTTTTCTAGTTAATATCTGTTTTTGTCATTGAAACTGTGAAATGAATTTGGTCCAACACATGAAGAGGTTTACGACATTCCCAGATTTAGGGAATAATGGTACCCATTTTCTTTCCCATTTGCTAGTTTCTCCCCTCTACATCTGTAAACTATTAACTTTTCTGCACAAACCACCTGTACATCTTGATTTCACATAGTGTAACTTTCCTGTCTACACTCCAGATTTCCCATTTGTAGATTATTGTATGTAGTAAACTTGTTAAAAGGTCATCAGTAGCCAATACCTTACTTCTGTTAAGTGAATTGACCATTAATGTCTCTTTCCACTGTAGTGAATTCAGTTTATGTAAATGTGACAAACTAAATATTGCAGGAATGTGAAGCTAAGTCAACAAATTGTCTAATATTAACCCAGGCTTCTCCCTGTGAACACTGACTAGTAGTGCTTACTACTGCAAGTTATCACTGAAGGTAAAATAGCCAAATCCTCAACTATAACAGGAAGCTGGGAGGTGCCTTAACATCTGCAGTATTGTGGTATATTCTGGTGCGATGCAGTTTTACTCAGAAGTTGTCTTATCTGTTTCTTGATTCATATTTTTTGGTTTTGTTTTATTTCCCCCTGTATATTGGGCCAGATTCAGATCAGTGTTGCATTAACTAAGTACATTTCCATTAATGTCAGAATTTTCCATTGGTGTAGCTCCAGTTAGGAAGCACAAAGGTATTATGGTAATAGGCAGGCTAATAAGCAATCATATAGTTAAATTGATAAATTCCCTGAGCTCAGAATCAGGCCCATGGGGCTCAATTATGACTCCTAAAAGTCTGAACCACATTGGGAAGGGGGAAGAGGTGCATTGGTTGAGTGGCAGTGCCTGGAGGCATTTTGCCTTTGTAAGGCATAATGCCTCTGGGGAAATTGGGGGCATCACGGTGAGCACTGGGACTTGATGCACCTTGGAAAAAGTGTAGACAGTGCTTCACCCATCGGAGGCCTGTGGTTGACACAGTGGTGATGGGGACATGTTCTCTGGGGCTAGGTAGCAACACTAGCTGTCCTTCCTTGTGTCCTCATCACAGAGGGGTGAGTTATGGCTGTTTCTTGTCTGTTTGTGCTTCTGGAGGTGGGAAAAAGGACTTCCTGCCTCCTGTCCTTCTGGGATGTCTCTGCCTGAGCAGTTCCTGCGTCGTGTTTGGAAAACTGCACATTTGCATTTGAAGCTTTCAGTGAATACTGGATGTTAGTAAAAATTACTTTTACCACAGGTTAAGATAGTATGAAAATGTAAATGTCAATCCAGGGAGTCTTTTTTCTATGTAAAAATTCATACAGTTTACATAAGCCTTGTTTCTACTTACAGGAACTCAGATATTGTTTTGCTTAACTGAAATTATGAGATCCTAAGAAATGTATTTACTGTTAAGAATTTATTTCCTGTTAAAATACAAATTCTAAATACGAGAGCTCTATTTATATGAAAATGCATGTGTACAAACACTCCTACACATGTGTACACATACACACATATACAGATATATTACTTTTTTCCCACTTCCTTTGTGAAATACTAAGAACTGAAAATGCTGTGTTTACCCTTGCAGTGATTAGAACTATCAAAGTATTACAGACAATTTAAAAAATAAAACGTGGGATTTGTTTGTCATTTAAATGTAATCTGCTACTATTTGTCATAGAGATATTAGCACTTTTGTAAAATGTATCTTCGTAGCAGAGAATATTAGTGTGTAGTTTAAGGACTTTCTTCCTGTATTTATATTATTAAATTCTGTTTTGTAATTTTCACTCCATAGGCAATCTTATAAGCACCTTGTGTACTTAAAATAAGCAGAATTAGAAGGAGACAAATGTGAAAATATAGTTTTAAGTAAAATTAAAACATCAGAACTTAACTGTGTGTTTTATAACAGTTCTTGTGAACCTGTACAGTGTTTCAGTATATAGCTCTGCAAACTGGCCCATTTGAAAAAATGGTAACTTGCTTTTTGTATTTTATATTAACTGGATGTGCTATTCTCAAACACTATTTTGAAATAAAGATCTTTATTTTGAAACTTTGGGATATCTTATTCTACTGAGTTTTTATTGTGAATAATAATTCGTGTCTTACTTGTGCTTTTTCTGTTACAACGTTTATTGAAGGCTTTGCCCTTCGGTTGCTTTCACAAAGAGGTTGAGCCAGTGCAGGTGAGCAGAATTACAGGTGGATCTGTAACAGCTCAGGTGCTCCTAGCATAACACTCCATCATACAGAACAACAGTGGAACAGTTTATCATTAAGGGGCCAAATTCATCTCTTAGTGTAATTAATAAATGGAAATTCCAGCCATTAATAAATTTGATTAAAATGAGAAGTATTTAAATATAACTGCTGCAACAGTTTTCTAAAAACAACCTGAGTATTGATTGGTTCATAATGGTGCTATAAATAGATAATGATGAAATAGCCTCTGTGGGCTATGAAACAGAAGGTTTATATACAATACCACTGCTTTAAATTGAGGAAAGAATTTAAAATCAGTTTGTTTAAACTCAGATAGAGTAGACCATTTCATGTGTGATTTAAGCAGGTATTTCTTCATGTGGCTTAAGCAGATGAGAACAGGTTTATGCTACTTTAAAACTGCAGAAACTACTAATTTGCACTAATTTTCATACATCTGTTTTAAAGTTATTGAATGTTCTACTGTGTCAGTGTACACGTGGGTTTTCAGAATGTCTAAAATAAAAATACACCTCTTTGAGATGTTTTCACAAGTAGCATGAGACAGAAATTCTGTGCTTGGGTGTGTACCATAATTCTTGGTACTGAGACTGTGCTGGAAACTAGTAAATAATTGCACAAGCAGCTCCACTTGAGACTTGCTGCAGTGTTCCAGGCAGTGTCTATATCACCTAATGTTCCCCCAGCTCCTCCCACAAAAACAAAGGCTTTTATGAAAAGGGATCGTGATCAGCAGCATAAGGAAGCTTTTGGATTGAATGATTCTATTTCAGCTAGAGTACTCATGCTAAGAACTGCATGTTGAGTATGGCGAATCCTTTGGTGTAGTCTCTGGATGAAAAGCTTTTATCTATGTTTTTTTCTTATCTTAATGGTTGCAATAAATGATGGATATTATTTGAGAACATTGCCATTTATATTGCTTGTTTTCCGCAGAAAAGCTTTTATCAGCAGCCTAGTAACCTTGTGCAAGAAACACAGGTATCTGAAGTCTTACTCTTAGACCCAGAATTAAAGATTTGAGAAATATGTCTGTTGTCTTCTCTCTGTCTCTTGTTCTTTGTGTGTATGTGTACACCACATGTTGAAGGACTTAATGTTGGTAGTGACAACAAAAGCTGTAGGCATTAATCTTACAGTATTATTTTTAATCTTCTAAACTTTCTGCCGGTTGTTTTCACTTACAAAGAGAGCAATTCAACTTTACCTCAATCTTTAGTATCAGTATATTGAAAAAAGATAAATAAAAATAATACCTTGCACCCACTTCCACGATGAACTTTTTCGCTGTACTCAGTAAACTCAAACGTGGAGTTGATTGCTTCTACAAAATTCAACTTTCTCATAAGCACACGCTTATGCTGTTTACCAGTGATTTGATGCTAGTGACATAAAAGGATGGCCTTCCTCTCCTTCACAAACCTCTGATGTGATGGCCTGTTTCTACTGTACATGGAATACGAGAATTTTCTATTAATTACCATTCTGCAAAACAGCAGGTGTTGAGTTTGATTAGGTAGTCTTAAGGTCTGTATAGGCTTTAGCATATCAGCTCATCTCTCTTGAAAGTAATTTAATAAAACTCTAGATACTATCCAGGTTGCCTCTTTTATGTATATATATTATAGCAATTGTTGTACATTACCATTCAGTACTCATAAAAATGTGATGTTATAGTACCTTTTTATACCTTTAATAGTATCTTAACTAATTTTCATTGATATGCATATGCTATTTTAACTGACAAAATACTCCACTGTAATTGAAGCTCTTTATATCATCTCAGTGGTATGTAATTGGTGCCCAAGCACTATACAATTCCTCTTCAATCAGTGGCATAGGCTTCTGCAATTTCTCTCATCTCCAAGTTGTTGCAAGAGTGACCACACAGTGAATATGCTGTACTCCAGTTTGTATGCCTCTCACATTACCATCTTTGTTTTCCACAGTAACTGTTTCTTTAACTTAATAACACTATGATTTTTGCTGTTGTGTATTTATTTGTTTTTTTAAGTATCTTTGTTATTCAAAGAAGAGCAGACAAAGGACTTTCATGTGATGGTAGGAAAATATTACATTCTAAGTTACTTCTTTCTTTTCTCTGTGTTCACTGCTATTTGCAACTCTTAATCAAAGACTTGTGAAAGTCTTTGTGACTTTGTGACACTGTGAAAGTGGTTTGTTTCGAAATTTAGAATATATCTAATTTACTGTAGTTCACGTGTTTTACATTTGAACATACAAACCTCAAACAAACTTGAATTCTACCTTGCTCACTGAAATAAGGAACTGAAAGTTCTGTTAGTTGAGATGTACTCTGCAGTCTCACAAACCAACAGTCTCCAAAATAGTTCTTCTCACAAGAATAAGACCAACACATTATTTTAAGATTAATAGATTTTGCAGTGTCATACAAGCTTTTAGATTCTGTGCTACTTTCAGTTACTGAAGACTAATAAGAACATGCTTGGAAAAAGAAATGCACTGAGCACCATGGGTTTGCTTTCCTCCCTAGGAAATCTAGCTCCATTTGTCTGTTTCTTCTGTGATGAGGAGACACCTTGATTACATATTTAATGTAGACTAACAGCGATGGTTTAGAATCCATAACTTCAAGGTCATTATGAGTAGTGTCTGAAGGATAGAGCGAAACACTGCACAAGTATTTTGCTACTGTTGACAACTGCTGTCTGTGCGTCAGTAATCTGCTTTGCAGCTACCATGCTTTCATAAGGTTAAGTATAAAAAACATTAAGGTATCCATGACTGAAATTTTATATTCTGTCTTGTTTCTTCAGAAAGAATAATTAAACTTATTTACACAGTTACATTTTAGTAAACTATTAGCACCAGCTTAACTGTAACACATATTCTGGTGAAAGTACATTAAACAGCAATCCAAATGCAATTTAGCTGCTGAAGGCATTATTTTCTATCTAATTATTCATAAATTAATGAATAAAATTAAATTCCAATCACTGAAAAAAAATGAAGCAGTGGTGAGAATCAGAACTACAGATTAGTTAAAGCTATGCAATGCATAACAGAATTAAAGCTTTCTTTTATTCAAATTCAATGCTTAAAAAAGAACAAATCCATCATCTTGAAATTTGACTTGTAGCTTGACATTAAAAATAATATGAGTAGAATTTTCAGTGGGGTAAGCACAAAACTAGTTCAAGTAGTGTCACTCTCAATTAATGTACTCAGGTGGTGTGCCCATTAAAATTCCCACTTGTGGGTTCAGCTTTCTATGCAAATGGGGTCATTACCTGGAGAATTTAATTGGGTATGACACTGGGAGTAGGAATTTTCCTTTCAAAATAAACCTACTTGCACACATTTTCACTAGAAATTTGATTGTTACATATACTTCATATTGTTTGGCTCTATAAATATTTACCAAAATTGAGAATGTCTTCACTTATTTATTTTTTTACAGGGGATTCATAATGTATCAAAATGATTTTTAAATCATTCCATGTATTGCGTATGCAAGTCTTGTTACAAAGACCTGTGGTGAAAATGCGTTTTGGGTGTTAAATTGATATTTTTACATGTTTCACATCCTTCTAAAGCTCACATTAATTTTTATAGCATCTGAAACTAGAACTGTAGTATTTTTATAGTATACGTATGTGTTACTGAAAACAGATTATATAATACTGAAGTTGTATCTTACATTATTTTGAATGGACAAAAATATATTGTGTTTCTAAGTAATGCCATCTTCTAACTTTTGCTGCAAATTACTTTGCAGAATCACTTTTGTAAAGAAGACTAATACTGCAAGACATTAATTCCAAAATGCACACGTAAATATTGAGGAAATGCAAACATATATGGCTGGAAGGAACTTCTAGAGAACTTGTAGTTCTGCAGCGTAAGCTGAAAGAGTGTCTATGAACGTGCTCTTGATTACCTCCAGTGAAGGGAGTTTTGGGCACCGTAGAGACAGTAGGCACTAGTGCTACAGTAGTCATTAGAGAAATAAAGCTTCTTTCTAAGATCCCATTTAATCTTATTTCTCTAATGCTGACGTATCCATGTTCTATTCCCAATGGATGTGTAGAACAATCACCATTCTCTTGTCATAACCTTTCCTGTATTAACCTTTCATATAATTTGTGTACTTCTGCCTAATTTACCTAGTCCAAAGAAATCCACTCTAATTTCTTCAACCTTTCTTCTTAAGTAGAACATTTCAGTACAACATCCATTTCAAGCATTCTCTACTGTATGATTTTTGCTTCTCGTTTCAAACTATCACAAGACTGAGAAAACAACTTGTACAGGGACTTCTCTGGAAATAAGAAGCTTAGGTGTCGCACACAGAATTGAGGTAAGAAATACATTTGTGTCAATAACATTCATAGATTTCTGGGCAAGAAAATTGATGGTACTTCAGTTCACCTTCTCTAAAGGAAACAGTTGAAAGAATCAAAATTGTGCAATATGGAAAAGATCTTATTGGGATTTGTAGAAAACTTTTTAAAATTTCCAGGATGATTATTTGGATTGCTGTTTTAACAAATAAAAAGAGAATCTAGCACATCATTAAAGCTTATCCTCATTTGTTGATTCTGTGTTTTTCACCATCTCAGCTTTCAGTGTCTTTTTCCTAACCAACATCCTCCATGTTTTCAGTGAAACGCCCTGTCCGGTTCTATTGATTCTCATTGCTTCTTTGATGAATAATGCATACTAACCTATACAGAAAAAAAACAACAACAAAAAAACCCTTATAATGAAAAGTGTTGTTTTCTTTATTAAATTAGTGGAGATTACCACAATACTCTTCATATTCAAAAATGGGAATTAGGAGAATTTGGAAAAATCTGATTTAATTCCATGGGGAAATCACTGGAAACTTTTTTTCTGGAAATAATGAAAAATTATAGGAAAGGTACTAATACATGTCAACATAGTTTTATGGGAAATAGGTCTTGACTGTTATTAACAAATGTGATTAACAGTTTGGCAGAAAAAATAATCATATTACTGTGATATACTTGAGTTCTTATGACACCTGACTTAGGATTCATATGACATCCTGATTTGCAAGATTATGCTGTAATACATACATATGCTATAGACTGAAAATGAGTTAACTGCTAGGTCTCAAGAAGTAGTTGTCAGATGAAATAATTGTTCAACTGATGATTTTAGAGAGGTTCTGCAAAGATTGGTACTGTGCCTGGTGCTATTCAACATTTTCCTCAATGATCTGGAAAATTTTCCAGCAAAATTTGTGGATGAATCAATACTTGGTGGAATAGTGAATTAAATATATGCTGTGTTATGCTCATTTACAGCAATTTGGATTTTATAGGTGGGACGTATTCTGAGAATTTTTTTTCCACACTAAGAAAGACAAAGGAAATATTTTCTATTTTCTTCAAAGAAAGAAGATTTTTGAAACACTTTGAATGAACACTGGTTTTCAGTTGAAATAGTTTGGCCTTTCTTGATGACCTTTACACTCTTAAATGGGCAATGCTGTAAGAGAGAGCAGGGAAGCGTGTCTGTTCAGGAACCCAGTTTCTTTTTTTGTTTTGAAAAATATCAATAGTCTGAAATAGACCCACAGAAATGATTTAGTGTCACGGAATTGCTTTATAAGGAGAGAACTACAGAGCTTAATCTAGTCATTATCAAACAGAAGACTGAGATGGGACGTCATTATACTGTACCAGCATCTTCAGAGGCAACAATTTACTTTGTTCTAAAGCTTGGGCTTTTTTCATTCTGTCAGGTGCAGAATGCACTGAAATCAAAAGGCAAAGAAATATTGTCCAATTTCTTATCTGATTATATCTGTGAATATATAATGGGTAGAACAAACTATTAAGGCAACATTTGATTACATACCTCCTGATAATCTTAGCTCAAACCTGAATGCTTTTCTGGAAGATACCCTGGAAAGTCTGTCTGTTTGTATGCATAGATGTTTATGTACACACTTACATATGACTTAAAGAGAAAATGTTACTTATTTATATATGTGTATATATATGGGCACATGCACACACGCACACACGCCTCTTATGTTATTCTGTTGGCCCAAGACATCAAAAGCAGATGGTGTACAGCAGTGGAGGCTGAACCTTCCCGCCAATGTTCTGTTACATTTTAATGCTGTGTGACAGATGGCAGCAGAGGGGCACTCTGACAAAATGGCGTCTGACATGGAAGTGCGTACGAAGCAAAGGTGTGTTGTTGAATTCCTCTGTGCAGAAAAAGTGGAACTCATTGACATTTATTGATCTTGCTGAACTCTATAGAGAGACAAAACAATGGATGTGAACACAGTGAAGAGGTGGGTGGTGCAGTTTGGCAGTGGAGACAGTGATGTGAAAGACAAGCCTCATTCCAGACAGCTGTGCACAGCTGTCACACAGCTGTAAAACAAAGAGCATCTCCATAAGCTCATCTGTGCAAATTGGCTAATAGTAGTGACTATGTTGGAAAAACAATGTTTGTTGCTGAGGGATTCCCTCTATCAAATATTGTTATTTTGTTCTTTGTATCTGTTGCAGTTTCCACAGAAACAAATAGGAAGCATAACTTTCAGAGTGACCTACATTTGTAATCAGCAAGTGTGGAACTGGCTGGAATTTAATTTCCATTCATACTGGAGAGGTTAGATGATGGGCAGACCTTATAGCTCTAAAACTGCCTGAAAGGAGGTTGTAGTGAGGTGGGTTTTGGCCTCTTCTCCCAGGTAACATCGATAGGACGAGAGGGAATGGCCTTAAATTGCACCAGGGGAGATTCAGTTCAGATATTAGGAAAGGATATAAGAAAATACAAGGATATAGGAAAGAGTGGTTGGGCACTGGAAAAGGAGGTGGTACACTATTCATGGAGGTGTTGAAGAAATGTTTACGTATGGCACTAAGGAACATGGTTTAGTGGGCATATTGGCGGTAGGTGGATGGTTTAACTAGGTGATCTTGGAGGTCTTTTCCAGCCTTGACGATTCTATGATTCTGTGATTCTATGTGGTACTCACATATTTGTTGTCTAACAGCACTAATACGTTATTTTAAGCATTTGAATGGGTAGAGAATTACTTTCATCAAACAATAGAAAGAAATGTTCTTTCATAAGATTATCATCAGCATATTATCTCTTTATATTCCAGATATATAATAAAAGTACCAGAATTCCAGTCTACTTATCACGCCTTTATTCAGAGATAAAATCTAATGAGGAAGCGATGTTTATTGCCTCATGCTGTGCAAGTATGACAAAGTAGGGACAGGTATTTTGGGTCTCCAAGACAGGTTGCTCGTTGATTATCCTTCCAGAACAGTTTCAGTAATGTCCCTGTGTGTTATTTGCTTTTCCCTTCTTTACTTCATTTCACTTTACTGGTGAGGGCATGACAAGTACCAGCATGTCTCTAATCTACAGAATGGGTTTTGGTTTTTTTTTTGCTAGTGTGAATTCTCCTTAACAGAAAGGTGTATGTTCTCCACAGTAGTGGTCTGGGATAACATAGCAGTCACAGATGTTTTCAATACCAACATTCAAATACAGTGAATGAAGGTTATAGTTCTGGACTAATAATTCAAATAAAGATTAATTTCTATTTCAAAAAAAAAAAAAAAAAAAAAAAAAAAAAGTAAGACATTAAATGTTAAAGGGCAAAGCTAAACTGAAGTCCCAAATAAAATACTTTAGATTAGATGAATTACCTGTAAAACAAACATCATCGATAAAAAGTGAATTTACTTAATATAAAAAAGTTAATAAAAAAGTTAATAAAATGGGCTGTGAAAGCAAGATGAGCAGCATTGTTAAGATAAATAGTCCACTCTCGCTGAAATAAAGAATGAAAGTTCATCTATGATATAGAAGTTCATGGAAAATTTGCAAGACAAAATGCAATCCACTGTCCACTGGGATTGATGTGTTGTGAGCTGTCAGTAGGCTGATCATAACCATTACAGATCTGCTCTGAAATGTTAAAATAGCAAAAATACAGAGCTAGAAGCTCTGATTCCCCTGGGCTGATGAAAAGAAGTGGGTGCTGGCTTTTTTTTTTTTTTTTTTTGGTATGTGTTAACATGACATGTTGCAATGCAGAAAATTACAGAGCAGGTGGAAGGTCAGGAGTGTGTAGAGACTTTGAGCATGTTTCACTTCCCTGCTCCTTAGTTATAGGTTAATGCAACGGTGTGCTACGTTGATTCAGCAAGATTTTTCTATTCCCCTACTCCAGGAGAAATGTAACTCACAAACTATACCTTATTTGTTTGCTTTTTTGTTTGCTTTCCTCTTGCTGCTTCTTCACTTATGTGTTGCTCCTGAGTTACTCAAATAATAAATGGAATTTTGATCCCTATGAAAATGATTAGTTTGTTACACTATTAGATTGTTACGCTATGTTTTGAGGGTTATGGAAATTTTCCCAAATAGAAAAATCATTTTCTTGCTATTCCTAGTGTAAAAGTGTCCTAATATTCCATTGTGACATATACACTTGCATTTTTTTTTTCTGTTTCCTTATTCCTTAGTAATATAATTTAAGCATGTTGGTCCCAGGTAAACCAAATGAAAAATGGGAGCAATTAAAAAAACATAACAAAGAAAACTGCATAGAGAACAGTGAGGCATATTATTACCCCACTGATTAGGAACTTGCAGAATTTGCTCAGCTCTTATTAGAGCTGTTAGAAAGACCACACAAGAATTCTGAAAATGTGTAATTGTGCAAAAAAACTGCTGCTGAAACTCACATTGTATTAAACATAAGGGAATTAAGCTGACAAATGCGAATCATACAACTGGAAAGAAGCAAGTTTTCTTTAATTCTACTACTCATGGAACAAACTGTTTTCTGTGACGTAAGCCCAATCCCCATAAATATGAATAGTTTAAGTTGCTTTCAAAATAAATCCTAGTTTTTTGACTCCTGTTCTGCAACACTTGCTTGACGGTATTCCCCACTAATCAAGCTTTTTTTCCTACCAAATAGTTTTCTAAATCCATTGTTCTAGGATAGCCTTCAGGTAGCAAAGTAGAAAGAGCTGAGAAGGTAACTTGATAAAAGACTAGGAGAAAAACTTCTGTAGGTTTAAAAAAGAAACTGTATTTCTATTAGGATATGTTTTTATTTATTTTCTTTTTTACCAATACCAGTTTTTGACTCCTAAATTTTAAAAATTAGTCCCATATATAGTACTGAAGCAACTTTTTGTAACAAAAAATTTTAATGAAAAAATAAATAATGTACTGCATAATTATGTACCCGGTTAGCATTAATAAAGCATTGTGTGTGCAATTTTTAGAACTAAAAGTAGCGCTTGGTTGTCACGTATTACTGTACACATAGTTTGATTGTCGCAGAGTAGACATCTGCCAGAAACATTTCAGTTTAGCATGATGAGCATACCGTAACCCTGTCAAAAATCACATAACAATGCTGAAGTATTACTTTGAATATGGGTTGAAAAACAGAAATAAGTGTATTGAAGAAGGTTTTCAAATTCTCTCCGAATCCAGTCATTACTGGTGCAATGGCCAGGCATGTAGGAATGCTGCTGCTCCATGGGGGATTCCCGGGAAGTGAACATTACTTAGTTAATCAGGGTAGTGAAACAAAAGACACTGTTACAGACGGTAGATGCTCCAAGTTGGCTCTCAGCCCCGCAGCGAGGATGTGAGCACACTAAGGGCGTGCAATTTACACAGCAGTGTAAAGTTTTTGAAGTATCGTTGTTGAAGACTTCTATTAAAAGTAAACTGGTGGGGGTACAATTTGTTTGTTTGTGATGTCTTCTATGGTGATGTTATTCCAGATGCCTAATTTTTTGCCAATTATATAAGGAACACTGTGAGCAGTGCTGCTTGGCTTAATATACTTGAATCCTTTTTTTTTTCTGAGTTATTTGGGCCCAGTTCTGAACTCAGATAAACAGTAGAAGGCACAGTCTGGGAAAGCACATGCTGTCCAGAGGCTTAATGGCAATTCTCTAGGATCCTGACATTTCAAGAAATAGTGTATCAAGAACGGTAAGTACTCTTACATCTTTGAAAAAAGACTCTTCAGTGTGGTATGTGGCTTAAATAAATGTAGGCTATCTCACTTTTTTCTCAGGTTACATCTTTTTGTATTTTCAGCAGAGGCCAAAGGAGTTCCTGCACATTTCAAACAGAAGATAATATATGATCCTGGGATGTAACTCAAACGCCACATTTGTGTACTTAATAAATCTTTTACTTATGAAAGGGAATTACAAATGTCCAACCGCATCTTCATAGGCCCACTGTCTGCCCATCTGTATGAGTATTTTTATAGTCTTTAGGTAAACACTAGAATCAAAGGTAATTTATCAATGTGTACTCTTATTTAATAAAATTTTAAACTATAATCACCCACACTGCTTGCTTATATGTAGATACAATTACTGATTGTGTCCTAATATTAAATGCAGGATAATAAACATGTAATTGTTTGTTCTATTATAATTTTCTATACTTAAGGAATTTAAAAAACTGTAAGTCCAACAGCAGAGTGGCTGTGCTTTATGCCACGTGAACTTCTACCTTTGCTTATTTGAGTAAAAAGCTTGAACTATTGAAATCAATACTGAACAGAGGAACCTGCATATCTCTCTTCCTTTCCCTTCTCAAAAAGGGAATCTGAAAAGTGATAGCTTGCAAATCCAGAAAATATGTTCCAAAACAGGCAAATGGAGAGTTTCCCAAGTCAGACTTGGGCAAAGTTCCTTAAGAGAATTTTGGTGGAATAGCTGGAAAAGGCTCTGTTCTGTAAAATTTCCTTTCAACATCTACAATCACTGAATTTAATTCTATAAAATGTATCGCTATTTGATAGCAAATATTAACATTTAAACACAGAGCTGAATTTCTATAGATATGTGTTGTAACTCTAAATAACTATTCTTACTTGGATTTGTCAGAGTGCTCCCCCTGTCCTCAACCCTCCTCATTTCACCTGGCTGTTATGCATAAAGCCTTGCTCAGGACTGGTGACACTGTCCTGCTAAATACCATGACTAGGAGTCAATCATCTTACCCCATAAACAGTGAGCACCCTGGCTGACCCTTCAGCTCTAATCCTAACAAGGCTGCATTTGACCTCCCCAGTTCCTTCTAAATACTGTGAAGCTTGACTGTCTACAGTCTCAAGGTGAATTATGTATTTACCAGAAGTGACTTATGTTTAAACATCTACCTCTTGAGAAAAGATAAAACCTCTAGGGTGGAATGCACTGGATGATACATTCAGTTATAGTTCTCTAAGCAATGTGACCTGAGACTTTAGCTGTTAGTAAACACTATAGCAAACATCAGAGGAGCTCAGGGTACTGACTATTAGAAAAAAACAACATGGACTGTGAAGCAGAGTAGAGGTCCCAGGGCCAAAATCCATGATCATCCTGCAAGAATGAGACTTGATACTATTGGAACTAATAAACTATTCTGTTTTCCTGAGCCAACCCTGAGCCAACAGTTTTCCACTTTTCTGTCAAAAACATTTTTTGAGTAAACGTTGCAAGACAAAAGTATGTTTGACCAGTCACTCAAGCTCCATCTGAAGGTAAGAAAGTAGTATAAAGTGGCTTAAGAGAGAAGGAATTTTGAGGAGTGGAATCAACTCCTCCTTGGTTGTGGCCAAATTCCTTAAGGCTGGTTGTGAGAGCCCACTCAAATATAATAGATGAATTGGGCAGTGCACTGTTTGTGAATCCATAATCTTGATAGATCATTTATTGAACACACCCACACTAATAGTGCTGACTTGGGCATCACTCAGTATTGATACTCAGCTCACACAGACCCTTTGATATCTGAGGACAAGCTGGAATACAAGCTGGGTTTATTTTCTACCAAACTTTCTGTCCTTTTCATGCAATGGGAGTGCTTATGGTTCACATCTTCCTCTGTTGTGCTCTTGTGAATAGCTCAATGTACCAAGTGACTGACAAGACACCCTACTCTGCTACAGCTGAATTAGGGCTGATACACATGTTACACACAGCGCTGCCTGACAAATTGAATCAGCTGCTCTAAGTGATTTTGCCTGTTTCAGAGTGCTGGGAAACTCAAAGGGCATCAAGTCAAATTACACATTGATCGCAGTTTGCCCTGTAGCTTTTGCACACAGAAGGAATCACATACTACACTTAGAAGATTAGTGGAAGAGACTGCAACAGGGGAATATCGCATATGAGGATGTAGAAGTTGAACTTCTCCGGATGGTAGTAACATCAGAAGCCAAGCCAGCCAGGAAAGAGCAAAATGTATGTTGATGTGAGCTTCGTAAATGATGCAGTTAAGACACAGAATTCATCATCCCTCCTCTAGACCTTGTAATTCCAATTTAGTCATAGCATAACTCCTGTTTGGTTTGGGGTTATTTTTCCCTCTTCAAACAAAACAAAACAAAAACAATTAAAAAAGAACATAATGTCAGAGTACTACAAATTAGAGCAATGTCTAAATTTCTTTCATACAGAAATACAAATGCATATGTACTTCTATTTATGAATTTCTATATGTTAGAATATTATCTATGGAGACCACTGATCTTATGGAGATCACCGATATACTACTGTATTTTCACAAAATATCCAGAGTTTGGCTCACAGACCAATAGTTTGGTGCCTGACAACACAATTTTTGTTTTTAGGCTTTTCTTTGGAATCACAAAGGCTAAGTGCTTATTTAAACGGTGGTAACAAAACAACTTCTTTAAAAAGTCGTGCAAATGATTATTATACAAACTATTTATTCTAATGGATGACATTTCATAGATAATACATGATACTCTAGATTTGCAAAGATGTGCCAACCATCAGCACAAAGGCTTATCTTTATTTTATTTGCGGTGCTTGCACTAGCTAAGGCCTGCTCTTTTTCCTTGGTACACTAATGAGCAAATTTTTCACCAACTGGCTGCATGCTACTCAGAGGAGCATCATCATGAAGTATTGCTAAAATAAATTCAATAAACCTGGATGTAGTGGATGTTAAGTTACTGGTCAGTAATATACGAAAAGTTGAACCAGGTACAGTATAGATGGCTGTGGTTCTGCTTTTCTCAATGGAATTGTGAGCCATTTAGTCCATTAAATAATCCTGAAGATTTCTCATTATTTCTGTTTTCAGGTAATTTTTTGTTTCTTCTATGTTTTCTTACTGTTCATTATTAAAAGCATGATGTTATTATTATTATTTTTTTTTTTCAGTTCAGCTTTTATTTCTGAGAAACTACTTTATTCTTAATGTCTCTTACAGTTGTGGACCTAGTAATCATTGTGCATGTACAAACATGAAAGGTTGTTTCCTGTGACATTCTCTTTTGAACACATTTAATTCTTGCTTATAATGTTTTCTACTCAATGACAATAAACACTTAGTGAAGAATACACCGATTCAAAATTGCTTACATAATTTCTGATCTATTTTTTTTTTTATTTGATATTTGTTTATTTCAGTGAGTTTCTTCCTGAGAAGTAAATGAAAAATGTCTGTTTTGTAGCTTTTATCACCAGATATAGAGATGGTCTCTAAGTATTGGATTCAAGAACAAATTCTTTTGACTGGACTTACTTAAAATTCTACTTTGTTGTTCAGTGTCTTTTGCATTTGTTTTCCCCCAGATTTCATGATTTCAAATTAACCATAATGGTATTTGAGTTTTCTGGGAATTTCTACACTGTGATGCATGTTGTGAACAGAGTTTTTTCTAGTTCTGCTTCTGGGCTGCCTCTGATCTTTGTAATGTACAGAGCAGCGTTCTCTTCCCTAGGCACTTCTCATATCATTTCTTAACTTGTTCTGTTCCTAGTAGCTTGTGGAATTTGCAAAGGAATCATTCACAATGATTTCTAAACTTTTCTGCTAAACTGCGGAAAGACATTTCCAAAGTATCTACAAAAATGAAGAATTGGGAACAGTTGCCTTTTAAAAGCTCAAAATGAGGAAAAAATGAAGATCTCACAGCCATCCAAAAATTTTTCCTTGACCTGCAAAACCCAACAAATAAAAAGAATTTTTACCTATTACAAATGCAATATTCTTCTCTAGGAACTACTTTGCTTGGGATTGTATTAAAATCAGAATGAGTAAATGAA
Source organism: Chrysolophus pictus (assembly GCA_037305975.1). NCBI lineage: Eukaryota > Metazoa > Chordata > Aves > Galliformes > Phasianidae > Chrysolophus > Chrysolophus pictus. Next base: position 170,610,089 of record CM074576.1, read on the forward strand.
AAGACTGTTGAATCAAAGCCAAATTTGTCCATAGATTTAATCACTTCAAAACCTGAACATCTTTTCTTTCTTCCCTCTCCCTGCCAGACACCATCCTTCATACAAAGCAAATGTACATCAGAAGTAATTATTGTTCTCTCTGAAACAAAAGTTTATTTTTTTTTTAATGAATTCCCTATTACTTTTTTTTCTCTAATTTCAGCTATTATATGAAGTGCTGAAATTGATCCTCTCTAAATTTATTTGGGACTGTGCTCTCTGCCACTAATCCCAGCTGGAGTGGCTGTGGTCCAGGCAACTGGCCACCTCACGTAGCTTACAGCATGTCCTACCAGATAGCACTGGAAGAAAACCTTCTAAATCTTATCTACTCCTTCTTCAGGTTCATCAATACAAGTGCTTATAAGTAGTTGCTGTTTATGTCCCTATAATTACATATTGTAGCTAATTTGGGCTTGAGCAAAACATGAAAGAGATACACAAAAAGTTCATCAAAGAGAGAATATTTGATTTTAAACAGTACCTTACTAGCCAACACTCAACTTGAAATATTAGAATAATGTACTTAAGGACACAAAAGACAATCCATGTACTGAAGCTTATGCATCTATATCTGTCTACACTAGCTTGATCATCAAATGGTTATTCACTTGGTTTTCTGCTCTGTTTTTACTAACAATGAAACAAGTAGATCATAATACCAAACTTGCAACTTTCTTTGCTATGTTGTACAGGGTCATGCTTACCTACTAGACTGTCTTAGCTTTGTAGGGTCAAGTTGGCTGATGCTTCCAGAAGCATTTTTAGCTTGCTGCTTTTTACTTCTGACTTCCCAGGGCGGATATTTATATCTTGATGTACTGTAAGAGATGGCCAATATGAGAATCAATCCAAATCTGGGAAATTGCCCCAGTTCTCCCTTGATTTCATTGGTGATTTTAACAGGAAGATTGGTGCTATTTTGACAACAGGAAAATTTCAAGACTTTTCAGGCTACCATGTATGCTTTTCACCATTAAAAAAAAAAAAAATCACTTTACCCACAGAAGGCTTAACATTGATTTTGATGCTGCTTTTTCCAGTGTTACTTGGCTATGCCTCTTTGTCTTATTTGTCCTTATTTATTTATTTTTAATCTCCCTTTCTCATACTGTGAAGTCCTCTGGACTGTCTTTTTCATTGGCACAAGATACATGACTGTATCTTGTCCATTTGTACAGAGCTTCTACCTTTATCCTTTCATCACAGCATGGCTGGTCAGTCAGTCTCTTCAGCAGGAGTTAACTAGAACTTCAGGTACATTTCCAGTTGAAGGACAAAACTGTTTTTCCTGCAACCTGTATTTCAACAATGAGCGAGAGAAGTTTTGTAGTCAACGTTAAATAAAAACATATGGTTTCCTGCAGCTGGAGTCTTAATCTTGCAGTCGGTTTCCCACAGTCAGTGCTGCCAGTGGCAGCTTTTAAAGCTGGTGGTACTGCAACTCTTGGCTTTGCAACTGCAAAACTCTCTTTTCAGGTAAACTTGAGTTAATGGCTGCAAAAAGAACAAAGCTGCAAAAAGAGTAGGAACTTTTTCATCTTCTTACTTTTGGAAGAGCTGCTGGGAAATCAGTGTTGTTTCATAGGAGTCCACAGTTTATGTACTGAGGCAGAAAAGCACCCTAAGCTTTATTTAGCAGCATTGTTCTCCATTTAATTAGATCTTACATCCCTCCCTCCTTGAACATCTTCCTTTCTGCAATTAGCAGTTCTCTAATAGTGGAGTTAAAAAGTCTGCAAAAATTATGCTAATCTTATTGTTTTAAAAGCTGCTGTTTTGGTGTTCCCTTCCTACATTGCTCTTGTGGAAGGTGCCAAAATCTTAAATCCTCATCTGAAAATGTTATTAGTCTGTCACTTTTTTTTCTCTTGACTCACATTTCAAAGAGATCTGCTTCTTTTTATCAACCTGTCTGCCTTCCTGTTACAATTTTACATTATGATATTGAAGCAGTCTTTGATCGTTTTGTAGTTTGCGTAGGTCCTTGTGTAATATGTTCACTTGCTTGTCTCATAGCATGTTCACTTGCTTGTCTAGAACACTGCATGTCAGCAAGACAACCTGCACGAGCCTAATCTCATCTGCCTCATTTTTTTGAATAGCTGGCATATTTTGCCTGATGTGCTATATAAGTTGTCGGAGTGTTTGGCTGAGCCCTTTTTGATAATTAATATATTATTCACCAGGGATTCTTATGAACGCATTTCCACCAACTTTCTGTTCTTTCTTTTTCTGAACAACAAGAATTGCATCTGCGCAGGGAACTGTCACTATATCTTTCTAGTTGTGCTCCACTCCCTTCACCAACTTGATTTTATCACGTTTGTGAGTCGTTTGATGTTCACTGTGCTAATGAAAGTTACCACATAGTAGTGAAAATTATTTTCCTGTTGTCAACAATTTTTTTTCTGTTGTCATAAAATCAGTCAACAATGACTGTTATGCTATAGATCTTTTGAAACCGAAAATGTATTTGTTATTTTGGCAGAGGTAAATTATATTTTCATTGTGACATGAAAAAGGTAAAAGAGAGAGGCACAAGTGTGAGTGTGAGTAACAGATTTTTCTCCCTGTTTTTGGGTGACTACAAAGGATTGTCTCCTCACAGCACCTACTAAACTGAGCTTTAGTGGTTGAAGCCTGGTAAGTTTATTCCTGATCATGCAGAATGATGATCTGGGACTTGATTTTTATCAGGAATGCTTATAAAGTAAACTCATGTGAATCTGCGTAAGCATTCAGGAGAAAATTAAGGTAATAGAAATGTAGACAACAGGAAAAAATTACAAATTCCCATGAAAAAGAAAAAAAAGAATTATTGCTTTATTTTTAGCTGTCCTCCCCCCCCCCCCCCCCTTTTTTTTTAATCTTTGACTTGCGAAAAGGAAGAACAGGATTTTTTGTTACTGCTGTAATACTTGAACTACTGATGGGAAATGGGGAACAGCCAGCGAAGTTCCTGTAGGGAGAGGAAAAGGGAAGGAAAGGGACCTGAACTTTCGTTTTGGCTGCATTCTGCATAGCCTGAAAACCTCAGGGAAGCTTCCAAGCGTTACGGTAGGTAGGCTGCAATGCACTGATCCAGTCTGAAGATAACCAAAGCGCAGCTCAGGGTGGGGAGGCTTGAAACTGATTAAAAGTAATCACAGCCCTGTGGCCTGAGGCATGCAGAAAACAGAACCATTAATGCTATCCGGGAATCCATATAATGCCCTACATAGCAATTGCCAGTAAAGAGACGAATAAATTTTGCAAGCACTTCTTCTTCAAGTCAGGGAATTTCTTCTTTCTACCAGTGTGGTGAATAAGGGCATTATCCCAAAATGTCTCGAGTGTCACCGCTTTGTTGGTGGGAAGTGAGGTCTTTCACACAGAGCAAGCTTTCCATATCCATGGGGTACCTCGACTTTTTGTGCTTCTTAATTTACAATCCAATTTATAGTCATCTTAATTTATAATCCAATAGGAGCTATATTGAGAGTTACCAACATCTTATTTCGTGCTCGATGTATTAGAATATATAGAATAACAGTGGGAAGAAATTGCTGAAAAATAATTGCAATGAGATATTTCAGCGATGGCTTATGGAGAACCTGCTGGGAATACCTCATATGCTGTTGATTTCCATTAGAATATTTACAGTAATAAACACAACAGAGCTGTATTTTTGATTTAATATAAAGGTTTGTATAAAAAGAAGATGAATTATGTTACTCAGTTCTATGTCGTGAATTATCTTAACCATGTGGGGTTATTTTTAAAATTAAGCATTTTATTATTTTCTAAAGAGCAGCTAGGGAACTATTTAATATATAAGACTGAAAGCAATGTAATTACAAACAGAGGGGCAGAAGTAATATGTAGTCACAGTTTAGAAAATGACGCTTGAGTATTTTAATACGTGCCTGCATGAATGATTACTATTAGCTTTGTTCAGCGCTTATCTGAACTCATAGATTTTGTCTCAGCATGTTTATTCCACCTGTTGGTAAAACAGTAAACCACTCCATTCAGTTCCGTTAATTTTTTTTCCTTCTTATTTGTACTGGTTTCAGCTTGCTTGAAATAAATTCCATATTTTCACGCACGCATAAAAGTAGACTGAGTCACCAAGAAAGCTGAGAGCATTTGTAAAGGAGTTTAAGAAATTTAATTTAATTGCATTTTCTGCAATTTAAAAAGGACATGTGTTTACATGTGTGTTTAAAATGATAATGTTCAAATAGTCTTTCTGAAAGATATTTCAGCATCAAAAGATGCATATGTGCTTCATCTACATAATCTGCAACTTTCTGGATTTTGTTCTTGGATGAAAAAGAATTCTGTGCATGCTGGGTAATCAGCATATTCATAATCATTATTGCTGGGTCTAACTGGATTCTGTTCACATACTTGTAAGGGTTAAAATTATAGAAAATGATGTCTTTTTAACCTAGGTGACCACTGTTTTTGAAAATAATAGTCATAGTTTTAAAAATCAGGGTTCATTCACGTCTTAGCAGACATAATTCTGTACAAGTGTCATAAATTGTTATTCTTCTGCATTATTTAGGATAGCTCAGATAGGGTTCTTTGAACTAAAGGATCTTTTTCTTACTTTATTAAAAATACTGAATTTTCCTTATTTTTTCAGTGTTGTACATTTTATAGGGCTTCCTTATTAAGCCTTTGTTTTAAAAATGGGGCAGAGAGACTCCTGATCTCAGCAAATATCTTAGTGAGTACACTTTTGCTTTGGGGCAAGCACAACTTAATATTCATAAATCTTGGAATGCAGAGGAGGAACGTGAAGAGAATCAATGTAGATTCTCAAGCATTAGGTATTGGGGCTAAATATCTGATGTGAAGAACTTATCAGAGGATTGGCAACATTATTAAGGTATCATGTAAGAGCCAAGCTATTTCTAAGTTGCAAAAACCTATGAAAGATCCCTAGTACTAGTTGACATTTCAATAAAATGTGGCTAAGAAGAAAATATCTCATATAAAGTGATCTCAACAGACTAACATAAAATGAAACAAGAAAGTAGAATCCAGTGCAATAAAAAAATGTACTTATAGACGGTGTTTGAAATTGGAAAATCAATTAAATCTAGTTTTTAAAGCAAGTAGTTTCGGTTGTAAAAAATACAACAAATCATGTTTTGCACGGAGTACATACATGGTTTAAACAATATTTACTTCTGATTAAAGAAAGTCTCAGTAGGTGCCCATTCCACGCACTGCTTGCTTCATAGTCACATTAACAATCATCTTAATTTATGAAATGGATAAAAATTCAATGGCAAGTATAATAAAAACCAGTTCCTAACAAATACAGACTCCTATAACTGAAGCTCCAAGTCGTGCTAAAAATGACCCAAGAGGAAAACAAGCTTTGTTACACACTGAAGGTCAGCAAACCTTGGCTGATGGCAGATCAACAGCAAAAACCTTTCCCTGCATCAAAAACATTCCCCAGGAAAAGCCTTCTGCCAGCAGTTCTCTTTCTCTGGAAACAAGGGAAGTCTGTGCTCAGCACTGCAGTTGATAGACTCAGAGGTTGGTACAGAGATGATTACGAGCAGCTGTGACACCAAAGCCTGGCCTAGAGTTGGGCACAGGTGCTGTGATTATGGGGTTGCCTCAGGTGCTTCAGAGCCATTGGTTTCTGGACTGGCATCAGAGTATGCTTAAATGATTTGGAGGAGATGAGCTATTTTTCACAGTTCGTGTCAGTTCCCTTCTATATTTGATTCACAGAAGATATACATTGGTTCCAAGTCACTGCCCTATATAAGGCACAGAATCCTACTTCTTTATCACAGTTGCTAGTGAACTGCTATGTTTAAAGACCAATGACAACTGAATCGTTCAATTTTTTTTTAATTATTGATATTTTAAAGGATTAGATTGGAAACAAACAAGAAGGAACAAAAACCATCTTTCATCTTCTTTTGCAGCAACAAAAAACATTACAATTTTTTTTTTTACTGATGTCAGCATCAGAATCTCAGATTGCTCAGAAGGACTGGCTCTGTGGAGTAAGACTGTGCAATTATTACTCTGTTTTACCCATGGCTTATCAATGTTAGTTAATATACAGTTTGTCAAATTCTTTATGTCCCCATTAGTGACTTTTTCTACAATATCTGCCTTTAATTGCTTTTATTTGTGTAGATCTTTTTTGTTGCTTTATAAAAGAATGTTTGAATGCATTGATATCTGTATATATTTAAAAAAGGATTTTTTTTTCATGGTACTTATTTCTCAGATCTTTTTATTTTCAATATGCCAGACTAAGTATTCCAGTGAAATCCAGCAGTCTCTGAAAATAAAATATGATTGTCCCATAACACTCATAAAATAGAAGTATCAATATTTTGTTTTTGTATATTTTGATTTTAAAAATATTTACCACTGCAGTGATTCCTGTAAAATTTGAGAAGGAAGCTATGCATGAAAGATAAGTTCAACACTTCTGCATTAAACAACTTAATCACAAGATGAAATTTTCATCCTGTGTCTTTATCAACATGCAATTTTAAAAACAGAGTGTGGAGTTGAAAAATTCTTTATACAACCATTGTGTTCTACTTTAGGAATAAGAACACAGAAATCGAAAGCATTGGAGTTGTTGTAGTATAGCAAATTACTGCCTCACAGCTCAGCAGTGGTCATGGGCCATATGTGTGATCTTTAAGCCACCCTACTTTCAACTAAAAAACAGTTAGTATAATTCTATTACTTTTGAACATATTCTGCGTTGTAGGGATGTCTAAAGAGCAACCATGACCCTCAAAGACCGTCCTCACTTTCCTCTGAGCCATGATTATAGCCAGAATCCATTTTCTTTCTTGGATTTTGTTCCAGCCCCTTTGTTACAGCCCTCTCTGCTCCTACCTTTGGGTCCTGAACCAGCATTTGCATGCAATAGCAGAAATTGTCCTGCACAGCTTGCATAACAGGCTTTCCCTTACAGACCTATCCAAAGCTATAATGCTCTTTCATGCTGTCAGAACAGCATAAAAAAAATTGAGAATAGCCTTTGTACACTGAAGATTCCACAAACGTATTTTAAACAGGGAATAAAAGATAAAAATGTGAGTAAACTTGTCCTCAGTCCGATTTTTAGACATCAGTTGAGTGATTTTTCTGGTGGACATCAGGTTGGCCATGAATCAGCACTGTTCCCTTGTGGCCAAGAAGACCAGGGGTATCTTGGGGTGCTTTAAAAGGAGTGTGGCCAGCAGGTCGAGGGAGGTGATTCTCCCCCTCTACTCTGCTCTGGTGAGGCCACATCTCAAGTACTGTGTCCAGTTCTGGGCTTCCCAATTCAAAAAAGACAGAGATCTCCTATAAAGAGTCCAGAGGAGGGCCACAAAAATGATTGAGGACCTGGAGCATCTCCAGGCTATGTAACCTGGGTTTGTTCAGCCTGGGGAAAAGAAGACTGAGGAAAGATCTGATAAATGTTTATAAATATCTAAAGGGAGGTGGGAGGAAATGGATGAGTCCAAGCTCTTCTAGGTGTTGTGTAGTCATAGGACAAGGAGCAATGGCCTTCAACTTTACCATTGGAAGTTCCGTGCTAACATGCAGAAGAACTTTAAGGTAAGGGTAACAGAGCACTGGAACAGGTTGTCCAGAGAGGTTGTGGAGTCTCCTTCTAGGGAGATATTCAAGACTCACCTGGACGTCTACCTGTGCGGCCAATTGTACCAAACCTTTAGCAGGGGGGTTGGACTTGATGATTTCTTGAGGTCCTTTCCAACCCCTGCAATTCTGTGATTCTATAATTATAACCATGTGAGAGTGCTGTGGAAGAAGTTGTTTTTCTGTAGCACAGATAATGTGAAATTTCTATTAATGTATTTAGTGTGAATACTTCAATTAGAATCTCGTAAGATAACACAGATATTAAAATGATGTGGCGGAGGACTTAAAAGAGCATATCAGGCTAAAAATCCTGATATATCCAGAGCATCAAAATGAATGTATGTATGAGGGCTGCTCTGAAAGCAATGCCTCTTATTTTATTATGTTGGCCCACGATGTCAGAGGTAGATGTTGACGGTATGGCAGTATAGGCTGAACCTTTCTGACAATATTCCATTTTGTTGCCATGTGACAGATGGCAGCAGAGGGGCAGTCTGACAAAATGGCATCTGAGATGGAAGTGCCTATGAAATAAAGCTGTATCACCGAATTCCTCCATGCAGAAAAAATGACATCCACTGACCTTTTTGGACCATGAGATTTCTGAGGAAAGATACTGTTCTACACTAGTCCCACCACTTCGTAATGTATGCTTATGTCTTATCCAGTATTTTTTGTGGTGCAAATCTGGAACTGTGGAATTTTATTTATTTATTTATTTACTAACCCCTTTGAATTGGAGATTTGAGTGGATCTGAGTTACATGCACTGTGAAAAACTTTGTGACTTAGTAGAGATCAACATGCCTCATACTTCTCGTACCTAGTTTTCTAGAATATTTAAATATTTTAGGTCTGTTAGTATAGTCTACCAGCTACTACTATTTGTGAAAATAGTCTTTGTTTAAGAGAAATTTGCTGGCATTTCAGCATGAGAAAGGTGATATGGATGAGTTTCTGAAAAAAAGCATGAATCTTATTTTCCATGAAAAGAATTTTTATCCTAAATTGTCCATTAAAGTATATCTTATTTAGCAGATTGAAAAGTGTAAGAGCTTTTCAGAACCAGGCTGGTTAGAAAAGTGGTGTCACAAGGAGAGATTTCTGACTGGAAATTTCTGAAGAACTGGGAAGAACAGGAGAGAATGGGATCTGGTTGTGATGGCTGACAGCAAATTTAGCATGAACCAGCAGTATACCCTGGCAGCCAAGAGGGCAAACAGCATTTTGACGTACATTAAACATCACCTAGATAGCAAGTCAAAAGAAGTGATTCTTCTATTTTCACCACTATATTTAGCAAGGCTTCATCTTGAATACTGTGCGGAGTTCTGGTCACTGGACGTAACAATGTACAATGGATATTAAGAACATTGAAAGTGTCCAAAGGAGGGCAACAAAGCTGGTAACAGGGCTGGAAAGCATGTCTTGGGAGGAGAGACTGAGGACACCTGGATTGTCCAGCATAGGGAAAAGAAGGCTGTGGAGGCAAACTTATTGTTCTCTGCAGTTCCATGGGGAGGGGAAGTACAAAGACAAGTGCTGGGCTCTTCTCGCTTGCCACTGGTGACAGGATGTGTGAGCATATCACAAAGCTTTGCCAGAGAAGGTTCAGATTTGACATTAGGACAAATTTCCTCACTGTGGGTGAGGTCAAACAATAGAGCAGGCCTCCTAGCAAAGTGATTAATGCCCCATGCCTTTCCGTTTTCAAGAGCTATGAGACAGTGCCCTCAATAACGTACTTTAACTTTTGGTTGGACATTAAGAGTTTGGGCAGTTGGACTTGATGAACGTAGGTCACTTAAAACTTGACTATTCACCTCACTTCTGTTCCATTCCGTTCCGTTCCATTCCACTCCATTCCATTCCATTCCATTCCATTCCACTTTAAAATGAAGATCTATCAGTTAACTCTGGACTGCCACCTGGTGCTCACAGGAATAGAAGCTGCTTGCCCAAGCTCTTCCTACCCCCATTTCCTAAATTAATTGCAGTACGCAAGAGAACTTGTCAGTTTATTTCATTGCTCATAACTTTAAGTCTGTGCAATAGAAATTATTATATTTCTTAGCAATGCAGTAATGTAAAATGACAGTTGTTCTTTGTTTTTTTTTAAGATTAAATTTTATCTTTAGATTATTTAGAGGTCTTAACTGTTCTTTAAAAATCACCTTCATAGAACATGTAATTGTGTTTTTAAAGAAGAAAATATGTACATTCTGGTGGTGGCAACACTTTATAAGTTTAGCTAACTATTTCTGAACATTTAACTGAACATTTTGCTGAAATGTGTGGACATTTTAGCATTAGTTGTCTCAAACTGTTTTCTACAAAAATGATAATCTAATAGAATAAATCTGGTATGCACTCCGGATACCTCTCAAAATTTCACTGATCAGATGAATAATTCAAATCTTACTCCTTCCACATAAGCTAGGCCACATTTTCTTTAACTTCCACCACACTGGGCATATAGCTGAACTCCTCCAATAGTCAGTAGAAGATGAGAGGCATTTACAGACTGCAATGCATCCTACGCCATTCTGGTCTCTTCAGACAGAGAAAAGATGAAATTAACTCTAAAAAGCCCATTCTTCCCCATTTAATGTAGCCCTAGAAGTCAGTATAGATAAGTAAAGTTAAGAAGAAGAATTTTGCTCACAGTTTCTTAGTCTACTTTTTTTTACACAAAGAGCATATCTTAGCTATGTACTATGATTCGCTGATGCTGCATATTAATTTTCAGTACGTTTCCCTCCATGCTGTGAAATAATCATTTAATAAAGCTTTCAGGGGCAGTGTGAACCTTAGTAATATAGCTTTAATAGATCTGTTGCCTGGGAACTTGAATCAAGGCTTAGGCCCAATGCCAGCATTAACGTAAAGACCCCCATAGGTGGCCTTGTCCCTTGTGTAGGTCTTAGACATTCTGAACCAGTTTTGGTAGTATTTTTTCTAAATGGAAATGTTGACAATAGTGCTCAGTGCAGACCAATGTCAGAGAGAAATCAACATCCCAGTATGGCAGAAGCACAAAAAAAGGCCAAATAATATTATTTTGCACTGTTGAAACCCATCTTGTATTACCTGGTCCCAAATCTTAAAGAAATAATGGAAAAACACTGCATTGATTACTTTGAATCTTTATTAATTTTTATATTTTCAAGTACTATCATCATTATAGTATGAGCATTCTTTTTTATCTACATATTCACAGAATCACAGAATCAGAGAATTACAGAATGGCTGAGGTTGGCAGGAACCTCTGGGTCTATCTGGTCCAAACCCTGCCCAAGCAGGGACACCCAGAGTACATTACCCAGGATGGTGTCCAAAAATACACAGTAACATGTATCCAAAAACAGCTCATAATGATTCAGTCTCAAAAGAAAGGTTTGGTAACCATTAATCGGACAAAAGGAGTGATTAGTCCAACCTCTCCTGACAAAACAGGGTTGTGTCTTTGACCTTTAAGTAATTTTCTAGCTCTGTTCCTGTTATTACAGCTTAATCATTTTGAAAATAGTGTACGTGTATGTGACAAGTTTTAATCTAGAAAATATGTGACTTCTTCTTTAACTTATGTCTTTGGTAGATATTTTTAGTCAAGGGAATAGCCCACGCTTCCAGTAAGGGCTGGTAACAGATACTTCTCTCTTGGAGCTCTGGAGAATATAATTTGGAAATGGCTGTATCACCATATTTGGAGTTGTTGTATAGAGTGCTTTCTTACTCTGTGTAACGTAGAGCTAAGACATGTATTGGAGAGACAAGAAAAACAATTAGATCTTTGGACAGCATGAGTACCAGCAGTCCGTATGTGATGAGATTTGTATTGTAGCTGTAAATAGGACAGAGAAAATAATAGAACTATTGTATTCTTTCCAGCAGTGGGAAGTGGTAGTCCAAAGGATCACTATAAGTTCTTGATGAAATAAGTTCCTTCGTAATGGGGCTTTGAATCAATGACCAGGTCGACATCTACTCAACACAGTATTTTGTACAGCAAGGACTCATTTTTGTAGTCCTTTGGTATTAAATAATTTAGTCATTATATACCTTATACTATAAAATATATAGTAAAAATTCCATGTGTAATTTTAAACGGGTTAAATTCTCATTAGGTGAATATCAGCAAAACATGTATGAAAAGGTTTCATGGAAGAAATATTCCCCCTTGTTATTTTTAGAAGCATATTTAAAAATATTTGGATAAAAATTTCCTAGCCACATGTCATATTGTATACAGCATTATATATCTGTGTATTTATGAGTACATATGTATGTGTATATATATATGCACATCTATATGATTATGTATTTGAGCAGCATTCAAACAAATGAAAGATTAGCCATGAGTTAAGAATGTCCAGCCTTAAACTAATACATTACTAACATAGTATTTTATTGTTCTTGTAGCAAAACAAATTCAGTAGCAGTTGTTGGTCAAACGTGAAATGTGGAAGCAGTTTCCACCAGGACAAATTTAAGATCTGATGATGACATCCTGGAAGACAGTATAATTAGAGGTATACTTCAAGGCTGTCCCATAGTTGACAAGCCATCAATTAGCAAATACCTTAAGGACACTTTAATCAATGACAAATAAATTAAAAAAGAATCCCCATGACCTTAATGATCTTTCAAATCTTAAAAAAAAAAAAAACAAACACACACACAAAAAAAACATGCTAATCTCAATCCTTGATTTCCCTTTTGGCAGCTTCTAAAAGTGAGCAGTGTCTGTTAAAAAGAAATAGCTCAACTGAAACAAATTCCTCCTGCTTTTGTCTCCAAGTGAACTGCACTGTGAAAGGACATGAAATGTGAATGCACTGCCTAAGTAAAAGATAAGGTAAAGTCTGAGGGTAACTATTAACATCTCCATTGTACAGCAAATAATCAGAATGGTAAAAGGTTGTTGGTCAAGAAACAAGTGAAACAAAGCTTTCGTGTTTTTTAAAGGTTCTTAGATATCTAAATTTTTCATGTGAGCTGTCCTTGTAACTTTGTTAAGAGCTGTTATTAGAGTTGCATGAAGAAACAGCTAGTTATTCAGGTGTGTGAAATCATATACAACAAAAAGTGTTTGAGAGAAGTGGGCAAAACATCCTTGCATTCACCAACATATTAGATTATATATTTATATATATACATTTTATATATATATATATATGTGTATATATATGTTCACTCTTAAAAATGATGCTTTAATTTATCTGGAGAAAAATTCTTACAACATTTATGCTGATTTGTGTTCATTTATGGATCAAATAAATGAGCTTTATGTAGTTAAATATGTAAAAAGCACCGTATGCTTACAATTGTACGTGTAACAATTCCAAGCAGGGGCCTGGATAGAGGCTTCCCATGAAGTCCTCGGAAATTAAAGGTAAATAATACTTATTGATTTTGTTGGATGTGAAGATACAGATAATTCTGAACTTGAACTCAAGCATACATTTCATTCATGTATCTAATCTTTCAATTGCTTTCCTGCACCTGATGTTTTATGTGCCATAAGTACGTACCTAAGTCATATTGCTTTATGGTAGAACAGGGCTCTTACAAATACCAAAAACAGGTCTTTTGCTACCAATTTGAAATTTTTCATGGGAGACTTTTTTTTTTAGTTCTGACCTTAAATGTATTTTAATGAATTTGTGACATTATTCTATTTTGTATCGCAACTCCAAGGGAAAAGAGGGTACATGTTGCCATCAAGTTCTAAGTAACAACTGAATGAAAATTCAAGCCTAATGCATACATTTAAAAAATACTAAATGCAGGCAACATAAATGATTTTATCATTTAAACATTGATTGTTTGGTACAAGAAAAACAACTCACACAAATACAGCCAAACATACTTGTTCAGAACTCTTCTAATGGAAAAAAGCAAGGCATTGATAAAATAGCTTTATTTTCAAACTGTATGCTTATTAGACAACGCTTTGACAATTCATTGAAAAAAAAGATTTTTTAAATTCAATATTTTTCCCCACAAGGATAGGAAATGTTTCTCCTTTGTATGTAATTTTTAATTTTCTAAATTAAAATAATTGCTGTTGTGCATCTCATAAGTGCAAAACAAATTTCTTCTTTTGTAACTCACTGTATATTTCACTGCTGCAAAAGTAGTGTTAGTCAAAGTTAGATTGAGTTAATTTAGATCAATCAGACTATTTTATAGTAGAACATATAGCTGATCCTAATTTCCCTCACTGATTATCACAAAATTAAGATAAATTTGTCATTTTTATTTCACTCAGAAAGTTTTTCTCCATGTCTTATGATTTCAGAAGAACATCAAGATGTGAATGCTATATACACAAACACTCTTGACTTCAGTTGATGATTCTGGTTTATTTTGCCTCCCTTTTACTGACTGCTGTCACCTACATTCTTCCAGGCAAATTAGGCCATATTTTACTTTAAATGATTCTCAGGCTTTAAGGGCTTTTACAGTCCCTATGCCATTCAAATCAACGAGTCTCTTCAGCAGAAACACTGCACTGTCTATTCGTCATTAAAGTGCCTACCATACTTTGGCACTAAACAAGCAAGTTCCACATAAAACCACAAATTTCCTTCCACCGAGGAAGGAAAAAGGCTATTCTGTAGTATAAGGGTAAAGAACACACTGGAAATAAACAAATGACACAATCCAAGATGATGAGTGAAAAGATAATCATCGATTACAATTTTTTTTCAAACTGATTGAGGCAGGAGGAGATAAATGCTATGCAGTGAATGCTATATTCTGGTAATCATTAATATAACACAGAAAGCATAAAAGTAAAAATGTATTTTACTTTCTTATTTTTCTGCTTTGTGTTGACTATGGTATTGGCCTCTTCCTTTAAAATAAGATGTTTTGTAACCATACACGCATTTTAGGCAAAACTGAAGTGCATACCTAATCCAGTTACATATGGAAGTTAATAAACCTGTGTAATACTTTGAATATAAGAGTAAGGTTTGTGGGAAGTTTCTACTGTAAAAGAAGTGTGCAAGCAAACACAATTGTTCAAAAAAGGCTTTAAATAAAAAATGCTATATATAATGCTTTAAATTTTTAAATAGTTTGGTTTTTTATTCTGTGATAGATCTATTCTTTTTGATGTTAGTGATAACATACATTCTATCGATCTCTCTCCCCAATGACTTCCTGAAGTTTGGTGGTATAGCTATTAAAATGTTACTTAAAGTTCATCCACCTTGTTTTTCCTACTCTAAGTTATCCCTTCACAAATTATCCCTTGTCGAGAAGTAGGGAAAAAAAAACAACAACCAAAACAACCACTGTGTGCATGAAGAATATTTTCCACTGGTTTTGAAAAAGCAATTAAGGAAAGTTCCATTTATTCTTCCAAAGCCAATGTTTACCTTTTTGAATACTTTTGATTATTTTTCCTTCTCAATTCGTAGTATATTTTTAAATTTTGCTTATTGCTTTTAAAGTAACACTATGCCTATTGGTGTTAGGTTTTTATCCTTACAGTGAATAATTGAATGTGCTTGAGATTGAGACAGATGAGTGGAAAACAGAAAGGAAAAATCAGAATCTTTTAAATTTCTTCACATTTGAACAGTTTGCTGTCTAGTTTCTTGAAGAAATACTTGGTGGAAAAATATACCTTCAAATCTATACTATTGTTGTAAAGGTTAGTGTGATACGAACCAATTTTTACTGAAATCAGTTATCATATAATCTTGAATAAAATTTATAATCGTTAATGGAAAATAAGTTTAATGTTTGTTGTATTTCTGTACACCACAAATGTCCAAATCTCTTACAGTAAAAATGTTCTAAAATTCAAACTACACTCAAATTATTTCATTTTACCTTGGTTACTCTGAACAAAATGACTTACTCTCACTATGTAACACACAGACGGATTTTTGCATGTTATATTCAGGCTTATTCAAGATGATCATATTTATTGTACTGCAAAAGAAAAAGTCCCTTTACAGATCAAACATCACTGCACATATTTTAAAGATTCATTGGATGAAAAAATGAATTTTTCACTGTAATTTAGGCAATGAAAGTTTGAGTTTTAAAGGATACTTATATAGGTGTGAACAACTGTTCTAAAATCCTTTTGTACAGCTATTTTGCAAAGAAAATACTATAAAGCTTATAGAGATGGTCTGTGCATGGTGGTTATTTCTTAGAAATTATGATTATTAAGGAAAAAATCCCCAACATAAAATTCATACGTAAGAAACCTTTAGCATTATAAGCATTCTAATAACTAAATTCTGGAAATTCAAGTCTCAAAGAGTTCTATAACTCATCCTATTCAAATCTAATAGAGTACAATGCAATTTTTACAGTGCCCTTTGTGCTAGTATCCTGGAGCACTTTAACATGAATAAAGTTAAAATTAGCAACGTAGCACTCAATTTCCTAAAGGAGTTACTTTAGAAAAAGTAAAAATCAATGCCTTAAATGTTTGGATTTAAAACCATGCCAATTGAAGCTCTTTTTATTTCAAGTGGCAACGTATTCCAAATCTCTGAACAAAATGTCTGAAGGCTCTATAGGTTTAGAATATCAGAAAGTATTTAAGAATTATAAAACCATCATCTATCAATCTCTGAGTGCATACTGATAGGCATGGAAAGTAAATGTAATGGCTAGGTAGAGCTATATGGCAGCCTTTGCATCAAATAATAAGGTAGTAGTTTATTTGCATTTCTATAATACGTTTCTACTGAAGATCTAAAAGCTGAAAAAAATCTCTGTTAATTCCAGCAGAACTATATAAAACACTTACAACACAGAACAGTGAACTGTCATATCTGAGCTGTCTAAGCTGAAAAAAGGAGTTTTGTATGAGCAGCAAGTGAGGTGTGACCCTCAGATAGACTACTGGGTCAATTATACGTCAAGAGGGATCACTTGCATAGTAGGACTATTCGTAAATGATTTTATTGAACTGTAGTTCTGCAGTTGATTACTTTAGATTCTGTATTTACAAATGCAAATGTAATTTGCAAGACTTGTAGGCTGTCAATAACTGCAGATATGACAGGAAACAATATTTAAGCAGTTGCTGTGTTCTTCTGTCCCTTGTAAAAGCATTTAAGTGTAATCCAGAATGCCTAGATGGAAGAATATATATTGGGAAAAAAAAAAAATAAAAGAAGAAATGCACAAAAAGTGAGATACTGATAAGAAAGCACAACTGTTGTTACTCTTTCTATTTCTGCCAACCATCTGGATAATATCAAAAGCAACAAATCTCCTTGTTTTCAAATTGGAAAGTCAAGTTTCTAATTTCAGAAAAACAGTTATGATGTACTTTGTTGTTCAGGAGAAGAGAAGCAGCAAGAGAAATATAAGAGTCACATGCAAATGAGAGGAACTTATGACCTGCTCAGAAAGAGGAAAGATGTCACTAGGGACAGTAAAAGGCAACTCATGTTTCCAGATACCAAATGCAAAGTATAAGCTGATATTGGACCCAAGTTCTTTTTGGGGCAATAGAACAAAAGGCAACAGATACAAGTGGAAGCACAGAAAATTCTGTAACCTGTAAGAACTTTTTTTTCTTTCCTTTGAGAGAGGAAGGATACTACTAGTGGGGCTGTTTTGCTAAACAGTACCCTACTCCACTATCCCTTTCTCAATTTTTTTATAATATACTTTTTTATGATCCGACAAAGAAGGCTTTTTGGCGTAACAGGGCAGATTTTGCATGACATGAAACAATGTGCAAGCAATGATTATGCAAATTACTTACATTCTGAATGTGATCTTAAATACTTATTGTATTTTCATAAAGAGTCTTTCTACATTTACTAGGTGCTGAAAGGCCACTAAAACCTCACCAGCCCATAAAGACTTATGCAAAACCCTTTGCTGGCTTTCCTTTGCCAGGCGTGAGGAGATGAGGGTGTGTGAAAGGAAAGAAATGAGACAAAGTTGTTCCAGGTGTGGAGAAAGAAGCTGACTTTGGAAGCTGGAAAGAACTGACGTGTTAGAACACGTCAGGCAAAGTGACAAAATACATTGATGTTGGGAAATTTATAGTTCCAAAAACTATTGTCCATGGGTGTTTAGTGTTATGAGAGATTGTGGATTTAATCCTGGGTTGTTGAGATTCATAGCAGCCTTGCTGCTTGCTGATGTGTGATCCAAGATTTCCAAACATCTCTGTAATGGAAGGAGGTGTTAGAAATTTGATTTCTTTTGTCATACATCTGAGAGGAAGCCAGTGACATAAGTAGCAAAAAAGCAGCTGCCTCCATGGAAAGAAGAGGATTTTAAACTTAGGCATTTATTAGATGGCAGAAAGAGAAAGAAACAAAGGAAAAATACAGCACCCTTCATTGCTACCTTCATTGTGCAACTAAGCTCTATAGAAGACTGACCTGGAGATGAAAAGAGAAAATGTAGTCTGAGAAACGTGACTGTTGCAAATGTAGACTCTAATGAAATATCTCACTCTTCATAGCCAGCCTTTTGTCTCCAAGGATTTTTTTAAAGTTTCTATATTATGGTTAAAGTAACACAAAAGTCAGCTTATAAGTTTCTGCTACATCTAGCAGAAGCAAACATCTTAGCTTAACAAGAGAGTAAACATGGGCACTTTAAAACATTTGTACCAACAAGGGATTCCAAATCTTGTTCTAACATTTTAGGCCTTTTCCTATTCTGTATATCTGTAGTGTGACATCTTTACAATGCAAGCTGTCTGTCACTTGCTATATATGATTAGTGTTTTAGACAATTTTCAATGTCAGTTTGAGCAGATATTGGCTCACGAATAAAGGCCATTTAAACTTCTCCATATAGGCAATGATGCAGAGTACTCACTGGAAGAAAAGTATTGAAAGATGGAGACAAAAATCAGTATTGTATGGCAAGTGGTCATCCAAAACTCATGTATTAGCTGCCAGGAAGAATTTTCTGACATTGTCATACATTCTTTTCTTCCTAATTCTTGGGTTTTCTTCGTTGATTTTTACTTCTCTGCACAGCTGTGTCTTTTCTCAAAACATTCATAAAACCACCATAGTGTTTGCAGGATCTGCTTGGTCACAAATACTCTTGACGTTAGAAGGACTGCCCATATTCCCTATCCTTGCTCAGAACTTCCAAGTCATTCAGTTTGAAAATAAAGCTCCTAGTTCAGGAGAACATTCAATTGTTACTCTGCTGACTTCAATGGGATTTAAGACTTGCATGGTATTGAGTACAGGCTTTATATTTTATGGAATGGAGAAGCCAAGATGGAAACTGAATAAAACTTCAAAATGCCATAAACAGTTAAAAAACTGTTTCCAAGAAACAAGGAGTGGATAATTAGTCCTTTGTCAAGCTTTTGTGCACTTCCTAGGAATGAAGATATTGAAAAAGGATGGTAGAAAACTATGAAGTATTTGACAGATGCATTTTGAGAGATAATAATAGCTACAGTAAGTGTAAGATGGTATATTGCTCAGACATGATTACTGAACTACCAGGTATTCATTTGGCTATAGGCAAACACAGATCAATGGCAACTGACTGAAAAGGAGTAGGGGTAATAATTTTTTTTTTTTACAAGTTCTAAAATAAATCTCTTTAAATTTGTGACACAGTCGGTCATGTGCATCATATTATGGCAGGTTACATCACATGATTTTATGTAGCCTGCTGGTAACGTCACTTTGCATTATACATTTAAAGAAATATCACTTCTTTTCACATAGGATGGAAGACAGTAATCAACTGACAAGGATTCTTCCGCTACCCATGAGAAAAAGCAGAATATCAGATCTAATACTTTCCACCTCCAACAAATAATTTTCTGTAAACGTTTGTGCATGACAGAATGCTAGCAGACAGTGGGTATTTCACAGCTGGTGACTCTCTTATTGTTTAACTGTGATGTCTGCATCTTATCACTGTGCAAATTATTTAGCAACTGCCATATTATTTATAGGTATGAATTGCACAAATTAATCTCATAAATAATTCATTCTTTTTTTTTTTTTCTGTGAATTAACATTCTGACACAGTTAAAAATCTATTTCTGTAAAAGAATATCAAATGCTATGAGCATGTTGTGCTTGATTTTTTCAAGCCACTGGATTTAAAAAAAATAGATTTCAGAGAAAACAATTAGAAGTTGTTATCTTTGACTTTATGCACTCCACAGAAGATTTCAGGTGGTGAGAAGTACCACTGTGGTCTTCAATAAGAATTATGTCACGTTCAGGCATTTACAGGAAGAGGAAAAACACTGGATCTCATCCTAACAGCAGCAGTCTGTCACTATGTGACATCAGTTCGTAAACAAAATCTAACTTACATGAATAATGATCCATTTTATAACTTAAAACAGGAAATAATAACATTCTTTTTCTTTCTACAGTAAGACATAAGAATGTCATTGTGGACCTAGCAGAAAGACAGTCACAAGTTTGTTTGCTAGTAGACTCCTAGGGAGCTGAACACAAAAATCCAATAAATAATTAGCTCTCCTGTGACAGGCTTCTGAATTACTGTGATACATTAATTGGACAAAATTAGCATGAATTAAGGCAAATAAGTATAACATGTAATTTATTACTTACTAAGCATGGTGCTGCAGTGGAAGCCTCAGATTTCCCTTAAGATTGCTTTAACAGCTATAATGCATTCCTTAATTTACTCTGTGGAAAATCAATTTTTTCAGAGTTCATTAAGCACCAATATGTTACAATGCAACTCCCTAGAGCACAGAACCACAATACGTTATGCAAATTCATACCAGCGTGTTACCAATATGTAAATAGCAATAATACTATTGTCAGCTTCCTATTGATAGCCATGCTGAAAAAGAGAATGCTTAAAACTTCTTTAACTCTTCAGATTTGTTTATGATATCAATCAGTACTCCTTTTAAATGTCATTTCTTAGGAGAGTTGAAAGTTATTTTCAAAAGTCTTTTTTTCTTTACAGTTCAGCAGTGAGAGGGTACTGAAGTGTCTTTTTTCAAAGAAAGGGCATGAAAAGCCTTCTTACGTGTTTGGAAGTGTCATCCTTTTCTACGTAGAAGCTCAGTTTTTCCAGTAGGTCCACGGCTGGACGCAGTTGCTGACTGTTACTTATGGATATACCACTCAGTACATGAAAAAGAAGGTTTTTCTATTCTGCAACTCCTACACATAAAGTTGTTTAAGCCTCTTCCTTCTCTTTTTAGCACACGTAATAAATATTAAAATAAAATGGTACATTGAGTTAACTCCAGCCAATCACATATAAGCCGGAAGAACTAACATTAAGAGAATGAAGTCTCAGACTGTTCAGTATTCACCTAATCATATGCCAGACTCCAAAGCTATCACAATAGCTGCTTATAGAGCTCTTTGGGGAGACAGATGTCACCAGGGGAAGGATGATTTCCACATCTTGGCACTCAGCGATTCTCAAGGGAGGGAGAAAAAAAGGAGGGCTCTGCTAGCGAGGAAGATTCGTTTGTGGAATGAAGTGGAGCCACATATCTCTCCCGTTATTTCCTATTTCACTGATCTGTTTTAAATGAAACTTTTTCTGGCTAATTCATGCATGGAAAAGCAAAGAATGGCACTGCCCTAAACTGTAAGTATTTGCACGTAAGTTTCAGTTTGGCACTGGTCTGTACATGTGGCTGAAGTCAGTAGGTCAGAGGAGCTGGCTTGAAGGTCTTGGGCCTGTGAAAGAAGTTAGGATTTTTTGTTGTCTTTTTTTTTTTTTTTTAATGTACGTAGGTCACTCCAAAAGTATTATCTCCTATTTATTTCCATGGAAACTACAACAAAGAGAACAGTAAAAATATTTCATAGAGCAAATTTTCAAATTCTCTCTACAGAACACTATTTCTCGACACAATCACTACCATAAGCCAATTTGCTTAGATGAGCTGATCGAGATGCTCTTCATTTCATGGTACGACAGCTGTGCATGGCTATCTGAAGGTGGCTTTTCTTTCACGTGATTGAAATACACCACCCACAACCTCACTGTGCTCACATCCACTGGTTGGTCTTCATAGACATTCAGCAAGTGTCAATGAATACTGGTGGGTGCCATTTTTCCACACAGAGGAACTGGATAACAGACTTCTACTTTACATGTGCTTCCATTTAAGATGCCATTTTGTCTGCTGCCATCTGTCACACAACAACAAAATTTAATGGAATACTGGTGGGAAGGCACAATCTCTACTGACATACCACCAAAATCCACTTCTGACATTGTGGGCCAACATAACAAAATAGGAGGTATTATTTGCAAAGCAGCCCTTGTATATATAACTGGGATTTATTGTCGCTTTGAGATATAGCTACAGTGATACTGGCAGAAAAGCAAAGCCCTCAGTCATTACATTTTCAGCCTCAGGTGGAACAGAAACTGGTAAACCTGTTGGGTCCTTAACTGTTGATGAATTTAGAAAAAAAATGAGCATTTTTTTGAAGAATATTTTTATATTTAGGTTTCATGAAATGTAAAAATTTATTTTGTTAGAGCATCCTTGTTTATGAAAATAGCAAAGTTCATCTAAAGTGAGACTTATCTGTCATTTTGTTTACCAATGTATTTATAGTGTTTGTTACTATAAATAAAGGAAATATTGCATTAGAGATAAGTAATATTGTGCAATAAATTAATGCTCAGTGATAAAATATATTTAGGACTTTCCTCAGTCCACCACTTCCCAACCGGCAATTATGGCACTCCACATCTTAAAACTATAATGAATATGTTGACCGATGCTCTGCAAGCTTCTAACTGTTGAAGAGACTATCAAAGTCTTCAGCAGACAGCTAAGGAAAGCCAATAAAAGCTATCAGCGTATACAGAGTATAATACACTTATGATACACTGGAACGATATTTGCAATAAGTACATATTCAAAATTGACAGCACGTTAGAGATGATCCCAGTTGGCAAATTCAGATTCACTGCAGACTTAAATCTCACCCTTCAACTTCAACATATTGTAGTGGCTGTATTTAATGCTATTGTTGCGTCCTAGTGGAGACTTCATCCCCCTGGAATTGAATCAGGTGGTTGCAGACTCTGATTCTTAAAGGATAAAAGGGATATGGAATCAGTTGAAAATATTGACCTTTTTTTTGTGTGTGTGAATGGCAGCCTTAAGTACTTCCAGGGAGCAATATCTGGCTCCATCTATTCAGGGGATGTTTGCAACAGACATTTTGAATTTGTATTTTCAAATTCCCTGTGATCATTTGCAATCATAACGTATATCTTTCAGGTAAATAATACTTTTCAAATGACTATGCACCAAAGTGATTGGGCATTTTCTTTAAATCAGGTAAGTGGATTTGTGTTTTCTAGAGGCCATTAAATAGAATGCTTAAAATCAGTCCCTCAGAGACCCTTAGTGAATCTGCAATAGGTATGAAATGTGAAAAGACTGTGGCAACCGTATTATCCTTATTTCCCATGTAAACTGAGCAGCGGTGAACACACACAGGAATTTTGCGGTCCATATATCCCACATATACATATATATCTATCAAATTCACTTTCTTTTCACTACAGGTGGTGTCCAATATTGTTAAGAGTGAAAAAAGAAACTTGTGCTTAATCTGTGTTTAAAAGAGAATTCAACAAGTAGATGATTTTTGCTAACTTGCAAAAAACTTGTAGTTCTTTATTTCTTTTAAAAAGGAATGGAATGCACCAGGCTAATTTGTTACAGCCACTGTAAGAAAGAGCAGTAACTACAGCGTTTGCTGATTCCAAGTCAGACCAACTTACAATGACAGAAGCAGGAGAGTCTGAAGCTTAGAGGGCTTCCTTTGCCTTGGTTCTGTGCTCCACCATTTGTTTAAAGTCTCCCTGAGGCCTGCCCTGATTCACTACTCTGTATTAGGGAGTGGAGTGGTAATGTTTGTGACATATTCTGATTGCTTTTGGAAGTTCGTTGTCGTAACACATTGCACAGGGGCAGCAGTGGTTCAAAAATAATGCATGTCAAGAATTATTACTGCTGCACTGGCTGTGAATCCATGTAAAGTCTTCTGCATTTTACTTATAATACTACTGCTGGTGCTAGAAATCTTTCTGTCAAAACCATCTCTCGGATGTCTTAGTGCTTCCCATCCCAGTCTTTCTCCTTGACTATTTCTCAGTTCTTGTATACAGTTTAGACTGAAAACATTATTGTTTCCTTCCAGTTATTTATCACTTGAAGATAATAATAATGAAATAGTGTAGAGATAGCATACTGTAGTTTATTATAACTTGACACAATTTAAAATTTTTTAGTTACAGAGTACTTTGAACTTATAAGTGAATCTTTTAGAAAAATTTGTCCAAAAAAACAGGTATTAACATGTAAATTATTCTATCATAATTTCTGACTCAAAATATAAAAAAAAATATGTTAACTTGTCTAATTTTCTAATTATTATGGTAAATATATAAAAAGAAGACCTACAATTGTGTGGAGTGGATTCCACCTCTCCAAAAACCTGGAAGTTAGACTCTAACTTCTGTGGTTTTTTTTTTACTTCAAGTTCTTGTCTTTTTAACCATACAGAGGCCCAACTTGGAATTAAAGGTTAGAGAGTACCATCTTACTCTCCTCTTTCTTACTCTCACAGTTATTTCTCACAGTTTGATGGTGTGGCATTCTTTTTGAGTAAGGCAGTTTTGAGACAAAATCTCCATAGACTGAGGAGAAGCTAAAAGACAGGTCTCTACTCTACAGGTGCTCTTATTACTAGGAGATTTTGCAAAAGATCCATGCTTCAAAGGTCTTCATGCTTTAGTTAGGTATCTAGCCTTGGAAGAATGCTATGGGGCTGTGGCCTGAAGGGAAAGCATTACTTTTGAGAGGGACCGAAGTTCAAATCCAGCCCTGTTCCTTGCCAGCTATAGGCAGCCTTGGGTCTTTTTGAAATCTCTTCGAAGTAGCTTCATTCTGTTTGTGTACTATATAAAGCACATTGGTGCCAGAGTAACACACACTGGATCTGTTGGCTGTGATCAGGTGCCTCCTTTTTGTAGCTGTTTAAGTAACCTGTGCGTTCTTACTTTTAAGTCATTGCCATCTGGCTGAATCCAGCTCCTGTTGGTTTTATGGCATTTGCATCAAGGAGCTACCTAAATACCAAAATACTTGCTTTTCATATAATGCTCATCTGTTACTTCCCTTGTTAAACTTCGATACTTAACAATGGGCTACGGTGACAAGAAACTTGTCGGAGCTGTGCCAGGAATTCATTCAGTGTATGACTTCATGTGGAAATCAAAAGAAGAGTATGGGGTGAAACACCCCTGTTGTCTGCAGAAGGTCTGATTCTTTGCTCCCTGTTGGAATTACAGGTCATTATTTTCCTTCTTTCTTTTAGCATTGAGAGAATAGTGACACATACCTGAATTTGTCCTTTAACTTTCAACTACATTATCTCCAAATGTAACAGTTCCTTTCTGGTCTTTGTTGTCACTAAAATTGTTGTAATATTTCTAACCACATGTGTGTCCTACAGTTCCTTGCTTAACCTGCATCTCTAAAAATGTTTTACTAATATGTTTGCGTTGAGATAAATGTCACCTCCGTTCTCAGCAAAGTCAAAACCAGTGAGAGATAAGGCAAGCAATTCAATTGCTGCTGAACAGTGGGTGAAGTTGGCTACCCACAGGTATGACAAGGTAATTATCCATCTGCCCACAATCTGCCCACAGCTGGAAATTGAGTTAATTTTATTTACTCTTCCAAAGAGAAATGGAAACTCCAAGAACAGAAGAATCTCATAAAATTCTCCAAATAATTAAAGATCCTTCTTCAGAGTCCTCTGCCTTTATTATGCAGGTATGCTGTTCTGCATCTAATTCATTAAATCATGGCCACTTAAGTTGTGAGAAAAATAACCCTTGTCCAAAGGCACAAGCACAGTAGCCCTGTGAAACTGTGGAACCTGTCTTTCTCTTTAAGAACTCCACCTAAAGAGATTTTGGTAGAGTTAATAAGCGGGATAAAAAGATTAAAAGAATTATATGCTGGTGGTAATGTTTAAGGGAGAGTTTGCCTGATGTCTTTGGAGAGAGATTTTTCTGACTCTTTGTAAATGTTTCAGGTGCCTTACTGTAGGTGTCATTTGATATGTCCTATGGTATTGTGCCTGGCTTTATAGAGTTGTGAGTCTTCTGTGGGTCCAGTGTCCCATCTATGCCCTAAGCATACGGCTCTCATATTCTAAAGCATTGTCAGTATTCAGGGTACTGAACTTGCTTCTAGAATTTTTGCTTTAGTTATCTACGTTTAACTTTACATTCTGAAGAAAATAGATTACATGAGTTAAGCAAAATGAAATTACCTTCCTTGTATTATCTTGTAATTCCAGTACATAGACTTGCCATATTAGAATATCCTCTAAGCAATGTTTGGCTCCATCCTCCAGTATTTTCATATTTTCCATAGGCCTAAATAATTCTGCTTCTATTCAGTTACTGTCATTAACACATATCTGGTCAATCTTGCTTGTTCTACTGATTGATTCAGCCTTTATACCACACTTGATCACTGCTATAAACACTTTTGACTTGACAAACTATTAACATCTATCCAATTAGAGATACCTAAGAAATCTCAATATGAAGAGGCATTTGGAAGTTGTTTCTCCACAACTTTAACATTCTTTGTCTATTTTTATCCCTGCAAAAATTGCCACTTTTTTGATTTACAGATAATTTCCAATTTTAAGGAAGGAAACAAAATGCGGAATTGCATAATTGGATCCAAACATATTTTAAATCAGACATCTGCTTTAATGGTGTTGTTAAACATTTTTAACCTCTGCAAAGACTTTGTTTTTGAACAAGTTTCATCTGTCACTTGTTCTTTGATCAATCTCATTTTGGCACATCTTGTTTGTAATCAGTGTTCTCCTTTGCCTGCCTTTCCATTCCAGTAGGCAGATGGTGGTAAGCTCTAAGCAGGTAACAGAAAATGTTATCTACTCAACACTATTAATTCATATCACTTTATCTTTCAGATTATGTTCCCCTGGACTCTAACATCATATCTGTGTCTTTCTGACAGCTACTTCTGCTTATGCTCTTTCTCTCAGTTTCGAAATACTTTGAAGCAAGGATTTGGAGTTCTCGTGTTCTGTGTTTTCTCCCCTTTTTCTGATACAATTCTAACATAGATAAGATCCTTAAGCCTACCAATGAGGTTTATACATTCTGAATATTAGTTGCTTTCATAATCTTTATTCTCTTTTTATTTTTTTTTTTAATATGGGACATTTCTGTTCCAGTAGATTATCATTGTAGAAATTAATGTGTCATAAAGTTAAGAGTATATTTGCCTTCTCTGTGTGTTCTCCAGATCAAATGCCTCCTTGTTTTTTTTGTCCCCAAAAGGTCTTTAAGAATGAGATCTCTGTGAATCCCTCATGAACACCCTTTTTGAAGGATTATTAACCAGAGATAATAATCTAATAATAAGTTAATAATCTATTTATGACTTTATTTTGTGCATTTGCTCCCACATATTCTATATATTGACAGGAACCTCAACATAAAACATGCTGTTTAGTTTTCACTCCCAGAAAGGAGCACATCAAAACAGGCATAGATCAGTAATACTTCCACTTCCTGTCTGTGAATGGTTTTGCAGGTTTCAGTTCAACAGCCATGAGAAAATGCCAACAAAAATCCAGATAGCGATCCACTAAGCAGCAAATGCAGAATCAAACAGCCCGGCACACTACCAGAAGTGCCACTTGAAGTGCAAGTTGTTGGTTCTTAGTAAAAGAAACTTGTTGTGCGGATCCTTAAGAGCTTGGTTTTTTATGTATAAATTCTCATTCCTTGCCTTTTACTTTGGCTCATTCACATGGTGCTATTCTCCCTCATTACACTGTAGCTGTGATACTGAATGCTTCCAGTCCCAGCTAGTCATCACAGGACGCAAAAATTAAATGAAAAAAATTTCAATTAAATTCTAAGTTGGTTGATCCCAGAAGTAGGTAATATTTAGGTGAAAGTGAGTGGAGGCAATTAGTGCCTACTTCCAATACCCTGAGGCAGGAACTCAAATATTTCACCTGTGGAGGAGGGGGTCACGGCTTTTTCATCCATTCTTTTCTTTTCCTTTTAATTCCCTAACTCCCATAATCTGGCAAAGTATTATGCAGCACAGACCAGGAAGGTGGGCTGCAGTAAATGCTGCTTTATGGATCAAGCAGTAGGAAGTGCTATACTCTTCCCCCCAGAGACTGAAAGCTTTACATCAATCAGCATACTGACAATGACTGCTTTTGAACTTACCTGTAGTATAGCAGTGTGGCAAATCATTATCTAGCATGCAATTTTTTAAAGAACATATATAATTTGAACACTGAAGCACCATACGGCCATTTTGTCTGACTCTGAGCACCTTTTTGATTGATCACCCCTCTCTGTGCTATGGGGAGGAGACAAGGATATATTCTGTGCCTTATTAGCATAGTGCCCAAGTAATCTCACATGCTACAATGAAGTGTGCTAAATTCTATGCTAACGCTTGAGTAAATTTATATGCAACATAGGACAATTGTGTTCTCCTTAAGCAAAAAACAGTGAAGTTAGGTACTTAGGAGCAAACAAACTAAACAGGTGGCAAACAGAAAAATAATGTCATGATACGAATTCAGATACTTTTGCAATGGATGATGAGATGACATTCAGCCTGTTTATAATTCATCTGGGAAATGATGTAAGGGAACAGAAATTAATCTACTGCTTACTAATAAGGAGCTTCCATACCAGTGATTTAGCTGTAGATCCAAGAATGTTTTCCACTTGTGTCTGAATTCATTTCACTGTAGGATCAAGACTGCCATAAATAGGATGAGTGACATAGAGAGCTTTGCTTAGCTTCAGTTTCTTAATGTGACATAACTACTGCATGGACTGAAAACAGTAGCAAGACTCCAAAAGCAGTTAATTACACGCTTTTCTTGTTGGGGAAAATCTAGCTTCAAACTTCATTAGCAAGTAGGCAGTTTCATGATATTTGAAAGACAGATTATTTCACATCAACTGCTTCTTGCATGTCAGCTGGATCTGTATTCTGGAAAATAGGAGTGATGGTGGCAATTGCCCTTGGCCTTCCTCTTAATTCCAGACAAAAAAAGGCTCCTAGTTGCATCTTCTTTTCTGGGATAGCAATTGCCTTTTCTATTTATTTCTGAAAACATATGTTTATTAGCTCTAAATTGTTGAATTTGTATATATTTCTCTACTTAAATCAGTACTTAGTTCCTGTTTAGCATGACTCTTTTCATGAACTCATTGGTAGACTTACATTTTAAGAGAGGAGATACGCTTGGATGTAGAAAATAAAAGGCATTCTGGTAGCGCATTTTCTTTATGCATTTATCTTATTTGAGTGATTAGTGTTAATGGATTTTTCAAAGCATCTGTGTCCCTAGACCAGGATTATGCCTTCCTTTTTGTATTTTGTGTATGTCTGTTCTAAAATTGTCATTGAAATGAACCATTGTTTCAGAGACAAATCTTCTAGTGAAAAATCTAGTGACGAGTCTTCTAGTGACATACATTGTTCTTCAGACTTCACCCAGGAACAGTTAAGACCAACTGCACAGCTTACCCTATTGTTGACAACTGCCCCAATTCTTTCTTGTTTTTGTCAAAAACAGGAAGGCCAAGAGGAAAACAATTGAAAGGAAAGAAAAAGTGAAATATTACAGGGCAGTGGCCCATTCATGCCTTAGAAGATGCTTTCTTTAAGTTTTTGCATTGCACAATTTAATACAATAATTGATAGAAAGCTTCACAGCCTAATATTTCCCAAGATTAGACAATACGCCTTAAGAAAACAGTTCCACATAGTTATACAAACATCCTCAAAAGTCATCTCAATGACTATCATTTTGACTGAGGAGACCTAGAAGAAATGACTTCCTTTGCAGTTGTATGTCAACATTATTCCATATTCCATCCAGAAGTGATCATCTCAGATAGACAATAGGCATTGCCTATTTCAAGATTTCTTCTATTATCTTCTTTGAAATCAGCTGTAGCATCCCCTGCCTGAGGAATACAAGATTTTGCATTCCCAAGGTCTGTGAATGTTAACGTTTTAACCATTTTTATCACAATAAATCAAACACCTAATTAAATGCAAAAGTGCTTGAAAATGTCAGATATGCTTTCTACATGTGATAAGAGACTGTTGGTTGACATGTAGAAGTGAGGTCTTACCTCTTTCTGTTCTCACATTTAGGCTTTTTACCCTAAAGCTAGATGAATGTGCGCACAGCTGACATTAACATGTAGCCTCATCTATCCTTACATAGCGAGCAATGACAGTGGTTTTATTTAGTGCTTTTGTGTATATTGATGCTGAGAAACTAAAATATCAGACGTGTTAGTAAATGCCTCTCTGTAAAATGACAAAGATGACTCTTCTTGCCCCGTTTTGCCAGATAGAAATAATAGCAACTTTTTACAAGGCATGTGTTCCATGTGTATTGCTCTGTGCCTTGATATTGTTTGGTTTCATTTGAATTCATGAGCACCGAAGCTACAGGAAACAGAAGAAAGGCTACTCTGCCCTCGTCCTTTTTTATTTAGTGTAGATAGCAGGACATCTAATTGTTTCTTGAATGACCTCCAAGGTCTTTGTGGAATGAGATTGTTGTCTTCTGTGTAGAGAAGAGCATCTACGTTCTATCCATTCATTGTAACTTAATTATAGGATGCATGTAATAATTTGGAGACAGTCGGTGAATTTGCCTCTCATGCAAGTCATCATGAGACTCTGGGAAATAGATGCACATGTTCATTTATTGTAAAATACTCAGATTAATTATTTCACCTGATATCTGTACTTGTAAGTTGCCAGCTGCAGCTGAGGATGACAGAGAATGAGCCGCTGATGACATATATTAGGTACATTGTCTAACACTCTCCTGAAGGCGCTCAGATGCTACGTGAGTGGAAATTGCGTAGAACAATTGGATTTTAAGTCTGTCTTATGCTTGCCAGTTATTCCATTTTTTTTTCTGTGAGATATCGCATCATTTTTTAAAGGTGTTTTTGTCACAAGTGACAACATACACTACACAACTCCTCCCTGTAATAACAATTTAGTGAGATGCAGGAGATGTGTTTGTGTCTTTGCTGCAGCTACACTTCTTTTCAGAAGTATATATTTCATCACTCAGTATTTCCTATAAAGAGCATGATTCTCTCCACATCTATATGAGCTATTAGTACTGTCATCTTGCTCCACCAGAACCAATTAGAAATTTGTCACTGCTTACAACAGGTTCAATTTTGCCTTCACACAGAACTACTCATCTTACAAAGAAGTATAGAGTCTGTTCAAGAGTCTTAATTCTGAGCATTTGCAATGCTTGAGCTTACTCAGAGCTGGCCTTCTTCTAAGTTCTTGCCAGTTGTTTTATCTCTGGGTTGTTTAAGAGCGGTACATGGTTTATATATTATTTAGTCTGTAAAGAATATTAAATTTAATTATCTCTTTAGTGCCTCTTACAATGCAATTTGATTACTTTCTGAAACTCAAAGTAATATTTAATAACTGTTAGTTTTCTTTTAGAGAATTCCAACCTAGGAAACAGGAGTTCTTACAGCCACATGGATAATTAACTTGAAGCTTGTCTGTCTCTTGGGGGACATCAGATATGTAAATGAGGAACTTAAGTCTGAACAAGACATGCCAGGGAATCACTGAAAGTTTTATTACACTAAAGCACTGGTATTAAAATCCTAAATGTTATAATACATTATTATAAATCAGCGCATTTTAAAGAGCAAAGATGTAGAGCTTTTTTTCCCCCCTCACTTGTGATATAAAATTATAGAAATATGTAGCTTTCAGTTTTTGAAGAGATATAGCTGAAATTTTGAAAAATCCTGTAGAAAGTAGAATAGTTATGGGAAAAAATATATAGATCATAATTTTTTTTTTTTCCCAATGAAAATTTTGAAGACTAAATGCACATACTGAGAATGCTCCCCCTGTCTGCCCAGCTCCGGAATGGAAGATAATTGTACTTCAGAATATCTAGTAAGATCTCATGTCATACTGAGAACTATCCCTGGCAAGCAAACTTTCCACACCATTGCATTGCTGAGAACAATATTAAGAATTAATGTTTAATATTCTGGAAAAAAAAAAAAAGGTTATTTATTATCAAATCAATCCAACAGCCACCCAATCCAACCAAAAAGACCTTCAATGATTTGCCTTCTGGCAAAATCAACCTTCCACAGATCTGCTAGAGTTCTAACAATATCAGAGGCGTGGATATGAAGATCAGCTTTCTTTCTCCTTATTTGGACTAAGGTTAATGGAGGCATGGAGAAAGTCTGTGGCAGCTGTCATGATAGAATCTTTTCTAGAAGTAGAAAGCAACTACTTGGAATGACATGACTGTAATGCTCTTGTACATGCAATTCACATAAAACACATACTCCAGATTTTAGTTTGATTCATACATACTAACACAGTTTTCGCATTTTGCAACTTGGTTGAGCAATGAACGTACGATGTAAGTGTGTATTTAAGCATACCAATGGTGTTATTTCTTTAGTGATGTTATCCATATGCTTAAAATGATAGGCTGTAACTCTTCATTTAAGGACCAGTGTAAGAAAAAATCAAATGTTCTAGTATCTAGACCATAGCTCTCAACTGCTGATTCACCACCACTATGTAAATCAGACATCAATGATTGTAAGATTCAGCAACAGGTGAAATTTAAAAATGTTTCCCATTTTTCATGCATTGTGCTCTGATTTTATCTTCTCCTATTTTTATATCAGCTTCAAAGCATATTCAAAGAAAAGTGACTGTGGCTACTTTCTGTAGAATTTATCGTTCAGACAATGCAGGTTTAAATTTGGCTAAAAGTCAGTGAAACTTTTGCTTAACATTTGCTATGTTTTATGTATTTAACTAAGGTTATATTGTTTTCTTTCCTTTATAATTTTTTTTTTTCAACTACTGATACAAGGTACAGTCTCTTATTTTTTATGTAGTAGAGACCTGTTTATCCTAGCAAATGTTCGCATTCAACTGCATTTCATTTTGATGGGAGGAGGGAACATGGCAATCAGTTTTAATTTAAACCTTAATTTTAATTAAATTTAAACCTTAATTTTGACTAAGATTTTGATGATATTTGTGAATAATTGCTTATTACCTATATGAAGATAAATTGTTGATTTATTATTAAATCTCTAACAGTTTTATTCTAGAAATATTTTGGAATCATTTGGAATCTGGTTATGCAAGTTATTTTTGTGAACCATTGAATAGGATGCTATGACAGGGGCTCATAAATTGTCCTCAGAATTTATAGTTTTTAAGAAAGTTTTCTGTAAAATCTGAATATATCAATCACATAATGTGAGAATTCAAGAATATAGGATTATTTGCTGTACTATAATGTACATGCTAAAATTAGATTTATTTATGATTGAAATGCAAAAGTTGTGATTTATACCTTTCATTTTATCTTGTATTCGATTAATTTACATCAGCTTTCTCCAAATATCAAAAAGATTATAACAAATAAAATATAAATAAGCTTATGCCATTGATTTATTTTACATTTTTAAAACTGCCAATGAAAAATATTTAAAAAGTAAAATATTAAGAAGAATTGCATGAAGATTGATCTGAGAAAAAAATTAAAGTACAAGGTTATCTCTTAATTCATGCTTTCTGCTATATTTAAAGAAATACATTTATGATATGCATATTCAATCAAATAGGCTGTTGGAATGCAGTGTGACTTAACTTTGAATCCATTCTGTAAATTTGGAATAAAACTTGTTTTTTATTATTTTTTAAAAATCTTTTTTTGGAGAGAACATACTACCTTTGATTTAATTTTTTCTGGCACTGCGCCCACTGCACAGTAGGGGAAAAAAAAAAAAAAAAAGTGTAATTGTAGTTTTGTCCTTTACAGCACAGGACAAATAAATGTCAAAATCAAATGGTGGTGTCCCCCAAGGGAAAATATACTTCAG
Organism: Chrysolophus pictus; assembly: GCA_037305975.1. NCBI lineage: Eukaryota > Metazoa > Chordata > Aves > Galliformes > Phasianidae > Chrysolophus > Chrysolophus pictus. The sequence continues at coordinate 170,643,784 of CM074576.1, forward strand.
TTATGAAATATTCCTCCCCAGCTCCCATTGCTATTCCTGTGAACACCTAGGTGAAGCTGCCTCAGGACCTAATCAGATGCTGCTCATTTGCATATAATAAAAAAAATGTGCAATGAGGTTTTAGCCCATTCTGAGGAAAAGTGCATAATATGTGTTCAAAACATTCTCGTGTCGAACTGGTGCAGGTCTGGCTCTGGATGGACAGCTTGAATGGCAGTTTGAAAGGATTTGGTGTGAAATGAACATCTGTTTATATTGGCGATGGTTTACCAGCTTAATACTGCTTTTAATAAATGTGTTGTAAGGTGCAGTGGTGGTGTTTCCTGATACGGTTCTTGAAAGTGATATTGATAAACTGTCAGACTGACTCAAGAATGATAATAATAACCAAATATGCAAAAGAATCATTAAGAAAGCTTGAAGACAAGATGGTTTCAGGGAAAAGACTCTCCTTGGGCATTATTAGCACTCTTAATTGCATTATTACTCAGAGTAAGTGAAACTCATCACTGTTAGTTTATAAATACGTTGTGCTCCTCTGTGATATAAAATCCTCAGCAGCTTCAGATTGAGAATAGTCCTCAACCACATTCATATTCAAGAGATTCAAAATATCTGGACTGGAGCAAAATGCTTTTAGTTTATCTTGAAATTAGTGGTGTGATGTACAGTCAGTTCGGATCTTGGTTTGTGCTTGCTGTTTTGGGAAGATAGCTTATGATTCCGGTAAATAGATAGATGGATAGGCAGACACTGAAGATGGTTTCATGCTGTCATAACAATGTTTAGATATTTGTGTTAGGTGATGGGAGGCTGGCTGAGAAAGAAAAGAAAAGCTGAAGTGCTAGAGCTCCTGATTTTATCTTTTTTCAAATTAGTACATTCCTTACTTTCAAACAATTTTGGTTTTTACTACAATTTCATTTTAAAATGTAAAAATAAATAGAAATTGAAATATTTTTTAAATTGTTTCAAAATATTACATGTTCTTCCTAACGATATTCTTGAGAAGAAGTTAAAAAGTCCTTTTGCCTCAGTGTTGTATTTTTTTAATGCATGAAATACCATCCTGACACGTGAAATCTGCTTTCTGGACAAGTCTAACTATGAAATGGAGTTAGTTATACTCACTTTAAGTTCTGTCTGCCTGTATATTCTGTCCTCTTCAATTTTCTCTTTGAATTGTTTGAGTAAACAGAGGCAGAGAAAACTTGCAGGAGGGGAGGTTAGTGGTGTGCAGTCTCCACAGGCACAACCAGATGCTCTGTGGGGTGGGGATCTGGGGAAGGTGGGAAGTGAGCAGGCTTTATTGAGATGCAGAACAGAGACTGTACTCTTTCAGCCCTTTGGGGAAGCTAATTGTACTCTCTCCATTTCTAGTCCAACTGCTGTAATTGTAGCAGCACTTTTGCTATCTTTGGGTGAGCAGATCACATGCCTTTACGGAGGATGATGCTGAGGAAGTCTTCTGAGAGGCAGCTAACACTGACAAACTCCTACATACCTGTCAAGCATTTTGCATTACACTTATATACTTACCCCCCATTACTACCCCTCTAATCCTAAATTGTTTCTATCTGTAATACAGACTTAGAAACATATGGGGACTTGGATCTAATAATGTTTTACCATGGTTTCCCCTACCTACTAGGGACCACTTTCAATGCTAATTGAGCGGGAAGCCGCCTCTCCCTCCCTTGCCACTCATTATACTGGCATGCTGCCAGGATGGTGCATCCAGCAGAAAACGGAAGAAACGGAGAGAAAGTTGTGTGAAGAGGAGGAGGGTGTCTGTATCAACAGCCCTGGTTCTGTGTTGCCAGGCGGCCTTGGGAAAGTGCAAAGACTGGAATAGGTGTAGTAATGTGTCATCAGACAATAAGGGAAGATATTGAAGCAGGAATCAAAAGCCTATATAGTAAGCAGAAGATAGAATAACCGTATATCACTGAAGGGGAACTTTGGTGTCTTAGGAGTGAACTGCTAGCAGATGCCCAGTGAAGCTGCAGCAAGGCAGTGAATGTCTGCAGATAGTTGCACACTCTAGTTTCATACAATTGAGTTCTGGGCCAAGCAGTTAAGCTCTATTCTTGAATTCTTCCAGGATTTTCAAGGCTGGGAAAAAGCAGACAGGAAGAGCTGGCTGGCAGGAACCAGCACAGAAGCACTTAATGCTTACTACACCCTCCCTTTCCCACCAAGCTTTAGGTACAGATATTCTTGCTGACTAAATTACAGGTGGACCTTCAATGTGGTTCAAGAGTAAATTTCTTAGCAATTCTTTTATTGAGCTTTCCTTTACTCTGTGAATTACCTTTTGACTCACAGTTCCTTGCAGACAGTCAACACTGGAACCAGTGCTGTCCCTTTGCCTATGGACCTTCAGGATCTGGGACCATATTGCAACCAGACTCAGTGAAAAACTCAAACCATACACAGTTTGATGTTGATATCTCTGTGCAACTCCTTAATACAGAAAATACCTAAGTTGCCTTTAAAGTTTACTAGAAACTTGTAGTTTAACCTGGCAGGCAGCTCAGCACTAAACATCTGTTCACTCACTCTCCTAAATCTGAAAAAATGCAACGTTGAGATAAAGGCAGTTTAATAAGTCCGAAAAGGAAGGGAAAATAATGTGAGCACTGGCATCCTCCAATCAACTCCCCTTTTGGTGTGGTATGAGATATTCTTTGGGCCATTTGGGATCAGTTGTATTGGTTGTTTCGCTTCCCAGTTTCTTGTGCACCCTCAGCTTTCACTCTGGCAGATCTGCATGAGAAGGGGACAAATCTTTGGCTTAGTGTAAGAACTGCTCAGCAATGATCAAAATGTCGATGTGCTAAAACATTTTTTTCTTCTTAAATCCAGAACACTGCACCGTACCAACCACTACAAACTGAACGAAACCAAAACAAAAAATCTCCCAGCCAAAACCAGGACAAAACTTCTGTTTGAGTTTAATTCCCCAAGACTTTCAGGTGCCCATTTACTGAAAATATTTGTCAGCAATAGTTAACTCAATGAGCTTCATTTCGAAAAAAGATAGAGATATTAAGAAAACATTCAGAAAAGAAGCTACAATTGAAAAAAGATTTTTCAAAATAATGAGATTATCTAAGCCTTTTTTAATTTCTTATTTTGAGATGTAAATTTATGGCTAATATTTCCCCACATCATGATGTTTCCTAATCCTGTCATTCTTTTAAATTTGCTTTTATGCATAATTTATTCCTTATTTTCTCTTAATGCATTTCGTAGATAGTAGTGTTGCTGCAGTATTCACTTTTCTTTTCCTGTATCTATTCTGCTTCCCATTATGACCTAAGAGGGCTTAATTTCCACACTCTCTCTTGCCTATCTATTTAAATGTTCACCAAAATATCTAGTGTTAACTTTTAAAGATACATCATTAGGTTTTAAAATCAACATCCAGGTAGCAAATGAGAGAAATAGAACTGTCTTTTTCCTGAGCCAAGTTTTTCATCTGTTCCCAGCCTTAGACACTGCACCAGTTTACAGTCTGCTAACAATTGCAGGTGTTCCTCACAACTGTGAAAGCTAGAAACAATGTTTTTCTTCTAAAGGAAATGATTTTATATGAAGGTTTAGAATATGTAGAACCTTTGTGTAATATATGGGTTATATATGAAACAGGTCAATTTGGCCCAATGCCGTAGAGCATAACTGGGCATTTGACATCACTGCATAATTAAATTCAGTGGTGTAAATCAGAAAATGTGCACATAGTTGACACAGCATATGCAATTGTACGAAACAAGAAAGGTTAAGTTTGGTTATGTAGCTTTAAGTTCTCCATATACTTATTAGTTGTGGAAGGTATGGCAGAGATGGGTGAAAGCTCTGCTCCTGAAAAGGTGCTGTGTTACTACATGTGCCACACAAGACAAGCAGAGAAGTGATGGAAAATCATTCAAGAGCAAAACCACAAAAAATGCTACATGCAAGATAAAATACTGGCTTTATCTGGGTTTCTCCAACTTATTGTTGGCAAGAGTTCTCTAGTTTTCTTGTTGTTACTCTGATAGAATTTACTGCTCTCTACATTTACTGTCATTGCTGACAAGAGAAATGGACCAAGTATGTAAAGAAGTTAGAATCTGATTGTGGTTGCTCAAAGGAGAGACCGTGCATTGCCACAGTTATGGATTTTTAAGTAGGTCTAAGGTAAGTGAGCCACAGGTACAGCAGCTGAATCTTTCAGCTTTCCATGTCCCAGTTGCCGCTGGGAGAAAGAGAAACACTTCTGTATGCATTGTACAGTACAGACTGAAGGACTGTGAGAACAGATGTACTCTGCTTCATTCCAGTGGGCACAGCTGAGCTGAACGTGGACTGCCTTGGTTAGTGGTAGCAGCACGTGTAAGGGAGCACAGGCTGCTTCCTTCACTATGCATCCAGCATCCAAGTTGAATTCAATTCTACATGGTGGCTGTTCTATCCAGAAGACTATTTATCTGCTACATAATTATTTCCTTTAATTCCATTTTTAAGGAAAGGAACATTGGAGCGGCAGATTGTCAGATGTTGCAGATGGTCTTTTTCCTTTGGCCTCTATGGACCAGTAACAGTGAAAACTTGCTGAAAACCTGTTCCTGATTAATGAGTGCTTAGTTGTGGGTGTGGTGATGCCAACTCTCAGTACTCAGGATTCTCTGCATTGTAGGATTCAATTCAGAGCAGATCCTTGCACCTGTGTGGGCCGGCAGCCTCATATGTTCCAGTGTGGGCCAGGCTGCCCCAGTGAGGGGAGAGTTGGGACTTTCCTCCTTGGGCTCAGTGCCGGATTCTTGCCGTGAGTCATTGCTGAGCACTTACTTCTGTCATTTCTGATATGCTCTGGCAACAATTGTCCTTTCTCCTATGGCCTTCAGTCAAAGAGGGAGATAAAATCACATCTCTCCTTTGCTCTGTAATATTTAGGAAATATTTCCATAAACAAGAGGGTTTTTTGGAAAAGCAAGTTTATATTGTCTGTCATGTACAGGCTTGTTGCTAAAAGGTATTGCTAGAGAAGTGAGGAGCTGACACAGTCAGATTTACTGGAAGTTATACATGTAAATTCTAGGTCAGTTCTTTTCATGAACATAGACTACGTGGTCCTCTTTATCCTGGAAAATCCATTTTTTCTGAAAGCTCCTATTGTACCAAATGCAACAGAGATTAAAAGTGCTCGCTACTTTATTCAAAACATGTCTCCCTTAAATTACAACAGGTTACTTTGCAGTCAGACATCTGAAAGCCATGTGCTAAATAAACTGTACATTATACAGAAAAGAGTGTTAAAAATCCCCTGAAGTTGGAGAAATATGAGAGGCAGGGAGGAAAAATATGATTTTGGCAATTGTAGTCAGTACACTGAGGCTAAACTGAGCTTTGTCTCTGTGGTTGCTCTAGCAAGGAAGCCATATGTCTTGAACGTGGTTCAAGTATACTGCAAACACGAGCTGCTGAAGGTGGTCACTGGTGACAGCTGGCAATACTGCAGAGCTCTGCACGTTCTTTAGATAGGGAGTTAGAGGCTGAGTACCATATATGCACTTATACTCTGGTATATTTTCAAATGGTTTAATTGCTGAGGCTTAGTATTTTCTCTGACTACACCACAGGAAAAAAAAAAAAAACAAAAAAAACCAACACATTGAAAGCAGCAAATGACAGAGTCAGTGTACCCATTTTGCTCCACTGAATTTCTATAAATCACTTTACAGGAAGATTCACAGCTATATGGCAAATCTACTGCTGTTGGAACAGTAAACTTACATTACCAAATTTAAGCACAATACTTCTTTAACTTGCTGGCAGTGTAATATTTATATTAATTCAATTAATATGCCTGCTGTTTTCAGCTGTATTATCTGTCCAGGAAATAGAGCTCCACCATCAGCCTGAGTGAAATGATTTTATCACATGAAATAACGCAGTGAGACTGTGCACGTGTTGAGAGGAACAGTGTGGCATGGCCACTTCTGTGCAGAGTACTCTAATTTCTAAAAATGGTCTTGGTTTTCAAGCACTTTACTTGAACAAGAAGATTTAATTTATTTGTTATTTTACGAAGCATTTTTATGTGTAGAAAAAGTGCTACTTGTTTGCACTTGCTGGTTATGTGGCATTCTTACATGATTTCATGCTTTGCTGATGGAAAATTAGACCCTTGTGTATTATAAAAGAATAGAAGATAGCTATAGAATCAGGATGCGATTGCCTCAGGACATTCTGTTGACAGCTAGAAATATATACAGACAAAGCAATGTCACTGGATGCTAATGTGAACTATACAAGTTGATGAGTACTGTAAATCCCTGTAAAAAGAGAAATCTATACCCTTTCATTTTGCAGGCGTTTGCCTTTAAAATTACCACTTATAACAGTTCTATAATTTTGTAATATATAACCACTGTTAAGATTTTATAATTTTTGACATGCTAAAGCACAGATTGGTGTTGGTTGTTTTTTTTTTTTTCCCACTTGTTTATTTTCTAATATATCTATACTCTGAAAATATATTAACCTTTCCTTGTTTACTAAACCTTTGTTTCATTTTTAGGTGAAAATGTTACCTGTTTAAGGGGAAATTGTGACTGCATTTGAAATGCCAGATTGACCCAGTACTGAGTTAGAGAAATAGGTCTTAGCTTTTGAAACTAAAGCAAGGTGGATCAAAGTAACCCTGACATTACAGGATCTTTCATGGCCTCTTTGTGTTTTCCACATCATCCCCTATAATCAGCCAAGATGTTCTGTACAGACCACATCTCAGTAAAAAAGTATGAATTTGTTTCTGCTGAGCCTAAGTCTATCATTCCCAACAGATTACAGCATAGTATCATTCCTGAGGTGTAACTATTTGCTCTACTGCTCCCATTTTTTGAAAGACTCTCTTAACAACTCAGCTCAAGTAAATCTGTTTTGATATTGCCTGCTTCAATCTATCTTTCTTATTTGTTTAATAGCAGAAGAATATAATGGCAACAATAAGACAGTAGCTACGTACAAATCTGTCTACACCATCTATATTAACATGATAGCACTTTGGACATCAAATATTTATCCTAATTACAATTCTGTTCCAATCTGAATATGTTTTATGTCAGCAATACTATATCTGAGAGAAAAAAAATGATGATTTTCCTCTCAGATATATTGCTGTTGAGGCAGAGTGACTCAGTACTTAAAGCATATATATGAGGGCTGCTTCGAAAGTAACACCTCCTATGTTAGAACATCAGAAGCAGATGTTGGTGGTATCATAGAATTATAGAACGGCCTGGGTTGAAAAGGACCACAATGATCATCGAGTTTCAACCCCCCTGCTATGTGTAGGGTTGCCAGTCACCAGACCAGGCTGCCCAGAGCCACATCCAGCCTAGCCTTGAATGCCTCCAGGGATGGGGCATCCACAACCTCCTTGGGCAACCTGTTCCAGTGTGTCGCCACCCTCTATGAGAAGAACTTCCTCCTTATATCTAACCCAAACCTCCCCTCAGTTTAAAACCATTCCCCTTGTCCTATCACTATCCACCCTTGTAAACAGCCGTTTCCCCTCCTGTTTATAGGCTCCCTTCAAGTACTGGAAGGCCACAATGAGGTCTCCCCAGAGCCTTCTCTTCTCCTGGCTAAACAATCCCAGTTCCCTCAACCTTTCCTCATAGGAAAGGTGCTCCAGCCCTCTGATCATCCTCCTCTGGACCCGCTCCAAGAGCTCCACATCTTTCCTGTACTGGGGCCCCAGGCCTGGATGCAGTACTCCAGATGGGGCCTCACAGGAGCCGAGTAGAGGGGGACAATCACCTCCCACTCCTTGCTGGCCACCCCTTTTTTAATGCAGCCCAGAACACAGTTGGCCTTCTGGGCTGCAAGCATACACTGCAGGCTCATGTCCAGCTTCTCATCTACCAGGACCCCCAAGTCCTTCTCTGCAGGACTCTCTCTCCAGGAGCTCTTCTCCCAGGTTGTATAAATACCTGGGATATCTCCGACCCAAGTGCAGAGGTTGAACCTTCCCACCAATATCTCATTCCATATTGTTGCCATGCAACAAAAGTCAGCAAAGGAGCAGTCTGACAAAATGACATCTGACATGGAAGTGCAAAGGTGTATCAATGAATTCCTCCATGTGGAAAAAAAAATTGCATACATTGGCATTCATCACAACTAAGAGGCATTACTTTTAGAGCATACCTTTGAACAAAAAAGTGCATCGGTAGGCTCTGAATGTACAAACTGTCTTCCTTATTGGTTTATTATTTAATTTTTTCTTTGTTCGTTAATCCTGTATTTGTTTTCTGGATAGCTATATACTCAAGCTAACAGTTTTATTTCTCTAATTTCTTCCTTATGTGAAACCAGATGTATCTCTCTATAGAAAGTGTAAACTCAAAGTTTGCCCCAGAATAGGTGAGAACTCTGTGTCCTGTATTTAAAGGAAGCCTTTAAAGTTGGAAAGTTTTAAAATATGGACTTGAGAATGGCTAGGAAATATATTGTATCTTCTTCACACTGGGAAACAAATATGGGATTAAAATTTCGTATACTTCAAGTGTAATAGATATGTTTAGAAAGATAATTAAAGGCTAGTAGAAGTTATGCTTGCATGAGTTTGACTGGTTAATATAAGAATTTAGAAAAGAGGAAATAAATAGATACTATCAGATTAAAGTCTGGATAGTAGGTATAAATAGTATACAGAATCTGGTAGGAAAAGCTTTACAGAGCTAAACTATTTCACTTCTAGAATTTCTTGAGAATGGAAAAGGAGAACTAATTTTTTTGTTCTAAATTCTGTATTTTTAAAATACAGAATTATTTTCTGTGCAAAAATAAGAAAGCCTTTTACTAACCTTCCTTGAGTTAGGCTATTAGAGTCTCTAAGTAGTTGTTAGATGACAGACGAGAATTGTTTTACTAAAAATGTCTACAAGACAAGGAAAAAGAATAGGAAGAAATGATTTTTTTTTTTCCATCAGAAATGCTAGCAATGGATTAATGGATTAAACTGTGGCCCTGTATTATGTAATACAGTTATTAATAAATTACAATTTAAAATATATTATAAATGAACAGAAGATTGCTATAGAATCGGGATGTGATTGCCTCAGGGGTAGTGTAAAGCAATGAAGCAAACTTTGCAGAAAATTAGTGGAGCTTTTGAGGAATTTCACAAGAAACTATTTAAAGCTGGGAACAGCATGGCACACCAAGCTCAGTAAGCATTCTCATTTAAGAAACTTTGGAAACTTAACAGACAACTCAGTGAAGTTATCTGCTCCATGTATGATTATTGTTAAAATGGGAAGCAAATATTTGTATGCAGTGAGAAGGAGAAGAAATAGAAAAATTTCAAGTGCCATTATATGAAATGAAAGCATGACTTCATCTAAAGTACTATGTGGGGTCATTAGTGACCTTTCAGAGATTTGGAAGAAGGCAATGAGAAACAGGAGGAAAATATTAAAACTGTGAAATGAAAATTAGTGTTATTTACTTTAGAGAATAGTAGAGAAAAAAAATAGAGTCAGATAAAATGATGAAGGTAAATGAGAACAGTCTGTTCTTCTCTTGTAAATCAGGAGGGTGCTCAAAACTGAATGACTGTGAATTCAAACCTAGTAAATAGAAGTATGTCTTCACACAGACACAGGTTGAGCTGAGGAACTGATTTTCTACTTGATATAAAGGAGGTCATAAATTTAACAGAGTTGTAATAAGGGATGGAAATTTATCTGAATAGCAACTATATCCTGATGCATACCAATTAATTTAAAAAAAAAAAAAGGAGCAAGCAAACAAAAAACAAAACAAAAACAAAATGAAACAAACAAAAAACCCCATCATACATCAGAAAAATGGAGAAGAGAGAAAGCATTCAGGCTTCAGATAAATTTTTTATACCTGTCTAGTTACTGGGAATAAAGATGTAATTTTCCTGCAAACAGATAGAAAGTACATCCTGCTCTCTAACTGAAGTGGAGTTTGTTGCAAGATAGTAAGGGCTGTGGTGAATAAAGGGTATTGTCTAGTAAGTTAATAAGTAAGACGTTTACAGTGCTCCCACTAAGTTCTCCCAAGCAGAGAAGCCTTCACTAGCAATACTCCTTGGAGTAACACAGCAGAGGCTATTACCAGCCACTTCTAAGCCTGCTTATGCCCACTGTTCTGGGATCCAATTGCAGAGGAGGAGAGAAAATCTAGGTAAATGTAGCCATGGTTACCAGTCAAGGGAATAAAGAGATTTTAAATATGCTAATACCACTGTTGCTTTTATATAGAAAGTATGGGAAATCTGTTGGACAAATGCATCCTAATGCCCAGCTTTAACAAGCTGGTAGTCAACTATCCATTGAGAGTTACTTGTGTGTACCTTCTCCAATGCTATGTAATACTAGTATTTTCATTCCCTTATGGAAGGTCCTCAGTGCAGATCAGGACACGAGCAAATTCAATGTGTACAAGTGCATTAATAAATAAATTCTGGATGTACTGCCTTTGTTTTTTATAGTACTTCATTTACGCAAACCATGTTTCCTCACAAATTCCCACTTCCTGACTCTTCTCCTGCATCTCATATTTTTCTGTTCTGTAATTCATCAACAAACATTTCATGATACTATTATGAATAATTAACTGTGGTGTGGAACCAAGTTATTTTGTAACATACACAGGAGCTCTATATTGAAAGAATGATAAGCTGTAAGTAAAACATTCAGATTATACAGAAGCAGAAATAAGGTTGACTCTCCGCACACAAGCATTGTGTTGCCATTTCTACTCAAAGAAAATTCAAATATAAATAAAACTCAAATCAACTGGAAAAAAAATGAAATTGTACTACTCTTAATTAGCCTGGTTTAGATTGGTATTCCTTGCATAGCCGGAATCTAAAACGCAGAGTAAGAGTTTGGGAGAAAACTTTATTTTCAGAACATAGAAATACTGAGAGGAGTCTATATCTGCATGTTAGTACTTCTAGAGTAAAAAAATACTAGGAATGCTTTTATAAACCAGTAGATGGTAATTTTACCATGCAATTTTTAAAGTGTATGCTTTAAGAACAAATGGGCTGACATTAATTCCTTTATTCTTCTAAGATCCACTGTTTCCATCTCATTTAAAGAAGTGAGTAATAGCAACTCCCACTTTCAACTCATCTCTTCCAGATAAGGAAACCATTTAGGAAGTTATTTGCAAATCTTCTCTAGTAATTTAAAACAACACAAATCATATAAAAATGTATCATTTGAAAACTGGTTACTTTAGTCAAAAATAATAGCTTAATATTTTTTTCTTATATCCTTGTTTTTTCTGATGTTTTCTGTTGTTTTTATTAAATTATCCCGTAAGTAACATCGTATTTCTATTTGAAAGGGCAGATTTTTGCTCATGATAAATTCATATATTTCCAAGGAAATGCGTTAGATATATATCTTTTGGTATAATTTCATTTCCTTGGGAGTATAATTTTAATATATTGTACATTACATATATATTTATATGAATATTTAATGTTATAATTAAAATACAGTTGTATTAAGAAATGGACTTACAGTTGAAAAAGAAACTGGCAACATTGGATAGAAGAAAAATCAAATAAATATACGCCAATCTTGTACCTCTATGTGATTAAAATATGAAGTGGAGAGTTCAAATTGTTGTTGGGAGAAGCAAGATTTTATGCATTATTGTGTAGTGAAAGCATTGTGTCAAATTCAGTACTGGAAGACAGAAGGCTACTGGAATTTTTCCTTTTCATCCTGAATACTGACAGTATTCCTAGCCCTGCCTCTTAAATCTGGAAGATATGGTGACAAGGACCTATTTAAATTAAACAGCTAAATTTGTGTCTTGCTCGTGTTAGGTGAAAAGTGTTACCTATATTCATAAATGGCCCAGGGCCAAATTCAGCCCACACATATGCCCTTTTCCAGACCACTGAATGCTTCTGAAATCAGAACATGGCCATCAGACTTGATAAATTGTAAATGGATGCAAGCCTTCATATTCTGTGTGCAGTTATGCATTCTTAAGGTGCAAAATGAGCTGAACACTGGACAGAGCGTACACCCCTGGAGCCACTAAGAAGACATATGGCATAATCCAAGGCAGGTGTTTGTAAATCCAAAAGATTACATTAGACCCCTTAGGCTACATTCTGAATGACAGCAGTGGGATTTTGTAGTTTATCTAGGACCCCAAATTAAGTTGTCACCCTTAATTTGTGAAAGATCACCTACCAGGGGTAAAAGCAAGTTAGAAACTTTTCCTTGTTTGTCAAGTTGAATTCGTTTCCATTTATTGAGGGCTACATTTTCCTGTAAATGCATCAGTTTAAAATGTCTTTTAACTTTTGGTTAAGTAACTTTGTTTGTTGTTGTTTTTTAAATTTGGAGAAAGGAAATAGGTGTTCCGTGAGTAGCCAGTGGTATGGGATTGTCTGGGGCACGCACACATCCTTTTCCAGGATTGTTTGAACACATGCTGAATTATGGAAACCTTCTTTGATTGATGAATTCAGATCAGCTTTGGCAGATGTACATTCCAAAGGAGTAGATTAATACATATAAACCATCGAGCTTAGCAGAAAGTACTGCTCAACATTGTAAACTGCCAACTTTATCATCTTTAAGTAAAAAATACAGTTTTTCTTCCCAACAAAGACTTTTTATAAAAGCAATAAGGTAACTGCATGAAGTGTGCTTATCATGATATAATCACACCCCAGGGGGAAAGAGAGGTGCTTGGCTGCACCTCATGCTTTGTAATGACCCAGGGGTGTGATTATCTTATGATAACCACACTCCCTGTCATGCCTTATTGCTTATATATTCCACATGTCATAATGAATCCTGAAGCACTTTCTAGGTCTCATAGCAAAGGCAATGACTTTGAAGTATAGGAAGTAGTCAGATTTTCTAGGTACATACAGATTAATATTGTATACATTAGGAGGAATTATGAATGACTACTTATCTGTACTAGCCAGGCCATAGTTTTTAACTGTTTCTAGGTTCTTTAGGTTTCATGTGGTATTTAATGGGAATGTGCTTATGTTGTTCTCTGTAAGTGCAGCACGAGCACTGTGAAAGTTTGACCACCATTTTACAGGACTGTGGAGAAGTTGGCAGTCTGTTAGGATGGTTCCTTGAAATTATAAAGAATAAAATAATCTGATTTTACTACAGAAATTTTGTCCATTTACATGGTCTTTAATAGAATATTAAAATTCTAAAAAATTCTGGTTAAAAAATTCAGAAACGATATACCAAATTTTGGAAAGGAATAGAAAAAGAGCTTGAAAGATCTGTCTTTAAAAAGCTGACTGAATGTGCCACCAATAGCTCCTTTACTGAAACTGTATGAAGAAACTGTATGTTATTTGGAAACATCTATTAAAAAAAAAAAAATTCTGCACTTTAAAAATAAAAATAGTAATAAATCCTAATTAAAATGAATGGGGTTAATAGCAGGTCCATAAGGAACTGAGAGATCAAGAAGCTTCTGAATTCACAATTAGGGGCTGACATAAAAGACAACAGGATAATAAACTAAGCAATTATCTTTGATATACCTTATGGTATAATAGTACCACAGGGTGAATCCGCACCTCAGGGAATGGGATTCTCAGTAACTTTGCAACCTTGTTAATCTGATGTATGTAGCAGTCAACATTTAAATACTACTCCACTTGGCAGGAAAATCTATGGTACAGTTTTCTGCCTGTCATCATAAACTGGTTGATAAAGATGATGGCCTATCATTATGACCAGTGATGGGTTGATTCATTGTAAGCGTGGGCTCTGAGATCAGCTAAGTTAACTGCGGGTCACTGCAAAGAATTCTTTGTGTCTAAAATAAAGCTTATTTAGCTCCATAATGCACAAGTGGAGTACTACTGATTACCATAAAGGTCAGACATGCACATTTTAACGGGTGGTAATGAGTAGTTTTAAAGATGTTTGAGTCTTTTCTTAATCTTTCCATGTCACAAGGCTTCTATTGTTATGCACCAAAGAATGTGCCTTTAATTGTACCATTTGCCCTATTGTATCTTGATCATAGAGTGGGTTGTGTGATGTTACTGGTGATAAACGCCTACCACATGTCCTAATAATTACTAGCCTTCAGTAAATTGCACAGTGAAGTAACACAGAAGTCTGGTAAAACAAAAGGCTCCAAAAAGTTGAAAGCAATATCTAAATAGTTTTGTGTACTACACCAAACTGTGCTAAGTGTGAGCTGTCTAAAAGAAGGGTATAAAAATAAATAACATTTGATTATGATTAATAAAAATGTCTTTGACAGTAGGAAGGGTTCTTAAAAAATCTTGTCATATTTTCTGGTTAACTTTTTGTAGATGTTCAGATCAAATTAAGGAGGGATATTGAAGTGGAATCTTTCCATCAATTAAATCAGTATTTTTGGCAAATCGTAATTAAGGATATTATTTTGGAGTCTCATGAAGAATGCAATTTTCGATCAGAAAAATGCTAACCAAACTTGTGCTTTGGAGCAGATGTCTCAAATATAGCAGATCTAAGCATGTAGTTCTTCTAATGTTTAATAAGGAAGAGCTTTGGGGGAAGATGACAAGTTCAAATAGTTCAAAATAGTGAAAAGCACAAGTGCTACCTGTTTGTGCATATTTAGAAAAAAATGAGGAATATAACAGTTCTAAAACTGTTAATATGATTGTGTCAGAACCATTGTATACATATTTAAAAAGAAGTAATACACTAACTTCTGTTATTTTAAAATGCTGTGAATTGAGCCTTATCCATTGTATGTTCATAGAATTGATTACAACATTTGAAGATTGAATTTCTGCAACCCAGAAATTTGATTGTGAGGGCAGAGGTACTGAAACACTTTCATCTAGTGACTACCAGTAATAATATTTAGCAAAACATTGAAGTATTGAAGTATTGAAATTCCTTGATTACTGTCATAAGCTGTCCTCAACTCTTCAGAATTTTACATCGCTTTTTCTAAACTTTGTCATAACTTTAAATTCCCAAGTTTTCGAAGAGACATATCTTCCCTAGGATTTTATGTTATATCAGATATTTTCCAGAGTAAATGAGTGTGTTCATCAGTGAGGATGTTTCATTGGTGAGAAAGAGGAAGAGGTGTGTAGGTTTGCTTGTATTTTCTCTAAAACGGAATTGTAATACCCACTGTCAAGAGTACCTCTCTGGAATGTTAGCAAACATGTACTATTACTCATTTTGGAGTATTTTGGGATGAAACAAAACAGATCTTGTATCTATTGCAAAGTAAAAATTCTCAATCTGTGAAAATTAAAAACTGCTGTGTTCATAAAAAGAAAAAAAGCACATCTTTCAAGGCTATGGGTCTTTAATGTAGAGTTATTTATAATCTACTGAAATAATGCATTCCCAATTCCCCTTCATTCTTTATCAGATAAAAACCAAATAATGCCATCAGTAACTCCATAGAGGTGAGAAATATTACAAGTTAATGTGTTTGATGATAGCGTGATGTGACACAGAATACTTTCTGAGTTGTTCAGTTTCAAATACCAATGAAGAATTTCCTTACAAAGTAGAGCGCTCCCTTGTCTTTGCATTTTTTTTTTTTTATTTTAAAAGAGTTTCAAAATATTGATGTTACTATCATGAGGGCTTTATCTAATTTTTTTTTTGTTGTTATCATTATTGTAAGCATTTTTTTTCCCAGAGAAGAGTCTTTTGTTTTCTCTTGTATTTGCCAAATTTAACTTTCTTTAACTCTTTATAATTCTTTTGTAGCATTCCAGTCAAACAATAGGCAAAAATGCAAACCTAAGTGGAACAAATGAAACTTTTCTGAATTCTTTCACAAGCAAAAATTCTCTTAGATGAAACCGTCTGGGTTCATATACCTCTACCTGGTATATAAATGTCCTGAAACCAAATAAGAAAAAAGGAAAAATGAGTTGACTTGTTTTCTGTTGGATTGCGGTTTTTATGCATATCAAAGTCAAATGAATAGCAAATTGAGAAGAATTCACTTATGGTTAGAAATGCAGTGATACTCATAACTACATAATTGTGTAAATCTGTCCTTATTTATGTGAACTTCTTGTAAGATTTACTTCAGGGTATAACCTGTGAAGTGTTAATGATCTTACACTTGCAGTCCTGACTGTCATATCAAATTATAATATTGTTGGGTTTATTTTTCAAGTAGTTGCAACAAGGATTAAAGTTTTTAGATCTACTACTAAGAAATTCACTAAATGGAATAATTTCTGGTTATTGAAATTAGCAATCAGTTATCAAATGCTCAATTATATGATGCTGCTGCATCATATTAGATGCATTTTAATGTTTTTGTACATAAAAATACCCTCTTTTGTATTTTTACATTGATTTTGGGCACGGAAAAGTTTCATCTAAAAATATGTTCTTCATCTTACTCAGGACAAACTTAGCATGCAAAACCACTTTCATTACTTACATTTTATGATTATTTTTCAAGGAAATAGATGTAAAAAAAAAACCAAAACAACACTGCGTGTGTCCAGAGTATGATGAAGGGATAAGAAAAAGATATTATCAGGTTACTAGTTCTTTGGGTTTTTTTAATGGGTTTTTGAAATGCTTTTCCTTTCCTTTGCTTAGCTCAGTCTTTGCTTTGTACAAGTGCTTCCTATCTAATACTCGCTGAATGCAAGAGGAAGAAGGTGGCACACAGTCTTTTTCTTTCGTATCCTCTTTTTGCATTTTGCTTGCTGAAAAAATCTTCATGGGATATAATGCTGCTAGAAAAAGCCATGATCACTTCGTAGTTTCCTTGAGAAAGGGAAGCAGCTTCTAATTTGTACTTATAAATTACAAATAAATACGTAATTTTTTAGTACAAAAATAAGATTATTATTATTATTTTTTTTAATAAAATCTCCTGGAGAATGGCTTCATCTTATTTATTCTGTCTGTATCCGTGCAGTAAGAATATTGATTTATTCAAGCATGTGCAGAGCAATAAACCTGGTGAAGGGACTGGAAAAATACAGTTATGATGAGTGACTGAAGCAACTGGGATTGTTTAGTCTGGAGAAAAGACTGTTAATCTCTCTCTACAGCTGGCTGGAAGAAGCTTGCAGGAAGGAGGGTGGTAGTCGCTTTTATCAGGTGAGAAGTGATAGGATATGAGGGAAGAGCCTTTAGTTGCAGAAGGGGAGGGCTAGGTTGGATGTTAGAAAGAGTTTCTTCACAAAGATGGTGATCAAGCATGGAACAGGCTACCCAGGAAAGCAGTGGAAGTATTTAAGGAATGTGGCACTAAGGAAAATGGCTTAGTGATGGGACTCAGTAGGTCAGGTTGATGGTTGGATTTGATATTAAAAAAAACCTTCTCCAATCTGATTCTGTGGTTCTATGACTTGCTATGTTCTTAGCTGTTGGTCTCAGCCTTTTCCTCTCCTGAATGGCTGAACAGATTCTCCTTTCAAAACCAGAGCAGTTCCAGGTAGTTAGTCAAGTTATTATTGTATTAGATTTCTCACTTATTTGCACGGATAGGGAACAGCAGCTCAAGCTAGCATAATCTTTCTTTTTTTTTTTTTTTTTTTTTTTTTTCAGCTAAACAAAGCTATCTGTAGGTGGATTCAAGAAGATGAAGAGGGTGATGGTGATTTTCAAGTAGGACAGATTCGTAGTTTTGTGGTTACTCCAAGCTACACATTTAAGTGCTATTTGAAGATCTGAAAGGTTTCACAGAGTTTCGCTATACTTTTAATGAATTTTAAATACTATAATGAGCATTTCTCTCTGTCTCTAATATGCTGTTGTATATTGTTGAACAATGCGGTAGCTCAGAATTTATGGATGTTTCATTTTCAGAAAGAACAAGGAAGAAATAAAAAAGATATGTTCTTTTTTTTTAACCTCAGGTATCAGTATCTATATGCTCCTGTAGCCAAGTTGGAATTTATTCCCACCAAGGACCCAGGTGTGTATATATGTACATACCAATTGGCAGCTGACCTTTGGATAAGAACTTTTCTGAAGCTGGAAAGCCAGAGGAGAGGGAGTTTCTGGGTCTGTGTGCGTGCACTTGTATCACCCCAGTGACTGAGTGTCCTCAGAGAAGTCAAGTGATTATTAATGATGATAGAAAACTCTTCCTTAACTCTAAAGGTACGTATTAATTGCCATCTTAGTGTCCATTCAAGCAGAAATGAAAATGGTGGATATCTGCCTTTTTACGAAGGCTTTTTAGTTCTGAAAGACTATGCTCTTTGTGTAGTTGATAACCAAATGTGACTGTTCACACTGCTCAGTCTGCTTTTACAGGACACCTTTAAAAAGAAAAATTAGTATGAAAGTATGCCTAAGAGGTTTCCAACCTCTTCTCTGTCAAAGTATAGGAAGAAAGTAGCATGAAACTGTGAGTTTTTATTAACATTAGCAGAATATCTATCCCATAAGAATGGTATCCTGCTGAATACATGGGATCTGCTTAGATGCTTGACGATGTAGGTATAGAAGTTGAATTTAATGTAAATATGCATCCAGAGATAAATTGCCAGAAAATAGGAAGATGGCTTATTGTACTGATTTTTGTAGACTCCTAGAAGAGCAAGAAATATGCAGTTATAGTCTATTACTTATTCTAGTTTTATCAGTGCAGCTGTCTGCAGCTCTTTGGGCTGAGCTGACTCACAGAAGGAAGGACCAGCTTCAAGCCTCACATTGAGATTGTACAAGGGGTCCAGGAAGACCAAAGCGGAACCATGGCTAGTCAAGAGGATTTCTGTTGGCTCATCAACTTTAATCCACACAATTTATATACAAACAAAGAAGTTACTACTGTAGTTTCCAGAGGAATGCTGAAAGTGTTTTGTGTTTATGCAGATGTGTAAGTCAATTACCTTTCTGCATACCTACCTATAAACCTATTTATGAACCCTGGACACAGACAGTGCATTTCTGAAGCAGAACAGAGAATCTGCCAGATTCTGTTGCAGTTTTTTACATTCTTTTGAGGTTGTTCAACAGTGCAGTGATAATTATTACTGGTTAAAACTAAATGCATTAGTATTCACTTATAATCGTATTATAAATCATAATTTTAATATATTTTGTTAAAGGTGGTGAGATCTAACTTGATATGTTGAAAAGTATTTAACTGTTCTTTGTGCTTGAGGCATTTCCAGCAAGCTTAAAGATCTTTACAGGCATTGACAAGCTGTACTGTGTCTGTGGAGAAATGTTTTAGAATAAAGAAAAAATATTTTTAATGTACTGCAATAAACAAAGATTTTTGTTGTGAATTAATAGAATGAATATTTAATAAAATCCCTGTCTTGCTTTGTTTTGTTTTGTTTTGTTTTGTCAATTTCTCAGTGTTATTGCCATTAAAAAACCATGAAAGTGGTTATTTTCTCTTGGAAAGGTTGCAATTGATCAAAGTGCACATCTTTTTTAAGCCTCTTAAAATTCATAATACAGGTGGTAAGATGTGGCACTTTTTGAAGAATTTTCTAGAGCCAATTTTCATTTTAACATTTAATCTGTCCCTTTGTGGCATTGTGCAAAATGATATCTGACATCAAAATCAGCAATACAGATTGCCTTTAAAAATAAAGAATGCATTGCCTGTGTCTGAGAGCTAGTCAAGTCTCACATATAACAGAAGGCACCTTTTGTTCTTTAGTTAATTAGCTCATTATACTGAAGGTACATAATTCTTTCTAAAGAAGCAAACTCATTTGAACAGGAATCACAAAAAAGTTATGGATGATAAATTCAGACAGTGCAAAAATGTTAAAGATGTTGACTTTCCATGAAAAATGCATGTGGTAGCATGAAAGAATTTAAGCTTGTGGAACCAATGCTTCTGTAATGTTTTAATTCCTATCAGTACAATGACTTTCTATTGTTTGTAAATAAAAAGGAAATATTTCACTGTGGCACTTCCATCTGTTACCTCAACAATAAGTGAAGCCATGCAGTTAATCACAGCATTTTCTAAAACAGGATTTAAACTCGAGGCTCTGCTCTTATATCCCCATGCAGTTATAAAACACTTACCCACCAAGAACAACCGATTCTGACTGTTAGTGTTGTGTTTTAATTCCAGTATGGGCTAGTTCAGAACTCAAAGACATGGGTTTCCTACTGAGCACTGAGATCTGTTGCCAGGGATGGCTGCTGTCCAAGGATATGTGCTACCTTTTAAAGATAAATGTTCTCGGGTGAAAGAATGTCTTGACAGCAGAAACTGTGTGCTCGCAATGTTATTTAGCAAAATGTAATCTTCCAACTATTTAATTTAAGCTTGCTATGAAACATCAAAATAATAGGAAAAGTCTTGAAGCTGGCTTGATGGCTCAGAACCCTAATCCTTCCTAACACCAGTGGGCTGCTCTTCTGAGGACTGTGATTCAAATCAGCGTACTGTGCTCTAAGCTCAGAATCGGGCTAACAGGGCCAGCCCTGCAAGGCAAATTTCAACTTAGGCTGCTCAATAAAAGCTGCTTTTACAAATTTCAACTTAAATTCTTAAATTGCTCTTTTTTTTTTTTTTAATTAATATCTATTGATTTTCTCTAGGGAAGGAACTCTAGGACAACAGTGACACATACTGAGAAACCTTTGTCACTGTATTTATCTAGGCAATAGACTCTTTTGGAAACATAATGGCAATGGGGATATTTTAGTGATGGGTTTACTCAGTCATCTGGTCAAAGCAACACTAGTGGTGATGTAGAGTCAGTAAAATGTTACATTCATTATAAAGAATTCCTGAGGAAATCTGAAAAAAAAAAGAAAATGTTCAAAGGCAAACTGCAGTTTAAAGAATGTCAGTGACACTTCATACTGCTTCACAGAGTGGGAGCTGTTGCAATGAAAACATCACCTAGGTGAAGTCTATCTGGAATTAAGCAAGGGAAATCGCTTCCTTTAAAAAAGAAAGAAGTTGCATTAGGTATATAAGCTTTTTACTGTGACCAACAAGCATAAATTTGGGAAAGGGGATATTTTAAAACATGCCTATGATTAGTTACTCTGCAGCTACCTTATGTTTTACAAACGAATGTGATATATCAGAAGTAGGGGTAAATATTTCAGCAATTAGAAAACACGCACAGATCTTTGTACTCTTGCACCTGGATTCACTCCTATTCCAGCCCTAAAAAGGAAGCCCCCTCTGCTGGCTGACAGTATATTACTTTCTTCCTTTAAACTGTGGTCCTTACAAGCTGCTACTCAAATTGCTCTCATTTAGGTTCCTGATGTTCATCTGTGTTCTGCAGGGGATTGCTTTGCTGCTCTGAATTGCACCAGAGCAATCCCAGCCAACTGAACAGACGCTCCTCTTCACTCCTCCGCTTTATGGTGATGATGCCATGGTAAGCCATGGTCAAAAGGTTGATGAATTATCTATAAATGGTCTTGTGGTTGCATGCAAGCAGATGGAGTGATCTATACTCAGATCTCTTAATGGAGGGTTTATTTTATTGATTTGTGATACATGTAAATAAGGTTTTTGGAAATTTTGGAAATGCTGAGGTACAACAAATGAGTAGCAGCAACACAGCTTCAATAGAACAGAGTTGGAGTAGATTGTTTGACTGGTTTCTGAGAGTGAATGGGTTAAATTTTATATTGCACATTTGCTTGCTTTTCTGCACAACATGACTGCCCCATATGTTTCTACTGGGTTCTGCTACCAGCATATTATTCTTTTCATACTTTTTTTTCTCTGTTTTTAATAGTAAGGAAAAAAAAATACAAATACAAATCACGTGATTTTCATATGTATTCCATATGAGCTGCTGCATCAGATTGTGCCATTTTTATCAAAGGAGACTAACGGAATCTGCTGGAACATATCACAGGAACAAGAATATTTCAGCGTGAAAAAAAAAAAAAATGGACAGGACCAGATAATACAAAGGCTGTTCCATTCCTTTCTAGTTTCTTTTTGCCAGCACTGACCTTCTGTTGGCTTACAGTTCTCCAATACAACTGAATTATAGAACACCGCATGGTGGCATATATTTTCAAATTGTGTCCTAAATGAGAAATAAAAGGGCTCAATCCAGCACAGCACTGGAGCATGAGCTTCAGAGTGGGCTGAGAGAGCATTTCTCTGTGCTCAGGTGGATGGAGCTCTTGAGCATTACAGTTTGCTCAGCTCTGTTTCCAAAGAGATTTCATCTGTTCAAGGCGACTTTGCTGAACACTATAAAGGACATTTTTAAATAATGGTAGAAGGACTTTTTGAGTTCCTCTTGTCATTGAGAGAATCTATCAGGCATGTGTACAGTGACAGGGAATCTAAGCTTGATTTTGCTTTTCTTTGGAGACATGTTTGGAGCACAAAGTGAAAGAGGAATCTCTCTGAGGCCGACAGCTCGATGGCAGACTGACTGCTGCTGTGGTCAGCCCAGGGAAGGGCTGGAGCCTCCCAGGGAGGAAACCACTGTTGGGAGGGAGGGAGAGGAAACTGTGAGCATCTGCTGCTCGTCCTGAAATGGGGTCAGAGGGCACAGCTGGACCGTGCAGCCTGAATCTATTGGAACATAACCCTTTCTTCCTCCCATGTGGAGCGCTCTGTACCTAAACTTTACCCTTGGAGCAGCAGAAGATGTGCTGAAACAATGCTACTCAGAGAGTGGGTTATAATGTATAAAGTCAATGTGACTACTACTTTAAAAATGATAAATGATATTCAGTTCTAAAATATCATCTCCTAATAATGAAAGTTATCCCTAGACAAAAAGAGGAATATGCTGAAGCACATTTAATACCGTAGCACTGAATGTAAGGGAGGAAAATCTCAGAAAGTCTATTTATCTAATATAAGAAATACACTTTTTATTCATATTCCAGTTATCAGTGGGATACAAATCAATCTGAACTGGTAGACTATGCATGTAAATACAAGATCTTGTAATACATAATTAGCACAGGAATTCAAAAATTGAATTTTCTGTGGAACTCACCCATTTGACACAGAGACATGTGGAAAAAAAAATGTGGAATTTTAATTTTGTGTAAAGCTATTGTTAAATGTACCATTTCAAAGTGATCTTTAATTGTTGGTATGTGTTGGAATTTTATGAATCACAATCCTTTGATGGTTTACATCCTAAAACTTTGTAATGCATTTAATTTATATGAAGATAAGCACAGGAAGAGCAACATTTGGAGAAAGAGAGAATATTCTGTTTTCAGATGACACAAT
Organism: Chrysolophus pictus; assembly: GCA_037305975.1. NCBI lineage: Eukaryota > Metazoa > Chordata > Aves > Galliformes > Phasianidae > Chrysolophus > Chrysolophus pictus. The sequence continues at coordinate 170,667,001 of CM074576.1, forward strand.
GAGCAAGACAGAGGGAGACTGGCAAGGGCTGCAGAGATTTTTTCCTCAAACGTGACAGAAATCACTTAGAGTGCAGACACAGTTGAGAATTATAGCTGTTTGTTTACTGAAGGACACTTACATCCCTTTTCCTGCTCATGCAATCCACTTCACCTCACAAGGAACTGCATGAGACTGTGCTAACACCTCAGTTTGCAGCATCTGAACACTGGAGAGGTATTGTTTTTAATTACATCTGATGGCCTGGCACTTTTCTGAATTATCGATCATAACTGACCATCATGCCAAACAGGAAATTTCAGTGATAAGTCCAGCACCCTGATTAGCAGACTTTCTGGTGTTCCTCTACAATTAATGCATATTTTAGTCATCCAGGCCACTCTCTATGGAATCGTCATTTGGAAATGATGCAAGAATATATAAAATCTAGGATACTGAAAATAACGTATGTTTACAGTGAGTTTCTCAGTTCACTTCTCCTGAATTATGAGAGCAACTGTGTGTAAGTACCCTTACACAGAGCATATTTGAGAATGGAACCTTAGGGAGAGATATGTTGTAAGACTGCATTTGTCATGAAGGAGGTTGTTACCCCAAAATATTTTTCTAATGAACCACAGTAGAGCACACAAAGAATACTGAAATTCTGCATGTCGAAATATTTCTTTATCTTTCATAAGAGTTTGATTTCTTCTTGTCTTCATTTGTTAGGGAAGGCAGAAAAAAGTCTAAAAAGAAGTCCTGTTGAATGAATTCTGGAGTTGCTTTACGGAATGTATTGCTGCAGCAAATCTTGTCATTCTGCAGCATGTCTGGGGAAGCCCAAGGGAAGGTGGATTCATAAGCAGCAGTGGCATGCCCCTTTTCGCTTGTTAAATATGGGACATGACAAAAAATGTCCTGAAAACCAATGGAGCCTGAGGCAGGGCTACCCGATGCTGCTCCACCTGGGCCTCTACCAAACTACACAAGAGCCGAACTTGTTGCCTACTGTAGTGTTCGTTACACTATAGCTCTGCTGACCAGGGCTCCGTGTTGCTTCTAAAAACAATTATGCTTCCCCTTGTATCAGCAGGAAACTTAGTGGTTCACTGAGAATCAAGCAGTGTGTCAGGGAAAGGGCAGGAATAAAACACGCCAGTCCCATTTCCATTCTCCCGTTCAACCCACAATGTGTTACCATCTTGCAAAAACTTTGAAAGTGAAAAATGCTATAAAGTTCTGTATGAATTCTTTTTCTTTTCTACAATGGTATCACTAAAAAATAATCAATTGTATTTTAAAAAGTGTGGGCCATAGACTATCCCAGTAAGAACAGCAAACTATATAGAAGTTTTAATATAATTGTATACCACCATAGAAATAATAATTTGATATAGAAATTCTGAAGTATCGCACTTTTCATAATACTGCTATATTGTTGATTTTTTTTTTTTTCATACAGCCTACCCTATGATTCTCATAATCTCTGTTTTTTCTTGTCACTGGCATGAATTTATTTTGAACTCCACGTGCTTATCTTGAAACCTAAACAGTAAATGCCACCACAGTTTCTTTGTCTGGCATACAAAGGAAATAAACATCATTTTGTTACTTTTGTTAGTGTGTTGAAAATGCAGTGAAATGGAATTGCAGAGTACCTGGCTTCTTGGATTCCTGTTTAGAATAGGATGCTCACAGCTGGATTATGTGGTTCCAGTAACTTTACAGTAAATAGAAGCCATTGTTTTTCCCACAAAACTTCATAATCAGTGTTAATATTAAGCCTTGATTGGTACTCACTTAAGAGGGAAGTGTGGTTCTGTCTTAATATGCTGACTTTTAAAAGACAAATCACCATATCTGCTCCAAAATGCTGTGGTGATCACGTAGAACTCCAATACAGACTATATACTCTGATACTCTACAAAACTGTTTCAGTACTTTATTTGATTTTAACATTCTTCTTCTTATAGAAAGCTAGCATCTTCTGTAGATATTTTATGATTTCATAACATTACAGCAATGTATGACCTTTGTGGAGATCAAAGAAGCAAAGATTTCAGCTTAGCAGTATGGATTTCAGGACATTTTATTCTCTGGCTGCACCTTCTGATGCCAAAGAATGTCCCAACACCCTGTGCAAATCTGACAAGTGGGAGCTACCAGAAAGAATGAAATTGCATTCAAAAGAGCTTAAAATCTTCATAGGAGGACACTGTTAACACTACTTCTACACCTTAAGATCTGAAATCATATGTTTTGATGGAATATAAACTTATGGAAATCATTTGTAGAGATGTAAGTGTGTAGCCTTACTTAAAAAGAGGAGCAGTGCTTTGCAAAATCCCTCAAGAGAGCCTGAGCTTCTTCATAGTAATGAAGAAATGTCAGTGGAAGTTGATGGTGCGTGTGTACATGTGTATGCATGTTTCAGGGAAGAGGAGAAAGGAAGGAGGCAGCCTCTAGAATTTTTACATTTCAAATGTCTTTTGGAAATCACTTGTGTACTCTAACACATGGTCCCAAACTCTTTCTGTGCTATTAAAAACGGTCTGCATACAAATCAGTCTGCTGTAAAAAATTGCTTTGACAATAGCAGTTTTAAGTGGTTGATGGCTTCAAGTATGCAGTATCTCCCTTGGCTCTTGATCCAGCACAAAAGGGAGGATGTTTATCTGTTATACATGCATCTCTGTGATGGTAAAATAGAGCACATTCTTTTCTCTTATTTGCTCTCCAGTTTTGTCTCCATGCCTTAGATTTTTGATACAAATAAAATTATTGTTTGGTTTGTACAGTGTTACTATCCACTGGAAATTTAAATCAGCTTTAAATAAAGTTAATAAAAGCATATCAGAAATTTCAACGGGCTTTGAAATTTGCACTTATCCCTTCCTCAGTTTAGTTAATACTACCTTTCTATCAAAAATGTAAGTGTGCCACACATTTTATAGACATTTAATTTGTCCTTATATGGTCCCTGTTCAGGTCTGTAATATACCAGGTAACAAACCTAAGGCACATAGTGCTAATTGTCTCAGCTAACATGCTACAAAACCAGCACTGTGCTTTGACTTAGAGCCAGCTGTCTGTCTGTCTTTGAACAGCAAATTACAGTCTTCTTCTCCAATTGGTTGTGCTTCCATAAAAACAATTACAAATAATAAAATTTGTAATAAAAGATAAGCATTTGACATCTGTTAACTGCCGTCCAACTATTTATATGCAGGAATTTCTGTTTCCTACAACGTAATCAAACTGTTTTGAAGTCACAAATACATGCACTTATTTATTTATTTGTTTTAAGAAAAGCACTGAGAACAGATAAACTATAGTGAGGATTTCTGTTTGTAATCTGAAAAAAAATCCACAGGAGTTATAGTGAGCAATTAGAATTTCATTTTTAAGAGATAATTCTCTAAATCCCCAGATCTCTGTACTTATTTTCTAGAGCTTTATTTGAATTTTCCTTGCTCCACCGAGTGCTCTCTGTTTCATGGCACAAATTGTGCTACCATACCATGTTGCTTTACCAAACACTGAGCAGTTACTTGCATCAAACAGATACTGATAGTCACACACGAATGACATTGGTTAAAACTGCAGCGTAATGTGGCTGCTACCCTATGCTTGCACACTTTTTATTCTCTAGATGCATATTCTCCAAAAGGAAGTTGAATACACTGCTATATTTTTTGCTGATTTTGCTTTGGCTTTTGGAAAGTTGACTGAAACTCAAAGAGCTGAGCACCTGTGCTGCTTTATGACCACTAAACTCCCGGTATTGCCTTTTTGTACAGACTACTCCAAATTGAAAAATTTTGAATAGGATTTTCACCAGGGACCTTTAATGCATCATTTTACCTCTCTTTATTACACCATGGCAGCCAGGTGTTCCAGGTGTTATAGCAGCAGTGTTGGAATAAAGGAGAGCTATAACACTGTAAGTAGTACTACATTAGTAGCCATTGTCAAAGAGTTTTAGGAGGATGGAGAGAATCATGGCTGTAAGTTCTTAATCTCGCACTGTGATTGCTCACATAGATTTTGGTACGCTGAAATAACTACTTTCATGCAATTTCTTTCCTTGTGAAATTTATTAGTGCTCATCCTCATATTTTCTCATTTAAAGATGACTTGACTCAAGGCAACATAAAAATATCGCTGGACATGGAAAGAACTTTGTGGCATGCTGCACCATGTTTGTTCACATGTCAAGCAACCTCAAGAAAAACTGTAAATAAGAACTAAGGCATAGAAATACATGAGCACCTGGGAATACTCAGCACGCTGCACACCAGAGCTGCATCCAAACCCTGGCAAACAGCCAGCTGCTGGGGAGAAATCTGGAAGGGCTTAATATGGACTGGATGATCCACTTGCAAACAAACTACATGGGTGTACTTATCTCCTTGTCACATACTGTAGTCATTTTGCTACTTGGAATAAAAAATAGGTCTTGTCATCATGTAATAGACCTCAGCATCGTGCTCCCGGTGCATAGAGATAAAACTCAGAATTTAGCGGTAATGCCCACACCTAGCAGGAACAATCGTTTTCCTTTTGTTGGAAACTTTTAATGGGCAGCTGCATGAGGACCTTCAGACCAAAGAAAGTGGTCTGAATTCACTTCAGAAAGAGGAGATACTGTATTGGAAGCTGTGAGAAGTAATAGGGTGAACAGTAATAAGTCTGAGTCATAAAATAAAAAAAGTCATCGATGAGTCATTTGTGGAAGTTGCCATAGTTATACAACAAAACATGAGGTTTCTGTTTATATATGAACAAATGAGCTGTTTCCTACTTACTCTAACAATAGTGAGTTTAACAAGTTGACTTAAAATAATTTTTACCTGTTGAACCTTATGTTAAGATTTGGCTGATAAGCTATTGCTATTTGAAATTGGCAGAAAACAAACAATATATACATTTCAGAGTGTGAAACAAGAAAAAATCTCTAGATTTTCAGCATCATAGCTGAACGTTAAAACTCTGATATATAAAAGCTTTTCGAGTCAAAGAGATCTGTAAAAAGTAATTATTAAGTATAAAATGAAATGTTAGATTTCTGTTAGGCTTGCTCAATATCCCAGTTTCTCTTTCCCTTCATTATATATTTCTCTATTGTTGGAGTTCCACCAGGGAAAAGCCAGCTTCAAATTTATCCCTAAGCTAAAACCTATAAAATGGTTGACAAAATATTAGGTAACTTGAAAAGTGGGTTAAATATAAACTCTCTTGTTATTAGTGTATACTCTCTACACATTGCATGTGCAATTACTGTTCAGATACAATAGGAAGACAGTATTACCCAAATATATACTTTTGAAAGCTCAGAGCTTTTTGAAGAGCTGCACAGGCAGTGCCTGTGTGTATATACACACTTCTACAGATATTTCCTTGGAACTGTGGCTTTTTTTTTTTTTTTTTTCCTATTAAACAGTCTGTCATCTCTCTTACAATTCCTCTTTTCCTTCTCTCCTCTTTCTTTCTTCATGCACACAATCTTTTAATTTTTGGCCTGTATATAAAGTTACTGATATTTCTATCAGCAAACTGTGCTGGTTGCATAGACTGTTGTACTAATAAAAAGGCATAAGTGGTGTTTGTGTATGATTGCTATCTTACAGAACCTTCACAAGAGTAAGAGGTAGCTCATTTATTAAAGAAAGACCTCTTCCAACCATATTAAATTTTTAAATACTAACCCTTTCTTTTAGGAAAGTTGTTCAGTCAAAGTCAAGAAATGACCTTCCAATATATACTTCTGCAACAAGCTAATTTCATATACAGAAACGCATCACACTTCTGAATGATCAGCAGACAGATAAGTACCTATTGAAAAATGAATTAAAAGTGGCAGAGACCTGACAGTCAACTCACAGGTATAACCTAATTTCTAACTCTTGAAAATCAGGCTGTTTATTCCTTTGGCATATACCTTGGAGCAGATATGATAGCTTATCATACTGTGGTAATGAGATACAAACTGATATTTTTCTCTGCAATTTTCTATGCATAGCATATTTGGATTGATCCAGGATCTTGTGTAATTTGGGACAGTATCATATACCATATAGCATACATGGTAAACTTTGTTTTTTTCTAAACTTTCTTTGGAATGCAAGACTGTGGTCACAGATTAACACTTGCTGCATGTTCCTACTTGTGTTTGTTGACTGGGACAGAAAGAAATACTATATATATGAGGGTTGCTCTGAAAGTAATGCCTCCTACTTTATGATGTCTGATCATGACACTAGAGGCAGATGATTGTGATATGGCAGTAGAGGTTGAACCTCCCTACCAATATTTCATTCCATTTTGTTGCTGGGTGACAGATTGCAGAGGGGCAATCTGACAAAATGGTGTCTGACATGGAAGTGCTTATGAAGCAAAAGTGTGTCACTGAATTCCTTAATGAGGAAAAATGGCACCCAATGGCATTCATCGATGCTTACTGAAAGTTTCTGGAGGCCTAACAGTGGATGTGAGCACAGTGAGGCACTGGGTGGTGCGTTTCAGCAGTGGCAACATTGACATGAAAGAGAATCCACATTGCAATCATGCAACTGTCTCATCACGAAATGAAGAACATCTCCAACAGCTCATCTGTGCAAGTCAGCTAATAATGGTTTTGTAACTGAGAATTTACTCTACGAAATACTGTTATTGTGCTCTTTAGATCTGTTGTAGCTTAAATGGAAATTAACAGGCGGCATTACTTTCAGAGTGGCCTATGTATGTTATATTTGCTATTTACTGTTCTTATAGTATTCTTAATATCTTTAGATATGTAATCTTCAGACAATAAATACAGCATAGTAATATCACTTCACAGGAAAAGAAATGAGACAAAAATAGACAAAATATGAATGATAACAAATATTCCTAATTTTTGTTGACAAAATATTCAATGCAAAATGAAACACTGAGGACAAGACATATGATTCAGATTTCCTTCAGTTAAGAGTTTAAGGTTAAAAGAGGGGAAAAATCTAAAATAATTCAAATAATTTGCTTTGAAATGTGAAATATTTGATTGCAAACGTGATATTGTGTATGCCTTAAAAATTACTTCAAAATTAGATAATAACCATAAATCTGTAACATACGTGTTTCTCAGAATTTTTTCTCAAGAATAAATTAAGGAGAAATGAAACACACATTTATACATGGGTATGAACCCCTTCTTTATACTTCATTTGCTTTGAGCAGCACTTATTTGGTTTTGGTGATTTTTGTGTCAGGGCACAGAAGCAGTGTGCTTATTTGTGCAATTCCACTTCTGACTGAAAAGCACACTTTAATTCTTGTTATTAGGGCTAAGGAACCAAAATATGGCAATTAACTCTTACTTCTTTATTCACTGTTCAGTTTGTCAGCCCTGCTGCACATCAGTCTTAGCCTCATAGGATTGCTTCAGATAGTGCACCTTTCTCTGACTTTGCTGAAATTACCCTAGGAGCAAAAAGAGAGCCAAAAATATGCTGTTAAGGATGTTTGAGAATACCTTATTTCATATAAGCCACCAAAATATCAGCTGCCTGCTACCTTCAGTTGGATTAATACTCCAGGACAAAAGTCACTCTGCCAATTCCTTTAACTCATGCTGTGCTTTATTGATAAGTTCTCAACATTCCAGTGATTGTTTATGGCATAACTTTTTTTTTTTCCTAATCACTTAATAATATTAGAATAGCAAATACATTGATATATTTATTGCCCTTTCTTCTTGTTCTCAGAAAACAGTATAAATAAATGAGTCTATGGCTTCTTGCCAGCAGTAGAAAAATGATGCTCTTCTGGAACCTCATATGTTCCAAAAAGGGATTTGTGCTGCTCACCACATCTGTGTTGGACTCAGTTAGTTTCCAAAAGGATGCACAGATTGGCAAGAAAATCCTTTTCTATTCAGTGAAACCCTCCTTCAGCATGCTAGGTGCAGGCAAATTCATCAAAGATTCCACTCTTTTGGTGGAATAACAGATGTGCAGCAGTATCCTTTAGATGTGGAACAATTACAGACATGAACAGACTCACAGCTTCTACCCACATCACTTCTACCATGCATTCCTATATTGACTTTCCCTTCAAAGGATGCTAAAGGACTTTGGAACGTTCCCCAGCTCATTCCTCAGATCTCCCAAGCTTTTGCCCTACCTTTAGCCACCGGCCCTGCACTTCACATTTGCAATCTCATACACCATTTCTACAGCATTAGCATCATGGCAGTGTAAAACTCCTATTAAAAATAACCAGAGTGCCTTGACCTGTTCTGTAATCACTTTCCATGAAAAATAATGGGAAACCACACTCTTTCCTCTGAAAAAATAGGTCATTCCAAAAGTTATGCCTTCTATTATTTCCATGGAAACTACACTAGACAGAAAGAGCACAATGACACTGTTTGATAGAGTGAAGTCCCATCTATAAAATTCTATTTTCAACATAGTCACCACCATTAGCTATTCATTTTCACCCATGATGAACAAGAGCCTGCATGCTGCACCAGTGGAGGTGACCCATTGTTGCTGTTGCTATTGCTGAAATGCACTACCCACTGCCTCACTCTGCTCACATCCACTGTTTAGTCTCTGAAAATGTACAGCAAGGATCAATGAAAGTCAGTGGGTGCAGTTTTTCCACATTGAGGAATTCAATGACACACCTTTGCTTCATATGTACTTCCATGTCAGACACCATTTTGTCAGACTACCCCTCTGCTGCCATCTGTCACGCAGAAGCAAAATGGAATGAAATATTGGTGGGAAGGTTCAGCTGCTACTGCCATACCACCAACATCTGCCTCTGATGTCATGGACCAACATAATAAAATAGGAGGCATTAATTTTGGAGCAGCCCTTGTAATATGTCAAAAGGCATAAATACCCACAGGAGAATGAGGTGCCATATATCAACTGCTTTGACATTTTGGGATAGCAGAAGCAGAGCATACTATAAGCAGGACAAAGATGTTTTGGTGAATGATAAATTCACTGAGCAAGACAGTTTGGGGCTACTTAGTGATCTGTGGGTCTACCTTGTGCTGGATTCAGGCTGGATTCAGAAGCTGGCAAAAATAGAGAAGCAGCCAGGGGAGCTTTGGCATCAATTCCTTGTTCTGCCTAAGGGGATCTGAAATCACAGCTCCCACATCCCAGGAGAGTGCCTTAACTGCTAGTCAGGCTTAAAGAGTCATTCACACTCTCTTGCTCAATTAATATTTAAATACGCTATGGCAAGAGCCACTGCTCCCCCAGGAGGGATTTCAGGAGCTCCACACTTGAACACCTAATACTGCAGTGGTTAAGATGCTCTCCTGAGTGGCAGAAGACCCCGATCCAAACCTGCTCTCTGTCTGATTCAGGGAGATGCTGGAACAAACATCCCTCTGGGGAAAGCTCTTCCAGTTTGTGTGGGGTACCTAAATATTCATTGAGCAAAGCTGTGAAAGAAGGGTTTTCCAGCCTTGTGGACAAGAGGCTTTGTGTAGAGGTGGAATTCCTGGGCTCCAGCTTCTGCTGCCGTGAATACAAAGTGGAGCAGTGCTACGGGTCTGGGTTGGCCCTGATCCCTTGGATCCCCCAAAGCTTTACTGTGGTGTGCTGGTCAGGATGCTTTCCTGGCAGATGAGCACTCTGGATAGTATCTTGTAGGCAGAGAAGAGGTCTTTCACAGCTTGGGCGTTTTCCCCACCAACCGGGCTATTCATTCAAATAACTATTCTCTGGAACAGATGTGAATCTAGCCTTTTCTTTACCTTTCTTTTTGTAGATGTGTCCAAACTACCAGGTTTTGAATTGAATATTTTGTACTGATTGAAACGAAATTGAGCTCTTTTCTTTTTTTCTTGCAGTGAGTTTTATTGCATATATTTTTGATCTGAACAATTTGTTTTTTGTTATTGTTTCAATGAGAATGATTAACAAAACTCCTGTTTGGCTGCAGACAGTGCTTCTCTGGGTGAAAGCTTTTTAAATGATTGATCCTTGTGTGAGCAGATATATAGGTGTTGATTTTATTGCAGTACTCACCTTAGGGAAGAAATTTGTGCCTATGCGGTATGCCAAACAGAACTGTGAGGGAAGAGACCATCAATAGTGGTAGGTCTACTGGTTGTTGACAGGTACGTTAATGAAGTGAAAGACATTTCACCAATTCTCTTTCTTCTTCACTGTGTCTCATCCTCTAAGAAATGTCATGCTAGAAGCAGCAGTGATGTGGCACAGAGAGCAAATGGGTGACTTACCTCTCATTTCATTTCATTTCATTTCATTTCATTTCATTTCAGAGACAATGTTTTTGTGCTTTCACGTAGGAGGGCTGGACCCAAGGTTATGAAGATACATCTATAGTAAGTTCTCTTTGCAGTGCATCAACGTTCTCCTACAGTTCTGAGTTCTCCATTTTGTCATGTCCTGTAGATATTTGTCTTGAAAGCCAAGTACTGCTTAAAGGATATTTTGCGTACACCAGTACACAAGCTTTAATGAAAGTAAAAATTTCCAGTGCTACAAGTTTGTAATCTAGAGATACAATTGTACTGTACATGTTTCATGAGACCACATTCAGGGGAAGATGCCCACAGTAAGAATGATAGATATGTGTTAGAATCACATTGTTTATGAATAATTTTTATAAACTCTAAACTGACACGTATCATGTCATAGCATTGATTTTTAAACAGAAATTCCATTGAAATTAATGTGCCACCATGCTTAAAAATGGGTGGAACATAAAAAAGCTTGTCAAAAGCTAAATGCAGATCCTGCACTGTGTAACAGTCCTCATTTTCTGCTATAAAATGTATCCTTAAATCCTCTCTTTGTTTAAATTTAGAAGGCCATGAAGTAAAGTCCTCATTTTCTCTCCTCGATTTTTGGTTCATTCAGTGTGGTAGGAATAAATAGCTTTGTGCAGCATTTGAAAGTAGAATGCTTTTCATATTTTTCTGCCTCTACACTTATTGCACATTCACAGTTGCATGACAGTTTCTACCAACATAATGAGATCCAAGGTTGGACTGAGACATTATTAGAGTTCTCTCTGAACTGGTCAGACAGCATATTATTAAAAAATAAGAAAAAAGTGTTCTGTTTTTAACATGGTCAGTAAATAAAAGACAGTGCTTTCCGGATACCTGCTGATGTGAAACACTAGAAATATTGCAGTGACTCCTGATTTGTAGTTGTTAAAGACATATGAATAATATGGATAGATGAACTCTGTAAGTCTTTCAAGGGCTTTCAAACACACATTCTCACCTGATGACCTTTAGTTTAAAGGTGAACTGCAAAGGATTTGCTAAAAAAACCAACACAACTAGACTTGCTTTTTATTTGGCTTCATTCTGGTTTATTAAACAATATTTTGTTGTCAAAATGCACAAAAATCCAACCATTATACCATAGCAGACAAAAGTGTCAGAAATTTAGGCTGCTCACACAGCTGTTTGTTATGAATTATCTTTGAATAATCACAGTAGCAGACTGCTATTTCTGTGCATTTGTGCAGGGCACATGGAGTGGATTATTTTCCTAATGCACTAGTGCTATGCAAATATTTAGTAACGGTAATAATAACTCTAAAAAATGGGAGAAAAATATTTCAGGGATGAAATTGATCCATAAAGATGGGAAACTCACCAAAAAAGTATTAAGTTGGCAATATCAAAAGGAGATACCCATTGTAACTGCAGAGGTGGCTACAAGAAAATTGGGGACTGCATGGCATCTCTTCATCCTCATATTAGGAGGAGTGAAATCTTCATTACCCATAATTTAATCTTAGATTATTTGGGTATAATAATGTTGTGCATATTTATTATATTTATGTTCAAATGAAAATAAAATAGGAGCAGTTCAGTCAACCCTTCTAAATGCTTTACTCGTGGCTTGAGTAGAAACCTTGGCAGGTGTGCCAAATATAGAAGCTATTAAGCAAACCCAAAATCTAGCATAGTAGGGTATTAGTCTTCCTCTACAGATTAGAGTAACCTTTCCACATCTTTCTATAGTTGATTACTAGCTAATAATATGCAGTCTTTTTTCTTTAAATGCACTGACTATACTTTAGAATGATTTTACTATTCTTTGCTTAGCATTTTAGTCAGTTGTTTCCTAGGCATGGAAGTCAGAACTGCTAAATGCTGATATGGTATCACGGGATTCATGATCAGAATTTTTGCTGCAGTGTAGCTCCTCATCCAGAACTGACATTACACCGCACTCAGCAGTGCCTGGATCAACTGCAGTGTCATTATCTGTAACAGCAATAGTAGTGTCTTCTGGACATGAAAGTTTTCACATTTACTTCTAGGGATGTTTCTTATTCTTGATGCTTGCATAATTGTTCACTGTTTGTAATAACTTCCCCAAATACACTGAAAATATGATTATTGAACAGGAAATATATATTTTTTAATTATCATCTGATGAAGCCTGGGATTCAAAACCTTTGAGTTCATTTTCTCATTATGCCTCAGATGTTCAAGTGGCCTTGGACACATCACTTAATTTCATTGGTCTTTTTTTCAGATTAAAAAAAGCCAGTTCACCTATTTCCCCACACACAGTAGTGGTTAGAGGACAGGTTCTAAATTGACTGTGAACTGCTCACATGTTATTTTATAGGGGGCATAATTTTTATAATGACTCCTACAACTCCATATTGCTGAGGAATTGCAGAACTAAGGTAAAGACAGTGGCTGTATGTTGATATAACTCAGTGTCTGCCTAATGATGATTACACCATCTGTATATATTTTCATTATCAGAGAGGCTTAGAGGTGATAGTCTGGGCATGTTTTTCCTACCTAAACCGGCTAAATTATATCAGATCATTAGGGCAGAGCAGCTGTCAATGTTGATTTTCTCTTATATTTTTTTCACTTATAAAAAAAACAGTGGGAAAGTATCCATTTGCGCGTCTTCTCAACACAAGAGGGATGCTAACATACTCCTGAAACTAGTTCAGTATATTGAAACAGAAAAATGTTAAAACTGCACCACATTTGCTCTCTTTGGGATTCACTGACAGATGTTGACAGATGGCACATGTGGACATAGCACTTCCTTTTACAGAAATGTTTCTCATTGCTTTGCCAGTCTTTGAGATAGATAGTGTGTTATTAAGACAACAGATGATGTAATTTTCTGTGTTTCACATACAGATTCATTAAGGAGCATATGTATTTCATATTTCATCACTTTGAAGTTTGTGGTGGACATCTCTCACTGTGTGATGTGTTGCTCCTCACTGCTGAACACTGCATCCTGAGAAAAATAAAGGGATGTTGCCAGCTGTCTGTAACCTCCTTCTCATTTGACAGAACAAGTTATGCTTTCCACACAGCTGTCTTAATTTCCCGCATGTTTGTTATCGAGTGTCTGAAATATCTGGATTTTACATGAGGCATCCAACATGTTGTGAACGTTCCTTGTATTACAGAAAAAAAAAAAAAAAAAAAAGCAGAAATTTCCAGGTTGAGTGTGGGTGAAACATTCTATGAGAAGAGATCCAGCGTTCTGGACTGCCTTCAACTCCACTGATAAATGCTCAGTAAAAAGCCACTGGTTTAGCTGCAACCTTTACATTTCCAAGAGCAGTTAGAAGATCCTTGGCAGGATGACTTTTCTCCCTCAATAACAATAATGAATAGTAAGGTAATCAGGGTACAGATTCTGCAAAGGAGTGATAAGAATAAGGAGAAAAATTGACCTATGTTATTTTTGAATGTGTTTCTAGTTTCTTAATTTCAGCCCTCTTTTGATGTAATGCATGCCACATGATTTGATACATTTCAGTATAGGCCTACAGATACGTCTACTCCAATGTTTGATTGTAGTACTCTGGTTGATATATGAAATGATGAAGATGTTAGACATAGTCATAAGATGGATTCCGTTTTTAATCATTATACAAGATGCTATCTTACTTGTGGAAAGTCAGTCCTGAACAGAATACACTCTAAGCAGAATTGTCTTTCCAAATCATCTTATGATGCTGTTACTGGAAACGAATTCCAAGAACGGGGTGCAAAATGTGTCCACTGACATTTTGCAGGGTTCTCAGTTACAACAGTAAGATAACATTAATGCTCCAATATAGGTCATATTTTGTATGGTGGTTTTTCCAATAACTTCTTAGTTGAATATACAGTTTTATTTTTGTACTAGAAACAGTGTACTACCTTTTCCTACTTATCAACACACAACAAATGATAAAGACGGAAGTAGAGTTCAAGATATAGGGAATTATGGATCAACTTTAGCCAGTGGTATGTGGAATTTTTCAGAGAGTTTTCTTGAGCTATTATTTTTTATATTTGTATTGATTGTAGTCAGGTTACAGCTTCTTTCATTTGAGTTTAAATGAGTTAACCAAGTCTTTTTGTTGATTTTTTGGGGGGTCTTGTGTACTCAGATTGATCTGCATTTAACAATTTTATGATAAGTGGTGTTTTAGTGTCATGTGTAGGGTCATATGTAGTTTTATGTCATTGTTGGTTCCTTCTAATAATAAATAAAAGTAATGATATTCTTAATAAAAGTTAAACTTTAAAAAGCTTAAGCTCCTTGGCAAATGTTGCAATTAATGAAAAGACTACTCTGAATATATATCAACTATTTTTGTAGAAGTTTACATATCACTATGGCAAACCTTGACAGTGTTGCACCCTATGGTTTCTTTATACATTCAAATGCCCTAGGAGGGAAATACTAGTGGATGAGCTGAGACAGATTTTATGTGAAGACTTATTTCTTAGTTACACTTGATAACAAATATAGACACAGAAAGAATTTGTTTGGATTAGGAGAAAGTAATGCTCTTGAGATTGTGAAGTTAGTGTTGAAATTTGCTATTAAAACCAATCTAAAATAGCCAAAGTATGATCAGTATGTTTTAACAATTTCTAAGACTATATATCACCATGCTAAAAGATCAAGAAGAATAATATTTGACCTTATGTGGCAAGTTACATACTCATTTTTCAGTGTTGGTTTAAAATGTCCTCCCTTCCTCCCTTCCTCCCTTCTTCCCTTCCTTCCTTCCTGCCTTCCCTCCTCCCTTCTTTCCTTTCTCCCTCCTTCCCTCCCTTCCGTTCTCCCGTCCTCCTGTCCTTCTTTATTTCTTTCTTTCCTTCTTTCCTTTAAATGCAGTGTCTGTTCAAAAATCTTTTAATAATTAGTCATTATTTGACCATCATGAAAGATTTCTGATTAAGAGACAAAACAACTACAACAACAAAAAGCAGGATCTCCTTATACATATGGAATCTGTCTTTTTCAGTGATTCTCACTGAATTCTCATTTTATGACATATATTCTTTTATTTGAACATATATAAAACATAAATTCAGAATGAATATAAATGAAGATTTCTTACTAACGTAGTATACATATTTGAATAAACATGATGTGTATTTAATTATCAGTACACTCCATGGTTTATTATCTGCTTATAGATCTGAAATGAAAGATTGTTCAAGACATTGACAGACCCTTTTGACCCTTTTGTTTGAAGTGGAGGTTCTGGATGCACCTCAAAACATTTTTAAAGGAACACTGTGTTTCTTATGGAATCTATGTGGTTTTATATTATATATAAATACAACTGTCTGTATTTTATTTATTTTTGTATAGTCTTGAGATTTTTATCTAGTTGCCACAATTATTTGCTGTGTTGTTTTTTGTTGCTGTTGTTGTTGTTTTGTATGTGTGTTTGAAAAGTATGTGGTTGTTACAAAGGACTTTGGGGTGGTAGATTGTGTTGTCAGCTCCTCTCAGTTAGATAAGGTGATCATCAGAAAGCTCTGAATAGTACAAATACAGACCTGTCACTACTACTTGATAGAGAATATAAAGTTTCCTTTAAAAGGATCTTGTTGCTTGGGTTCACTAATTCTGTTTAACTCTGTTTTTGTCTTCAGTGTAGACATGGAGAGATTTTTTTATACAGTTTCTTGAAGTCCTACTGAAAAAGAAAACAACTTAGGAGAGCTAGAAAAGTCACATTTCTGCAGAAGTTTCTACTTCCCTTTTGACCATGTTTTACGAAGGGTGTGGAATCTGTGGTCTGTTACACCTTTTTTTCTCTGATATTGATATATGGCAGGTATTTCATCCCTGTTTGCCATAGGCTTTTCAAGCTGTAGTATACCAGTCCACAAAAGGTTAATTAATATTACAAACATTTGATTACTTTCGTGGCAGAAAGCAAGCTTAAAACTAGCTTAACCATAGTTACCATCATCATCTATGTGTTCGGTACAGATTTATGACATTAGCCTAGCAAATTTCCATCAATCACTTAGTCTTATGTACCTACATTATAGCTAGAAAGGCATGAAGTTAAATAAAAGAGGCATTTCAGCATCCTTGGCTGCAAAGAGAGGGCAGCATTTCCAACAAGGACAAGTTGGAAACTCCTATCTGCTCATCGAAATGCTCAGTGTGTTTAGACTGGCTCAGTGACAGAGTGTTAGCTCCTGTGGCTTCTTGTACCCAGAACACTCTGAAATTTGACCACAGGTCTTCTCTTAGAACAAACTTTTTGGTAGCAAAGCTGTTCTTTGCTGACAAGGGGGACAGAACCTTTCCAGAGGCAGGTGGCAGTAGCAGAGTTCTGTGGGAAGAGGAGCATCTGTGGAAAATACCCTGAGAACCCAAGGGAGCATTCTTTGACATTACATCACTTGACGCCTTTTCTACGTGCCTTCACAAAAGGAAGACAGAGTGTTCTTAAGTATCTTGTCATCTTCATCGTTCAACTTTTATTGGATCCCCTTGTACAGAGTCATTTTTTCAGGAGTACCTTGATAGAGAATTTCTTGAACAGGGAAGCTACGTCTGCTGTATTTTGATTTATGTTCTTGGTTTTAAAATAGGATGTACTGAGAAATTTCACCAATCTTTTCCTAAAAAACACTAAAAATAATAAAAAAAATCTTGATGTAAAATTCTTGAGTTACTGATGAAATAATTAGAACACAAATACAAGAAAAGCCTTGTGCATTGCATTGGTAATGTCTTCAGTCCTTATGAAAACAGTTATAAGTGTGTATTTACATGCCTATGTATATACATATATATATATAAATATATACATATAAATATGTAATTATTTTATATATATTATACATGCACAAATGCACACATACATACATTCTCTGTGTTATATATATATGTACATATCTACCTCCTCTTCCCCCCCCCCCATACATACGTTTGAGATGCTTAGCAATAATTAGCTTCATAAAACAGAGGTTTGATTTCCTTCTAATGTGCAATGATACAATCAAACTTTTGAATAAATTATAGACAAAACCCTTCTGTTGTCTAACATTTGACCTAGAGTTTCTGTAACCTGCTGTTTATGAAGACATACAGTACAATTAGAAGCTCTAAACACTTACAAGGATCTGTTGCCTGGGGGAGTATGTACACAGCATCTCCATTAAGCAATTTAAGTATTGTTAGTGTCAGTTTTAGCTTCCATTTTTTTCACTTTCATTTCCTGTTCTCAGTGCATATGTACATCCCTCTGCATATTACATGATAGTGGATAAAGAAAAATTGCCAGTAGAAACACAGTTTATTTGAAACTTCATTTTGTCACCAGTGATTTCCCTTCCCCTATTGTGCAACTGCGTTCCTTCTGGCCATAGACAAAGGTCAGATGTTCAGAGTAATTTTATTAGATCCATCAACAGCCTTTGATACTGCTCAAATGAGAGACTGCTGACCTGCTTGCTGCTTCTGCTTTGTGCTTTCTCTAGTGGATAGTTTAGCTTAATGTGTTGCTTACTTCTTCTGTGTATTGTGAACTCAGATGTGAGGATGACTGGGTGTATAAAGCTCATTAAAGGTAAAATATTTTTATCAGGGCAGCATACAATTTCTGTGTACAGAAACTTGTCTCTGTTGTGTAAAGTGTGAGGAAATCAGAGTTGTACAATGCAAAACTGATGGTAGAATAGACTCTTTGAATTATTTTTTTTTCTTTTGATAATAGAATGTCTCATTTGAGTTTCTCTGACAGGAAAGCCAAATATAAAGGTCAGTCTGCAGCAACTTCACAGATGCTAAACTCTTAATATCAGTATTGCAATCTAGTTACCTTACAGTGGTATTTTGTATCATGGCTAGACTTTTCCTTGTTTCCATTAGAGATTTTTATAGAGCCTTTGGAGCAGCTGTAATCCTGCTTTTTAATTTTATTTGTAGATCACTTTTCTTTTGCTGGGGCTTACAAATCAAACAGTTTTTAACTGTCAACTGTTAGAGAAATGTCTTTGCATTAGGGCCCAACAGTGCAACAATGATTTCTTTCCATCTGCTATATTTCTCGTTTCTAATTAAATCTGAGCAGAGGCTTAAATACATCCTGAAATGCCTCATATTCAATACAGTTCATGTTAAGAGTAGGATATTAAATTAATGTTGACAGATCTGAAGGAGCCAGGGCCAATAAGCAACTTCAAGGCAAGGGGGTTATTGTGTTTTAAGTAAACCAGCATCATCTGTAACACATATTCTATCTCCTTATCCCCAGATTTCTTACACTGATATTTAGCACAATCCTTCTTCATAACGCATTCTGTATTTTCACCCTTGATATCTAATCTATTTATGTATTTTAAGGTCATATTAAGGTCTATAAGGTTGGGGAGGTTTTCACTGATAGATTGATGCATCTCAGTATTTCATCCCACAGTGAGACAGGGTACTCTAGACCTTTGTCATTTGTCTGATTTGGTATGCAAAGGTTTTGGGTATATCAGAATTAATTCAGGAAATTCAGGTGTCAGAAAATTAATACTGGGCTAGACATGATTCCCTTCCATTCTATATACTTGAGTTTATTTTACATGGAAAGCATGACTTCAAGAGGGGGCAAATGAAAAGGAAAGGAAGTTCACATGCCTGCATCTCTGTGCAAAATACAGATTACAGCTAGGATGAATGTCTGAGACACGGAACACCTCTGGAACCTGTATAACAGAAGCAAGCACTATAGTCCTTAAAGGGTTGTAGCAGTCTTTTACCTGTGCATGAAACACACAAAAATATACTCTCATCCTGCCTGTCTATAAACATAAGAACCCACTGCAGGCTAGTAGCATTCTTCATTTGTAATACATAAAGCACTCATTAAGAGCTTTAAGTATTTTAAACAAGAAACATATCAGTATCAAAGCGCTAAGGTAGGCATTTAATTTAAGTACAGAACTTAAAATTTAAGTGCAGAAATTTTAAAGTAGTCAGGAGAGAGTTAATGATCTAGCTTGCTAGGATTTTAATCTTACAGTTATGGAACAATTGCAGAGACTGGAAAGTGCTAGGCATATTGACTCTCTTGGATTCACATACTTAAGAAATGGAAAAACAGTAGTAGGGGAAAAAAAACTTCCTTTTACTTTTAAATTTATTTCAAGCCATTTAAATGAATAAAAACAAACAAACATACAAAAAAGAACTGGAAGCCCAATAATACCAAAAGCTTCAGTCTTTTAAAATTGACAACTGCATCTCAACATCTGCTGAGGTACTCGAGGCATCAGATTATCTCCTAATATTCACATGCCCTGATGTCTTTTGGCTTACACTATATCCAGACCTTTGATGACATTCAAATGTATGCTCATTACAAATATTTTTCATACACAATGGCTCAAAAATCTAATTCCTGTGCTGATTCTTTCCTACAGACAGAGACATCACTGGAGTCATTGTGATTAAAAACTATGGCAGAGTTGTTATACTGATTAGGCATCCATTAGACACACAGCCATTATATAGAAATTCTTGAACCTCCATAGATATTTTTTTCTTCTACATTGATATTTATTTTTCAGCATGTTATTTGATTGAACTTATATGGAAAATAGATATATGAAATTTTCAAATGCATTTTTTTCATTTATGTTATCTATATACAGTATATGCTTTAGCTGTTTCCTTTTTGATTTTTCAGTTGATATAAAAGTCAGCTATTATAAAAGTCAGCTATTAAAGTTTGAAAAAGTAGAGCACAGCATTTTTTTTTTTAAGCTAGAGGATGTCATGCTTTCAAATTGTTTTACCTTTGAGCAAAATCACTGCATACTGAATGAAAAACAATTTTTTAATGCAGCAAAATTCTTTGCAATTGATGCCAAAAAATAAATTAGCCAAATGATTGTATTTTGTCTTAAGACTTATATAAATCATGAGGCCTAGATGCATAGTTTAATAACACGATGCTGCAACTTTAACAAGGACTACATTTGTCTTTAAGTCCACATGATAGTGAAAGCTTAATATGAAAAACTTTTGTCTAGCACAAGTGATTTGAAGATGTTTTGCTCCATGCATGTGAACTCAGCAGGTGATTCTTGCCTATCTTTGATGTCAAACAGCACAAAACTTCAGTGAGTAGTAGCTTCAGAAATGCAATAGACATAGCTGAGTCTTCATATGAAGCTCATGCTTGAACTACATCAGAAGAACTGACATCTATTATGGTGAGCAAAGACAAGTGTTTGAAAAGAGATTCAAACAGAAGTGTCAGAATTTACAGTGCATAGTTTTATATAAGTTGATTTTAACCAAGCATATCTCTATGAACTCTGCAGGATAGAAAAGAAATTTCAAAAGGCAGAGAAATTGTTGTCATCTAAGGGCATGGAATGTTTTAATAGCTTAAGGAAGAACATTTCTGAAAGGTTATATGGTGATCCATTTACTTTGACTGAGTAATAAGGCTCGTCATTGTCGTGGTGAAGTTTTTAACCCTTAGAACAATGGAAATGTTCCAAATGCATTTTAGAATTAAAAAGATGAGAGTAATTGGCTGTTGCAAAAAAAAGATTTTCTGAGATTTTTAGTCTCTTCAAACACACATTTCACATTAAGAGATATGAATAAATCAAATGCATTTTTTCAGTCACCTTATGTCTGACCTAGAGTTTCCTGCTTCAGTCTAGACTAAGACATACCTTAGGATAAGGACTTGCACTTACAAATGATCATTTTTAAAGGGAAGGAATGTAGACAAGGCTTCCATTAAATCCCATTAAATTTGTTTATTGTTCCTTTCCATTTATTCATTTTCTTTCCGTGTCCTAAATACACACATCCCTGAGTGTGTTACACAGCACAAGAAAAATCCTTTGTAGGAATGTAGTTTGTTTGAAACTGTGTCCTACAGGCTTACTTACAGCAGTGCTCTGAAACTATCCCCAAGGAGTCCAGTGTCACAAACCAACCTAATTGTTCTTCTTGAAATGCTACTTCTTTCGTTAACAACTGAAGGGAATAAAGGGAGAAGAAGGGAAAAAAATAAAAAAGAGGAAAACTCCTTGGCTGAGGAGCTATGTAGCACTCAATATGTAGGAGTGTGAAGTTGTTTTTAGGTTACGTTAATTTGCAATGAGTAAAATTAGTAAGACACATAGGGAGGCTTGTTTAATTATTACACTCCGAAGTTTCATGATCTACTTTTTATGAATTTCACCAGTTTCATTATCTTTTAGAAAAAAATGAAATGACAAATTGAACTGAACTTTGTCTTCACTTTGGTCTATCGGTCTTTGTAGGTTATTTTGTAAGGAACCTGAGTTGTACCATATTCACATGCTCAACTCCTCTTCATACCACAAAAGATTTATTTGTAGTATAGATAGCCCATACTACATTCCTTAAAATGTTGTAAGAAACAACAGACACATAGTTGGCTAGCTTTGGAGTATATGGAAATGATTATTTTTTCTCCTTTGCTTGGAAAGCCATTTAAACCTATCTTGCACTTGGAGTTGCTGTTTGACAAGCACAATTTAAGATCAAGAGTTGTGCAAGTGTTTGTTCTCTATTCTAACATATGTTTTTCTGGTTATGTTTTCCTTTTCTTAAATACATATGTAACATAAGAGGGATAAATAGTTGTAACTTTTCTATAACTAAGTGACCTACATTTTTATATAACACATGAAATGATGTGCATTAATGAAAACCTTCTATTCTAGAATGTTAAAAATAAATTTGGTTGAAAATGCAGATTGGTACTGAAGCATTAATATCTTTTCCATTTGCATAGATTGCTAAATAATCTTTCTAATTATTTTAGCATAATGAAGACTATGCAAAATGTAACAAGGAGTTTTGAAATGGCCTGGGCCTGTTCAGTTGCTCCATGTCATCATATATTTTTCTAAGATTTCTCCTGGGAACAAATAGCATGGGCCTGATAAATGAAAGTAGGCGGCATCTTCAGATTACATGATGTTTTTCAGAGAAAGTAAGCACGACCTCAGAGCAGGTTGTTTGATAACGTGTATCACAGGAGTCACTCTCTCTCTTTCTCTCAGAAAAACATAAAGAAATAACCATAAATAATTCCTTAGGGATAATTTACAAAATAACACAGAGACAGACAAAATTAAAATAATCTCAAACACATGACTGAAAAGATCCAATACCAAGTTCAGTCTCAGGTCTGTCTTAAATCATGCAGATGTGTGAAGCAAAAAAAATGTTTCTAAACTTAGCTAGTAATATGAGTGTCTTGAGGTCAAGATCTTCTGTCTCTATCCCTTATTAGACGAACACTGAGATGGAAGGTTTGTCAATCATTGTTTTGTCTGGGGATACTTTTGCTTGGAACAGCAAAAACTTCTTTTTGCCATATGCTCTATTCCTGAGAAAGACAAGGTTGATTGAAGTTGTGTCGGCTTAAAAATTTCAGGTTTTTTGGGGATAACTTTAAAAAACTTTTGGACGAAAATTACTTCCTTTATATTCACACTATCACTTATACAGTTTTGAAATAGGTTTGGGAAGACCCAGAACCTTCCTAAACTGGAAGGCGTTTCTTATCTCTCAGGAGGAATTCCTACCACCATGCTGTAGAATAAATTATAGGGAAAAGTAATGAAATTTATTTAGGCTCATAAATAGTGTGCTGAGAGAGAGAGAAAGAGAGAGAGAGAGACTCCTCTGGCACAAGTTCTGTGTTAGCCCTTTTCCTTCATGCACATCTGAAAAGGAGACTGCATACAGAATACCTTCATAATTTTCCCTTATAAGCCAGAATAGCAAAGTCAAGTCATTGAGTGTGGTGCAACTGATAGCCTTACTGATGACTTTAAAGAGATGTATTTTATTTCTAACAGGATTTCTTTCAGAATTTGTTAGTCTACCTCAAATTTAATATCTGATGTACCAATACCTGTTCCAAGCCCGCTCTTGTGGACATCTTCTCTATGCTTTCTGGAAATGGCCTCCTACTGTGTCATAAAAGTCCTCAGGGAGAAAATTCCCCTGTTTCAGTTTGAAATTTTGGTTATTATGGATTTCTACGGTTGTAAGGAATGATGAGGGTACCAGCTAGCCTACTTATTGCCATATTGCAGATCCCCAGAGGACCAAATTCCTTGCAGGAGAACAAAATACTTCTGTTTAGGAGGTACCTAACTATGTAGTCCATCATTATCTGAATCCAGGTCAGTGTCCTGGATTCAGACAAATAAAGAAATTCAAAAATTGCCAATTACAGAAACTTCAAGGGTAAAAGCTATGTATTTTAAAATGAAGTGTTCACATTTCACTATTAGTCTTTTCGACTTCTAGTAGATCACATATTCAAGTTTTATTAAGAATGGTAACATGCTTTAAATGTCTATTAATGTATGCCTAATTATAATGGAAGACCTATAAAAATCCTTCTGACAGCTGCATGAATAGCAAAACAATTATACTCAGTATAATTGCAATGAATACTAAGTGAATTAATAATGAAGGGATTCTTAGAAACAAAATTGCAAACAAGGATGTTCAGCTTAATCTACACTGGGCCAAATCATTAAAGAATGTATGGAGTAGTTTTTCATGAAATCAATGGGCAATTTTGCTTTAAAATTATGATAAAAGCTGTGTCACAATAGTTTCAATCGTTTATGAGAACACTTTTATCTGGAAATCCACTGCAAACTTTTATTTCTTGAGGGAAGGAAGTTAAAAAGTCAGCACATGGTAATAAATGTAGGGGATAGTTTTGTTTTGTCTACCTTCATATTCAACAGCAGCTCTTCCCAAGACTGTATCTAGAGTGTAGAAACAGATTTAAAATACATGGTGAAAAAATATACTGTAGAAAATATTAAGCAAATTTATCTATACTTAAAAAGAAACTATTAAAATTTACTGAAGGAAAATACAAATAAGTATATGAAAAGGAATTTTTAATTATTTTTATTTTTAATAGGATTCAGCCTTCCAAATTCAGAGGTCCTTTACAGGACTCTTCAAGAGTAGTTTACTGTAAATGTGGAAGTAAACAGCAGCTCTACCGTATGGCTTATCTTTTCTCAAGATAAATATGAAAAATAAGTCAAGTGAATGACAGTCTAGAAATGTTCTGTTTTTTGTTCTGTCAAAAGGGATCTAGCATCTAGGATCATAGAACCTTTGAATCATTAAGGTTGGAAAAGACCTCTAAGATCATGTAGTACAAGTGTCAGCCCATCACCACTATGCCTAATAAACTAGGTCCACAAATGCCACATCTACCTCCAGGGATGGTGACTTCACCACCTCCCTGGGAAGCCTATTCCAATGCATTACCACTCCTTCTGTGATTTTTTTTTCCTACTATCCTACCTGAACTTCCCCTGGTATAATTTGAGTCCATTACCTTTCATCCTGTCACTAATTACCTGTGAGAAGAGGTTGTACAGGGATACAATCACCTCCCTGGTCCTTTCAGCTACATTATTTCTGATACAAACCAATACACTGTTGGCCTTCTTGGCCACTTCGGCACACTGCTGGCTCATGTTCAGCCAGTTATCAACGAACATCCCCAGATCCCTTTCCTCCCTGCAACTTTGCAGCCACTCTGCTCCAAACCCGTAACGATGCATGGGGTGGTTGTGACCAAAGCGCAGGACCCAACACTTGGTCCTGCTGAGCTTCATAAAATAGACCTCAGCCCCTTGATTCATCCTATCCAGATCCCTGTGTAGAGCTTTCCTACCCTCAATCGGTGCTCATGTGAAGAATTCACAGCAAGTGAAATAAATCTCATTGTCATAAAATTGGCATGGAGTGGTTTTGGTATTCTCCTTTTAATCCTGACCTTTAATGAACTTCTGTTCTCATAGTACAGTGAGTTCTTCTGCTCATTGGAGTAAGGTTCTTGACTTATCCATGGGATATGAGTAAGATATGTTCTTCAGGTGAACACCTGTGTGAACCTTCTGAGGCAGGAGATACTTTGCTCATTGTTTTACTAACGTCTACTAACTATATGAAATGTAAGAACAGTTGCAATTTTAGTCTATATGTTTCAGCCTCTTGTGGTGTGCTTTCTGTCAGACAAATTAATTTTGACTATGACTAAACACAATTGGGTTGTGTGGCTTTGCATATATACACAGGATTAAATACTAAAATGTTAGGATATTAATCTGTTATTATGCATCCTAGAACAATAAAGTAGGAATATATCTTTTAAGAAGATCTATATAAAAGTTAGGCCTTTGGTCTGCTAGGCCTTAATAGAGAAAGGCATATTCTTGTGCCACAAAATAAATGTTTAGTTAGATGCAATGACTTGCTTTACAAATGCGTCTGTCTCTAGCCCCAAAAAAGGCTGGAGTTTCATATCACACAGTACTGGATGAATACTTTCCAGCTACATTTAAATAAGATAAATTAATCTTTCAATGAGAGTTAATGTTCCAATGGATTTTTTTTTCTGGATACTCAAAATAGAGCTCAGCCTTCTCCTCTCAGTTCTCAATACTTGCGTGATGGTAGTTCCCAGAATGTGCATTTTGGACTGGAATATAATGAACTCAGTTAATTCTGTTGTTAGTTTCATTTTTACTGTTTAAGAGCAATTCACAATTAACAGTAATATTATTGTCATATATAACCGTTGCTATTTTTTACTATGAAGAACAACAAAAAGTACATAGCAACAATCTCATATCTGACAGTTTTAAAGCAAATGCAGGTATTCAAATTGTTAGTGATATTTTTGTGGATTTGTACATGTTTTGGATGATCAGACATACGTTCAATAAAAGACACCACTCTTTCTCGGTAATAACTAAGATATGAACCAAACAACAGACCAAAAAAAAAAAAAAAAAAAAAGAGCTTTATCTTTATACATTTTATTTTCATTTTTCTTTTTTGAAATTATTTGGGTGGTGGTGAGAAAAAATAATTATTAAATCAGAACATTTATTTAGATAACTAAATATAACAAAAAAATGAAAAGATGCTTTACATGCATAAGCATTGATTTTCAAATTTAAGTTGGGATTCCTGATTCTTTTAAATATTAAAATACCTGTATGTCTTCATAATAATGTCTTCACAACAGTCATTAGTAAAGGATAATGTTTGTTTTAATGATGACTCTTAGCATGTATACAAAACCAATAACCTTTCTTTTCTGTAGTTCCAAAGTATTAGGGATGAATTAGTAAGTTATATTTTGTTGTTAATAGAACAATCATTGCACAACTGAAACGCTCCATGCCAAATATTTGACCAAAGCCAATTTCTATTGAGAAGTTTTAAGCAGCCAAAAATTGAAGTCTATGATGGAAGTTTTACTACCTATTTAGTGACAGAAACATGAACAACTTCTTGTAATTTAACATGTGGAATGAACCTCCATATATATGTGGCAAATGCAGACTTAGCCACCTCAAGGGTTTGTCATTTTTAGATAAAAAAGAATCAATGTCATTATGCAGTGTCTCTGTAGAGCAACATAATTATTCTGCATGCATACAATATTTATTTAAAACTTAAAATTAAACTTCAAGAGGTGGTCATTTGAAAGCTGGCAGTCAGTGAACGGCTCCTCTCTTCATAAAAAAGAGAATATTTCTTCTAAAAGTTAAGAAGTAGATCAAAACGGTCTTTCCAGTAACTGACACTTTAGTCATACAGATGCTTTTTATGTGTCAGATTTATTAATAAAGAAGGTCCATGGGAACGAACAGAAGAAAATCTTGAGGATGTGACTGTCAGTTTTTGATATGTCAGGTATAATTTTGTAACTGTGATTTTTGGATAGCAGTACACACACAGCATTGTACTGATGTTTGTGTACTTCTTTGTACTTTTCATTTGTGATGACTGAGAAAGAAGATGAGGCGGAGATGTTTTGATACAGGATTGAAACTTGAAACTACAGTCCCTCAATTTGAACAGCATTTCTTTTTCATCTTTCTTTTCATGTTACCTTTTTAACTTCTGCCACTGATGTAAAGAAAAAAGAAAATTTGAAAAGATGCCAGGTGTTGGTTCTTATCTAGGTGAAAGATCACAGGAATGGAGAATAAAATACAATTTTAGTTTGTCGCAGTGACAGAATTATGAGACAGATCAAATACTTGTCAACAACAAATGTTTGTCCTCCTAAAGCCAACACGGAATAATTTAGATTGTGACATCTCCTCCCATTTCATGCAGAAAATAAGAACGTTATTATAATTAGCTGAATGTGGAATATGCTACCTCTGCTCTTCCGTCAGTAATAGCATCTGTTGTGGCATCTCTTTGTTTACATGTGTGGTGTTTTGAAGGTATCAAAGTGCAGCAAAGAATGGCAACAAAATATCACGGAAAAGAGGAAAAGAAACTGAATGAAAAACTTTTATTTATTTATTTTATTATTATTATTCCTCGTATAGAGCATGTTACGTAAGGAAAAGTAAAAATGTAAAATGTGCATTTTCCACAAAACATTTCCTGAATTCCTTCTGTTTTAATTGGAAAAGTGGTCATAAACAATCCTGTTACTCCTAGATTTGTTAATATACACTGAAGATAATATTTTAGAATCAGTTAGCAATATTCAGTCCTTTGAAACTAGGCATCTGCTTAAGGGTCTTATTGTTTCAAGCCATAAACAGAGGCAATGGCCTCCACTGTTGGAATTCTAATGACCTGAAACCTACTCCTTGATCTATAAGCATGCACAGCATGAGAACAGGAATATTTCTTCTCATTGCCCAATAGATTGCTATAATTAATAACTGGATGCATTGAAATCATTCACTGTAGTGAACTGCTAATTCTATTTATCTTCTTCTGGTCTGATTCTTAATGCTTTTTTCAGTTCCTTGTATAGAAATCGCCCCTTTTAAGATTATGAGAATTTCTTTTCTATGAAAGGTGATAAATGCATTTTTTAGAGTTGATTTTTTTTTCAGTTTTTTGGTTCCTAAGGCTCTTCCTGCTTAACCCTTAAACTCTTCCCAGTTCTCCATATGGTGCTGCTTCAAACACATCTACTTTTGTAAACATCAGTCAGAACCCAGCTGCCCTGTCTACTTAAGAAAAGTCAAAGTTCATTCATTCATTTGTTCCTTCATTCCTTTCTTGTGAGATACGGCAGTCTATTAATTCACTTCAGTCTCCTGACATACAAGGTATACTGTTTCTATCATCTGTCTCTATCAGCTAAATAAAGAAAAACAAACAGGCTTAGACTTTTCTTAAAATTGCTACTGCCGTGGTGCCTTAGAATTATGTTTTTATAGGAGTGCCCCCCCCAAAACAATGAAAATTAAATGTGAATGCAGACAACTATTTCACCAAAATTCTTCTATACAAAAACTGTGGCAATGATGACAGTATAATCAGTGGAAGTGACTCAAGGGAGCATGAAGAGCTCCCACACAGCCTACAGAACCGATATGAAGGATATCAAATCATGTGATTGAGCAGCACTTACGAATTTGTGACACTTATCACTTGCAGAGGAAGCCACTCAGCAATCACACATGTGCAGTCTTTCCCCGTAGACTCAGCCTTCCCAGCTCTCCTCCAGAGCTGTGGGAGAGCTTGCTGTTCACCAGGGAAATCCTCTGGGTTGGCTGCTCTTTTCCATGCCTCCTGAAGGAAACACAGCCAATCAAAGCTGCTCCACGCTTTACGCCCTTTCTATGATGAGGGCTCTTATTCATTCTTGAATGCCTGCTAGCACATTTTCCAATTTTTAGGAGCCTAAATGCCTTTTCCAGTTTAGCCTTGAATCCTTTTCAAGATTATTTACAACCTCTGGCTGGGCTGTAGATGAGTGAGTAGGAAATGCCCTTTTTGTGTCGTCACATGCAAAATGGGTTTCTTTTGGCTTTGGGGGAAGCAAAGTCCTGTCAACTCTGGCTCTCTGCTTGCTCCCTCTTCCTTCAGCTACTTTAAAATTTTCCTGGCTAGCTGAGATAGGCTTCCCAGCCTGCTGAGGAGGGAGAGCATGATGCTAGAGACATACCCATCCTGGCGCTTGGTGCAGGGACATCCGTCGGAAGAAAAAAGGGCTGGAGAATCCTGTTGTAATTTCATTCACTAAGAGTAATTGGTACCACTTCGTGTTCCTCTGATACAAGAAGGCGTTGCATAACACATCTCAAAGAGCACCTGTTAACATGTAGAGATTTTTAGAGCAACAGGAAGACATAGCTGAAGGGGAAAGAAAACTCTACAAAGATCCAACTGCCATTGACCTGTAGGGCACGTTAGGTACTCAACTGAAGTTTTTGTCTCTGAATGTCTCCCATAGGAATAAACAGAACTCCAGATGAGAAAAAACAAAGAAAACACTAAGCCAAAGTAATGGTAAAGGTATCAGAACAATTTTAAAACTATCTAAACTCTTTCAGGAAGTATCAATTTCTTCCTCTTATTTTCTTACTTTAATGTCTTGAATAAAACTAGCACTGCTTGCTCTAATTTTAAGGTCTTTAGACTATATAGGGAGGTATGGGCGATCTATGCGCGTGTATACATATGTTCTGTGAAGCTGCAGACTTCTTGGCAGCTGTCTTGCTGACATCCCTGCCAGTCAGCAGCTGCAAACCAACCAGCCCTTTTTTGTGCCAATCTGGTGGTGAGTGGTGCAGAAACATTTTAATTAATGTTGAACTTCTTAAAGTTGAAGAGAAAACAATTACAGCTCAATTTTACTTTGCCTCCTCACTTTCATCACTTACATTCTCTCTTCCTCCTCCTTCTCCATTAGAGGGCTTCATTTCACAGACTGTGAATTATAATCTAATTATTATATTTTAAAAAGGCAGGCAAGGCATTGTTTCTTCATCCTTCAGTTAAAAAGCTCTGAAATGACAAAGGAAAAGCTCTTTCCTTCTTGAGTGCCAGGAGCTCAGAGTCACTCCCAGCACAGACATCTTATTCCTCCCCATCTGTGATTTTTATTATTATTTTTTTTTACAGAAAGGATCATATCTTTCCCTTAACAACTGTTTGCAAACCAGACTCAAAGAAAGTTCACAGCATACACCACATGTACATTGGATATGTAAGTGAAGTGATCTGTAGCACAGCTAATTAGACCTAAATTCTTGATTTACTATTTATAAAACAAAATTGATTATTACTTCATCAACAACATTTAAAGCATCATTAAGAGAGGTCTGCTCCAGCAGCCTCAGGTTAAATTTTTTAACAAGCACTTTAGTTGCTAATCTGTGTTATTGCCAACATATGTAAACTTCCTAATGCTAATTGCATTCAGCTGTGAATCAAACAATGTCTAATTCTCTTCAGGATTAATTATGCACATGTGCTGCCTGCATTCCTAAACATGGTTCTCATAAATAATAAGAGATATATCTAGGCAGATGGGATTTTTCCAACTAAATGATCTGTTTATCATGAATAAAACAATTGACATATACTAGACTTCTAATGCACAGTCACCACAACATTCCCATGTTTTTTAATCATAAATAATTGCTACAACAGTTGTTTGTGTGAACATGTTTTTGTACAGTCAGGCACTAAAAAGCTTGTCCTTCAGTGAGCACAGTTACCTTTGTGTGCGTGTCTTTTCTTTCTTCCTTTTTTAATCTTTTCTTTTGGTTTAAAGGTGCATAACAGAGTGGTTTATATCATGTGTTTGATGAATGAACTAACAGACTCAACTAAATGCACAAGTTTCATAAGCCCTGGGGAAATTTGGTCTAAGTACAGTGCAAGAAAAACTGTTAAAGTGCATTCTGCTTGTTTCAGAAAGAAGCAATGAGTTTCTGGCACGTAGACCCAATGCTGGCAGTATCTTTATATATATTTACATATAATATATATATATTAGTTTGAAAGGGCTGATAATTAAACGAGTTGGTAAAATTAGCTTGAAAAATAACTTGCAATGCTGAGGACATGACAAGTAGAAATTATATTTTTAAAATAAATTGCTTTTAACATTGAAAGAAGGAATTTGCTCCTAAAGGGAAATGAAAGAGAAGTTTTCTATCATTCTTTTTAGTGAAGATGGTTAAGCGAGCAAATCCATAGCATCTCTCTTCTTATATGACCTAAGCTTTTTGATTTCTGCAGGAAAAGACTTATATGGACAATTCATCAGAGAATCAGCAAGGAATTGATACTAGTAGAAGCTTAAAAAATTATAGCTTAATCACATATTATTTCATCCACTATATATAGTGTTATTTTTGAATATTTTAATTTTCCCTGTTTGCCTAGGTTGATCACAATTTTGGACTGTGTCAGTATAATTTCTTCATTTTTTTCTAAAATAAAAATTGGAATAGCATGGCATTTAAGAAACGTGATAGACTAATAGCCTAGGTGTCTGAAATCTTTCAGCTACAGAGTAGATGGAACACACTTAACCTCTGGCAACATGCCCTTAAACTTATTTTCCAGGTGCCAAGTGTTGATGTGAGAAAGTAGCTGAGCACCTGTATCTCATTCAGTTACTCATTTCTCAGTTGAGTTGACCAGGAGAGGTTATCAATTGGTTTAATGGTTTTTATAATAAGGACATCTGTCCACTAGTCACTATAACAAGACCATCAGCTAATTTCATTAGGCCATCAAAAACCCAGTTGGTTATCAGTAGTGACCTTTGCTGAATTTCAGCAGGTGACACAGAGATGAAGAGCTTTGCTTCCCATTACTTGCCTGTGAGTCAGCCTGCCCCCTAGCTAACTTTGGGCAAGATAAAACTTGATGAAGCTTTCCTGATCTGTTTTAAAGTAAAATTCTGATATGACAAAACCAGGATAATCTGGAAAACGGATTTTAAATAGTTCGAACTGCTTTATTACAAAAAGAGACATTTTTTAGTTCCTTGAAATCAGATCATTTGTGATAACAGTATATAGCTGAAAGAAAAAAATAACTGAAGAGACAAGGAAAATGTAACATTTGCAAAACCATGTGTTTGACAGCACAGGAGTGTGACAGATAAAAGTATAATTTTCAGGGATATTTTTTATTTACTTGTTTGGGTTTTTCTTGTTATGTTTTGTTATGTTATCTGGAACCTATTGGACCTTTGGAGACAGTTATTTCTCCTGATCACCACTGGGCTGTTTCACAGCTTGCTGTTCCTCCTGTTTCTCTAAAGCATATACTCTTATGCTGGAAGGGAAAATTTGGCCCCTAACAACACGAATGACATCCTTTCACTGCATGCCAGTTGCATATAGAGAAGAGGAAAACTGGAATGTCAAGAGGGAAAAAGCACTACCTCGTTTATCTGTCAGTACTAAGACCTACACACCTTTCCATCTCAATTCAATCATGAAGACCTAGCTAAAAGTACAGTTCCTGACAAGTGGTTCCAAATAAATTAATTGAAAACATCAACAAAAAAGATCATTGGCGCTTCTGCTAGTTTCACTTGCCTGCAAAATGAATCATTCTGTGTATTACTGTTTCTGCTGTAGCGTAGAGTATAACTGTTTACAGATTTAAGAGGATTGTTCAGCTCATGCAGTCCCCTTGGAAAACGCAAACCAGATTCCTTTATGATGGAACTAAACTGGGATATATTCCCCTGAAGTATTGTGAAAATACACCAACTGCAAAAAGGGACAAAGCTCATGTGCAACACAAGGACCAATCTAAATTAAACTCCCTTGAAATGTGTACATTGCATACACTGGATCTTAAATGTTATTTGTTTTGTTTTGCAGATCTATTGCTTACACTACTAGACCATACATAACCCCGAAGATCATAAAGTTTACTCATTGAATCCTGAACTTTGAAAATCTAAGTGTGAGAATGACAAAAGCAGTTCACAGACATTGTAGTTCTGCCCTGAACAGATAAATGCACAATGTCTCAAAAATACTTCAACAGATTCTTTTGAAAATCGATGGCATCGTAGGAGAAACAGATCTGACTGCTTTTATCTGAAAAAAAAACTTTAGAAGATGGTTTCATTTTTATTTTAGCACAGGAAATTGTCAGGTGAGCATAAGCAAGGAAGAAAGTACTTTATAAAATTAAACTTGAGAAAGGTACCCTTAGATGGTGCCTATGATGCTGAAGAAAACAGGACATGAGAGGCAGCACAACCTCTGGATGGCTGAGCAGGGATCCTGTTTGGCCACCTGGGGGTCATGCTCACTATGGCTGCCTGGAACAAGGTCTGGCCATGTCCATAGTGATGTGGTGAAATAGCACCAGGATGGGCCTCTCCATCTTCCACAGACCTCTACTCCTATTACACTCCTATTGTCTTCATGCTGCATTCTGTGCATAGCAGTGAATGGGCTGTATCACGTTCCACAAAAGGTTTCAGATGATCAAAGATAAAAACTGTACAAAAATATAGTGGTTACATTTTAGGACCACAAAAGCAACAACTGAAGTCTGGTTGATATGCAGCCCATTTTCACCTTCAACGTGATTCCACTTGCTGTATTTTCCATGGTTTGCTTTAATCCAAACATCCATTGCATTAACAAATGCAGAGCTGTAAATGAGATCAAGTTAAGAAAAATAGAATTTCTAGTCTTGTGCACTTTACATAACAGCTCTAGAAAAGCATTTTCACACTGTAGTGGCTCCTTTTCATTGTTATTGTTGTCAGTTACTAATATATTATTGTTTAGTGTATTCTTTATATCTTCATTGATGATTAAAACATAAGATATCTAAAGATATCTGCAGAGTAAGCTCTGTATTGAATGGAAGGGACTTGAATTAATCTGGGGAATTGTTTCCTAAGTAAATGAGGAGTGGAAAATATCTGTTTCTACATTTTGTTTTCCTCTTCTCATTACCCAAAGGTTTTGAAGAACTTATCTGGGAGCTGAAAGTTGGTTAATTTTCATCAAGCTACTTCATTTATGCAATGCTGGCAATTTTGAGTTGTGAGCATGAGATAAAACACTGTAATATGCTCCTTGGCTTCAACTTTAAGCTTTAGTAATTTTGTTAGTGTGACACAAATATTTTGTTTACTTTTCTGTCAAAATAAGTGAAAGCACTTTGCACAGGGTCTTCCTTCCCACTTCAAAGTCAGTATCAGATTCTTCAGTTGTTTTTGCATAAAATCAGAACATCATTCTAGGCATTTTCCATAGTTTCTTCTTATGTTGCTCTAATTTTTTAAATATGAATTGAAAGAAAAAATTGAAAGGTGTTTTAGATTGATTTTCTATGTTTTATTGGTTAGTAACTTACAATTTTCAGCTTATGAGAAATTTTCTCATGTTCACACGCACAAAACATTTACTGACACACACAGGGCAAATGATTCAACCATGTATTTTCATGCAGCTTTAAAATTAGTAGACAGGATGGCATATTTTGTGGTTATGCCTTCAGAACTCATGCTCAAAATTTTTATGCGAAAGTCTTACCAGATTGTGAAGCTAACAGTACATCTATGCTTTACCCATTTAAACACCAAATGAAAACTTGTTTTAGAATGTTATTATATGTAAGAAATTAGTAGCTTTTGAGAAGGAATATAACGTAGCTGCCACCTATCACACTCTGGCCTGCCCTGCATACGTGCTGAAGCACACTACATCTGTAAGTCCTCAGTGACATTCTCTCAATTGCTTCTGTGAAACTGTTTGGATGATACACCTAAACTGATTAGGTCGCCATTATGGACATTAACATTCTTGAGTGTTTGAAAAGGGCAATAGCGGGGCCCCATGGTTGCTAATGACAAAAGGCATGTTCTGAAGGATAATGCTGCTTGTAATTCTTTGTAATTCTTTTTTTTTTTTTTTTGTACAGCTGTGTGTTTTTTTTTAACAATTAATTTCCCATCCAATAAAGCTTAAGATCCTTTTATGAGTCATGTTTAATAGTTTACTGATCAGCCAAAGAAGGCAAATATACATGTAATTTTGAATGTGGAGAGGTAAGGGTGGAAGGAAAGGGCTGTAATATCACTCCAGAGAATGGAGGACCTGTATTTTTTCTGCAGCTTCTCTCCTCCTTCGTTTAATTGCAATTTTGTTTAAAAGTCTCAAGGTTTTTTGTTTATTTGCTTATGAAAATTGAATAGAAAATTTAGTGTCATCACTAGGAAGGAAATGACAAGTTAGGTGGGAAGTCCAGAGGGAAAAGCATCTGTATGTTCCAACCTTAAGGGACAGTGCAGAAACCTAACACAGGTGCAAGAAAGGCCAGTGTGTCATGTCAGGGATTTAAAATCAAGAGATGAGGGGACAGGATTAGGAACAGGCTGTGCAGATTATTTGGGGAGAGATACTTGTGCAAGTTTGATCAGAAAATGAAACAAGAAGTACAGAAGTACAGAAAATGAAATAAGAAGTACAGACTCTACAAACTGGACTGAGAAGCAATCTACAAGTTGTCAAGAGTCTTTCCTATAGTCCCAAATTTGGTCAGAGATTTTACATGGAGAAGGATCCAAAGAAAGATGCTGCCTCCAAGGTAGCTACTTTAATCCCCTTTCTAGCCATCTGGGAAAAATACACACCTGATGTGTGTAATTCATCTCTTCCTAAAGCAGATATTTAAAGCAAGACTGATGAATTGCACCCTAGAAGTGTCTATTTCTTTCCATTAATTATGAAGGGGGCCTACAGTAACTAGTTGAGATATATACTTTTGTTATAAATGCCTAGTTTCGGACAAGATAAGTCCTAGAGCCTCAGGTGTCAGTCTGCTGCATCACAGCATAGCAGTTAAAGCCCTAATCCATCAGGCAATTAAATATGTACATAGTTTTTGAGAATTAATGTGATTAAATGTTTTGAGGGATTGTAGAGAAGTTGCAAATGTGTGAAAGGTAGATCTTGAATTAACTTCTTCCATTGTATTTCAGAAGTCTGCCAACAGTTTTATAAAATTCTCCATCTCCTCAGTACTTCTTCAATCTGCATCCTTTCCCTTATGAAATATACCATCTCTGTTATCAAGTCAGCAGTGTGCTAGCACACACTCAGCTTTCTAGTAGAAATACAGTAACATTCAGCCACCCAGATATCTGCAAATGTTTTCACCAGGAACCTGGATGAGTTCCTAAGGGAAGTTTGCCTCTGAACTTCAGTGATATTCAGAATTTCATGATCTTCACTTATTATATCAGAAATGATGGTGTGAAGTACTTTAATCAGCGTTAGAGTGCACAAAATCTGCTGCTATAGCAGCTCATAATAGGAGCTCATTATCAGCTACAATAGCTGTCTCCTAGAAGGAATGAATAAATAAACCAGGTTGAAAATACGATAAGAAAATATTTCTGTTGTAGAACATTATGCATATAGTTAATCAAATTTTCTTAGTAGGTTGTGTCATCCACCATGACATTAGCAAGAATTTTGATATGTCTCCCATTCTTGTAATACAGTTGGGATGCTACAATACAGATGGATAGACTACAAGCTGGATGACATCCTGGGTAGGTTACTTGTCATAGGGTGTAAACTCACCATATACACTTCACCTCGGATGAATAGTTACAAGTGAAGTTTTTAAGGGCTCTGTCCTGGGACTGATCCTATTTAAGAATTTGGAGAAGAAGGGTGAAGATACTCTCATCACATTTGTATGTAATGCTGTCTGGTAATACAATAGACAGTCTTGATGGCAGGGCAGCTATTCAGATGGACCTGGCAAGCTAGATGAAGCAAGGAATTTTGTGAAATTCAACCAAGGACAAATGCAAAGACTTGCATCTTGGGCAGACATACCGTTCATCAGTGCTGGCTGGGTACTGACTGGCTGGGTAGCAACCTTGTTGAAAAGCTGCCAGGAATCGTTGGTGGACAGTAAGTTAAACATGAGTCACATCTGGGTAGCGGTGATAGTGGCTAACAATATACTTGGCTGTAAAAATAGGACCAATTCAGTCACTAGATCAAAGGAAGAGTGTGGTGTTCATTAGATCACTTCTGGAAACCTGAATCCAGTTTTGAGCCCTTCAGGACAGTAAAGAGATTGATTAACTGGAATGAGTTCAGCCAATAGCCACCAAAAATGGATGGAGGATGGAACATTCTTCCTGTGAGGAGAGAAAGAGGGGTCTGAGCTTGTTTAGCTGGATTGGGAACATTAGGGACCACCGGCAGCACAGAGCCAGGATTTTACTGGCTTGCACAGTGAGAAGATGAATGAGCGACCAAAAATGGAAGTTGAGAGTTTCTGACAAGATAATATTTCTAACATGATAATGTTTTTGTTATGAGGATAAGGGAGCACTGAAGTAGTACGCCCAGAGAGGCTGCAAAACCTATAACATTGGAGGTTCTCAAGAGAGGACAAAGCCTTGATCAACTCAGCCTGAGTTCAGTGTTGACCCTTCAATGTTTGGGTGGTTGGGGAGGGGTGGGAGGGGCGCCGCGGGCAGGGGAATAGAGTCCTGGCATCTCTTCCAAGCTGAACAATTCTGTGATAGGTAAAGATAACTATTCTGTAATGATGGTGAGTGTGAGCTGAAGGAAAAAATTATCCTAAGAAGGAACTAGCCCCATTGCTTTTGGGGCAGGATGTATCCTTTAGCCATATTATGAAGATGTAGCCTAGAGTTCATGGAACACAGAATACATCTGCGCAAGCTTAAAAGTGAGTCTGACTGGCTTGAATTGCAGTATCAAAACAAAAGAACGAATCTCTCCTTAGAGACAGATCACCATGATTTTTTCCAGGTTTGATACTTCAGGGGCACAGGTGAAACTGTTCCTACCTATTTTAATACTGCTACTACCAATTTTGTTGTACATGATAGATGTACCTCTTTGGGTATCTTTTAATATTTTATTAATTGTTTGGCTTAAGTAAAAACATTGCAGTGAATGCTGTTTTTAACTTGGCTCTATCGGTCTATAGTTCTTGTGAAAATTTTACTGGAAAATGTAAAAGCACAATTAAACTAGTGCTGTGAGTAAAGAAAACAATAAATCATAATTTCACACTCCGTAAATACGTTTTTCTTGGCCATCAAAATTATACAAATGCTTGGCAACATAATATGTCATGGTAACATAATAAGCATACATATTACTTTGAAGTTTTAATATTCTTTTTGAGGTATACAGCACCTTTTAAAATTTTATTTATGACTGGAATATAGCATACAAACAATGTAAAGCTTTCAAAGTTGGACTCAGTGTAGGTATTAAAATGCACTCATAATTATACATTTCACTATCCATTTGAGGTGGCCTGCTATTTTGGCAGTTTTGGGGTGAAAAGATTCCCATTCAATTCACAGAACATTTTCAGCTATATTGGTCCTAGTACATAGAAACAGTTTTATGTAGACATTGACACATAATACATATGGAAATACTGGAATGGTGTACCATGAAAATTAATATTCTGCTTTTTCCCCATAGACATCTTGAATGAAACACTTTATATTATTTTTACAGGAACTTGATATGAACCTATATATATATTAAATATCACATTCACTTTATTTGCAGTATGTTTTAGCACAATGCCAACATCTTCCACACAATGCAATATTTATTTTATGTGAAGTGTAATTTTGATAATTTAGATTTTTAGTATGTATTTAAAATATCCATACTGCATAAGATCTTATTACAGCAATATACATAGCATATAGAATTTTTTTTTTCTCTAAAAATATAATCTCAGTAAATTCCTGGCAAGATTTCCAGCTTTTTTGCCCTAGAAATCAATTTTGTATTAGGCATTTTGTTGCCTAAATATATTAAAAGGGATTTAAAAGTCTTCTGTACAGGCTTAGTTTTGTTTTCAGAAAAGGGATAGTAAGAATTTGATGCAGCTATATTACTTATGCTTGCAAAGGCACAAGTAAGTGAACATTAATTTCTACCGGTTTCATTACAGCAGATCAATCCTGAAACCAGTCCTCCTGATGGCCTCTGCTGAGAAACATGGGAAGAGTTTCTCCAAATAACATTGTTTACAGCACTGTCTTACATGTTAGGACACAGTGCTGTCTGTACCACATCACTGGGAACA
Source organism: Chrysolophus pictus (assembly GCA_037305975.1). Taxonomy (NCBI): domain Eukaryota; kingdom Metazoa; phylum Chordata; class Aves; order Galliformes; family Phasianidae; genus Chrysolophus; species Chrysolophus pictus. The sequence goes on from CM074576.1 coordinate 170,706,216, forward strand.
CATCATAGTACTTGTGAAAAGGAAGTACATACTTTCTTTCCTGCTAGGTCTTTAAAGATGTGAAATACAGGTTCTCATACCCGTATATGCAACAGAAATGAAAAGCAGCATCTCAGGCTGCTGGAAGCTTCTATTTACAATGGCTAAAATAACTAACATAATGAAATCAGCAGAACTACAGGAATAGAAACAATATGATGAAAATTAAGAAATGTTGTTATGTTGTTATCTGATTTTAATGGCTTTTTGATGCTATCCAGACTTTTGGAATATAAATTTTTTGCTTGCTTGGGAAATTCAAAACTACACACTGAAACCTTTAATCATTTGATTCATAGGACAAATGGTATTTTTTATTCTTTATACACTGTACCTAGCAGAGTGGCTTCTATGTACCAGGGTAAAAGAATTATAATCACCATCAATAATAACAACTCTTGTATTACTTTTTCTTCTTTTCTTTTTTTCTAATTTTTCTTCTTTCTTTCTTTCTTTTTTTTTTTTTTTTTTCATTTATATAATTTAGCTATTATCACCTGGCTGTTTGGTCTGTGCATACGATTATATATAATTTTTTCTTTTTACACACCAGTACATAATTGTGGTGACTTAGTGCAGACAAGATTTCTCTCAACTCTCTAACTGCTTCATAAAAGCTCTTTTACACTCAACATTTCACAAAACAGTTACTGTGTTATGACAGTTTTCTAAAAATAAAAACAGTTCAATTCAAGGTAAAATTTCAGCTTCCTCCATTATTGCATGCTCTATTATCTTCCCTCTTTATCAGTTTCTGCAATGATAAACCTCATATCTTTTTTCTGACTGCGCTTCCAACATCTCTCAACAAGTCCTAAAGGGCAGTCAGGTGCTTTTTCACCACTGCTTCCTGGGTTGTTGCTTTTGTCGCCATCACTACTAAGAAAACCTTTGAAAACATTATACAGCCAAAGTTTAGAGGTGAATAGGATTTCAAAGAAATCACACCCAGAATGGTGGCCATAAGGAAATGAGAAAGGGAGATTGGTTGGCCAAGTTTGTTGGTTTAGATTTGTAGACCTGAAGGATGTATTCTTGCTACTCCAGGATAAGCTACAGAAGATACTACAAAGAAATTTATTCCCCTCTGTCAGATAAAGTTAAAGTTAATGTCCAAGCTTCCTCCTCCTGTCAATAGCCTCTCTCTTGGAAGAAGAAGATTCTATCAGAGGAAGTTGAAAGGAAATGTACTTTCCTCAGTAGCATAATATTTATCTACTTTTTGAAAAGAAAGAAAATGGTATAATTTTTGATCCCTTTATTCCTGACAGCAGTCTACATATTCATTGCCCTTTTTTTTTTGGTCAAAAGAATGCTGCAGCGACAAAAAAAAATTGCTTGATGCTTGTTCAGTACCTTAAAGATGCATTGATAAGCGTTGTTTTTTTTTCTTGAAAATGTTCTTCTATCAAAAAGAAATAATGAGAAAGACATTGACACTGATTGTGTACTTGAGTATCACAGATATTTGAAAACCCAAAGATGTAGTTTTAGAATCTAATGATTGATCTTTTCTTGAAGTTTGAGGAATCCCCACATACTTCTTGTTTCTCTAGAGCTGCTTTCCTCAATTTATGTGGTGTTTGGTTTTCTCCAGTGCAACATCAAACACATTTTCTTATTTTGTCATAAATATGAAATTCATTATTTCTCATTTTGTAAGGCAAATTCTGGGGTTTTATTTCCATTTTGTTTCCATTTTGTTTTGGTTCCCAGTTGTCTTAGGTAGCAAATATAGGAAATTTCAGTATAAATCTAAGTAGTCCTGTTCTCAATTATGTGTCTGGTAAGTCGGATTTTTGTAGTTTCAAAGACAACTTCAATATAGACATCATGCAGTGCAGATTACTCTCTCTTTATTTTGTGTGCTGTTGTCATCCAGGAAGAGAAAAACTGCCAAAATAGGGGAAAGTAGGAATTTCATTCACAAGATTTCCTTTTTCATCACATTTCCAGCATCACTGACCTGTGTTACATTCCCTGTCTAGCAGTGTTCTTGCTGACTCCTTCAAACAAAGGGGAATTTATGACAGAAGTAAAACATTTCCATACTGTAAGCAAACAAATCAAAATCTATGTATTAATTTCTACACTTATTTTGGAATTTGTGAGGGTTTTTATTGCTGTTGTTATTGTTTTTAATCTCCTAGAAGACGTATTTACTTTAGAACTGCTATATTAATCCCAATTCTGAACCCCTTAACTCATTTTTAATTTGAAAATATCATATAGAGTTAATTAAATTTTAGTTTGAGTTCTTTGGAAATAAACTTCTTGTTATTGATGATGTCATTAGTGCCAGGAGATATGCATTTCCTGTGAAGAGCTGTAATAACCCACTGGGATTTTTCTCTTTTTTTACAGTCCCTGAATGATAAATTAATAATTCAGATAATTTGTTTATAAACTCGGCTGTAGGGGGACATTGCTGAACACTACAAATAAGTTTTTGATGTAGTTATAAAATTATTTCCTATGCTATTTATCATTTCTTAAACCAGACACTGTTGATGAATATTCAACATCTGTACAAAGCACAGGAAAACCTTTTTAATCAGTACTAATACTGAAGCGTGAATTTTCTAATCAACACAACTGGTGTGTGGTGTGGGAACCTGTAGGGCTGCTGAATTTTTCAGATTAGGGTGTATTAATGGATGGAAGAAGGACGAGAGATGGCAGCCAGGTAAAGCTCTCATTCTTGTTTTAATACTTTCCTGTTTTCCAGGAATGATATCAAGCCACGGGGAAAGGAATTGACTTGTAGGGCACAATCCATTATCCAGAACAGCCATAGATACCTCCCAATAACTTGTCTTAGTCTCTGTTTCATTGTTTGTTGATCCAAACCGACCAGCCTCTTTATGATTTGTGGATTTGCAGATTAACAAAATGATATTTACTGTGAATTAAAATGCATGACCCAACAATGAAACCCAAGTTGTTCACATTTCTCTTGAACTATACCTGATCCACTCGTGCACCTGTTTTCATGGGCCATAATTATACAATTAGATTTGATGTAATTTCACACTGCATTTTCTCTGTTAGAAACAAGTGCTGAATTTGTCAGGCTACAAAGTGGCTGGTGCACACAGAAAGCTGCAAAGATGTGGGGAACTTCTTTGTCATTGTTTCACCTGAGTTAACAAAATGATACTGAAGAATGGTCTTTCCTTCTATCATTTTTTTGCTTAAAAACCTAGGCACTTCATCTCTGTGCCCATCAGATTCCAGCTCTTCCTTATCTAAAAACAGTGACCAGAGAGGCAGTGTTGAAATTTCTGCACTACAGATTAAGCTGTCTGCCCCGGCTCTTCTCTGGTTACTCTCTCTTCCATGTTGGGAATGTGGATTGGAAAGCATCTCCACAGTGTGAGAGCTGTTTTCACAGTCTCACATATTGAAGTAAGTATTCATGTGCTGATGCTGGTCTCTAGATCGAAGCACAAAAACTATTCCTGCAGCCACAGCTGACAGTGAGGAAACAGACTGCAAGAGGGGTCTGGAGCAAAACAGGAGGAATCAAGGCGTTCCTTTTCTTGATCTGGTTTACCAGAAATCTTAGAAAACTACATAGTACAAACAAATGGCCAACCTGCAAGCTGAGCATGTATTAATACCTCTCATATATATAACATCTATCAATAGACTGTGACCATTGTAACACAATCTGTGTTTTCTTTCTGTAATTTTTTTTTTAATTCTATGACAAAAGATGCACCTTCTGGAGCATCCTGAACTACACCTGCTGAAAGCCATTCTCAGTTTAGGCCAAATCTAATATAAACAGGCATGACTCAATTAAAGTCATGCTTTCTTACACCTGTAGTGAATTTGATTTTGAATGTATGCATTGACTTGTACTAAATATGTTGTCTGAAATGATTAAGCACCAGTCCCGTCTGTAGCAAACTTCTGAAGACTCTTCAAGTTAGGTGATTTATGATAATTTTCATTGCAATTGTTCGTTACTGTGCTTGTCTGTAGAATCTGCATTACACTTTCAGATTATTTCTAGTTAATCTGTTTCCATAAAAGCTCTATCTATTCTACCATGACCACCACTTGCTTAGAAGTAGCTGCAAAAGCTGTATGCTAGTTAGTGAAAGGTCAGTTTCATCAGGAAAGAGCTGAGTGTGACCTGCAGAAGTTGCTGGAGATGCAAACTAAATGCTCAGATGGTTAAACTAAGTTCCACGTGGAAGTGGTTATCTGCTGACATATCTGCTTGAACAGATTTTAAGATAGCACTGGTGTCACTTCAAGAACAGTATAGTGTGAGCAATGTAGACATCCCAGGAAGCAAGCAAATAAATTCATGACTAACGAGGCTACCTCTTAGCAAATTCATCTTGTATTTTATCAGTTCTGTACATACGATTCCAGAATTTCATGTTGTTTCATACACTTGTTTGGCTGTGAAAAGAAAAACACCTATCTTGTTGAGATATTGCACAGCTTTTGCATAATCACATTAACTGCTCTAAAGTGACTACATTGCAATATCATTTTGAAGGTAAGGCAATTTGAGAACGGTCTATAAATTGCAGATGCTGCAGCCCGCATTAATGGTACCTCATATAGAAATACATCCTATTTTAGTTGGGAAACACACTTTCTAATGAAGTCAGAAACATCATAGCAAATTGGAAAGACATGTTAAATTATCCCCTAATCAGTTGTTTAATAAAACCTATTTTGTGTATGAAAAAATAACAGCAGGAAAAATAGAACTGCTAATCTACTTGGAAATCTCTTTCTTCTTCTTTCTATTCTCAAAGTATCTGAAGAAGTGCAAAGTTGATCTATCTTCAGCACTGCTTATCCTGCCTGCAGAAGGAGCCGAGATACAAATACTAGAATTGAACCATCTATTAGCAATATAAGGTTTTGGTACAGGAAGAGTTTGGCTTTGATGCAGATATTTTTTGTTAAGTGGAAGATATGAAAAAAAAAAAAATGCAGTTGTAGAACTATCTTAAAGTTAGCGCTTTAGAAGAATTTAATGCAAAGACTAGACCAACTCATGATTAAAATCAGTTGAGGTATTTGATTTTCTCATACAGCCAGGATAGAGTACCCAATCATACACCTGTTCTTTGCCTATACCGACTGTGAAGATGATTTAATGTGTTTGCCATTGGAGGGTGCTCATGGACAACTGGCTGAACATGAGCTAGATGTGTGCCCAGGTGGCCAAGAAGGCCAGTGGCATCCTGGCTTGTATCAGAAAGTGTTGCCAGCAGGAGCAGGGAAGTTATCATCTCTCTGTACTCAGTACTAGTGAGGCCACACCTTGATTCCTGTTCAGTACTCACTAAAATAAAGGCACTGAGGCCCTGGAGGGTGTCCATAGAATGGCAACGAAGCTGTTGTCAATGGTTTATGGGTTGGTTCGGCCCAGTTCCATGACTAATGGGGCAGGGGGACCCACAGACCCACACCCTGGGAAAGGGGAAAGGGGGAAGAGCAGGGAAATGGGCCTAAAACAAAACAACGATCTGAGGAGGAAACCTAATTTACTAAATAAGATAGTGGAATGCAAGAGAACACAACATAATACAATATAATTGGAATTGAAGCTAATATATCAAATAAAAGTAAAGAGTATCCAAAAACTGAAGGCATTACTCTAATTGTGAAGGCAAGATGGCTAGGGAGCACACACTGCTGAGACAAGCAGAAAGGAAAAAAGGACCATCTCGTCACCTGCAAACAGTTTTATCTTTCCCTCTGAATGAAAAACAGAAGCAAAACAGTGAGCAGTGCTCTGGGGTATGTAGTTCTTCTCTTCTAAAACAGGTATACCAGAAGAATCGATAATCCGTGGAACTGGAGCATTAACTTTTTAACTAGCAGTACACTACATGATGTTATGATATGGAATCCCAATAACAAAAAATCATGAAACTATGACAGCTATGAATGGTCTGGAACACAGGTCTAATAGGGAGCAGCTGAGAGAACTGGAATTGTTCAGTCAGGAGAAGAGGAGGCTCAGTGAAAACCTATCACCCTCTACAACTCCCTGAAAGGAGATTGTGGTGAAGTGGAGGTCAGCCTCTTCTAGGGAAGAATGACAGGATGCCAGGAAATGTCTTCAAGTTGTGCCAGGGGAGGTTCAATTTGGAAATTAGGAAAAATTTCTTCTCAGAAAGAGTGGTGAGGCATTGAAATGGGCTGCCCAGGACAGTGAATCACTGTCCCTGGTGCTCAAGTAATGTGTAGATATGACACTTAGGTAAATGGTTAGTGAGCAGGGTGGTGATGGATTGATAGTTGGACTAGATGATCTTAGAGGTTGTTTCCAACCTTAATGATTCTATGATTCTATGAATGATCATGTTCTTTTGCTTGGCAAGTGGAGTGCTAGCTTGCAAAAAATATCCTGAATATAATCTAGGAGATAAGTCATATTCTCATCCCAATTGAGAGATAGGGAAATGTTCCTTTTTTCATCCCTCAGAAAACAGAGAATTTACTGTGGCAGTGTCCTAACATGACAGTTCTTTATTTACAGGAATGTTTAGCAGCTCCAGAAAGTCATGAGTAATAAAAGGTGGTAAATGGACAGTACACATTCCTGAGGTAGTAGAGTCCATCACGGTTTGTTGGAGCTGTATAGGACAGTGAGATGTGTGTGCTACAGGCCATTCTGTGCCAAGATACATGATGTGTCTGCACTGGGTACAGAGTCCAGAGGATAAAATCTGGATGAAGCTAGATGAAAGCTTTCTGCTTTGATCCCACAAATCTGCTTGTGCAGACTTAAGTATGGAATCTGGATGGTTCAGTGGTGGAATATCCACCTACATTTGTGCAATTCACCTCTGTGATCATACAATCTAATTCTTCAACTGACCACATTATTTTTTATTTTTTATTTATTACATTTTATTAGCTGTACTGCTTGTAAAATAATGGAAATTACTATACAAAAAATAATTATTTAGCTGAGAGGATATGTCAATGAATTTAGAATTAAAATATAATCAAATCTTATAAACCACAAAAAATACTTATGACCAGCTCTATTAACGCAGTGTTGCTTGATGCAGATGTTAAGGCTTCTACAATCTCTTTCTGTTTTTCTTTCATCTGGGAAGTAGAAGCACAGGGTACCCCTTGTTTTGTATCCAAGCATACATCTTTCATCTTCCAGACATTCGTAAGGATAGACACATATATGATAATAGTCCAATCAATATAGCGAAAATAATATAATCAGGCCCATTCTTTTGTTAATTATTTCTCTACATTTCTGTTTCTACAATGCCGAGACATTATATTCTGAGTTACCAAGAAATGTAATAAAAAATATCAAGTCCTTCCAACACAATAAGCTTCTCATAATGATCTCATTGTATTTTCTAGGAGGTATTTGTCTACCTCATAAAATCACCACATAACAACACAATTGGTAGCTTCTGTTCAGCAGAAGCAGCATAATATAATGGCAGGTCAAGGATAACATATGCTGGCAGAGCTCTGTGGGTAAGTTTGTAATTCCTTTTCTGAATCCTCTTCACTAAAAAATCATTCAACATGATGATTCCAGTATCCATATTTTCTGTTTATGAGCTACACAATAAGCTACACATAGTTAAAAGCTATATATACTCGGAGTTAATATCTTAATAAAATATTGCAATTGCTCCATGCACAGTGTTATTAAACAGCAAAATATTTTATATTGTCCTCTCATGACTATGTTGTGGATAGCCTCTCTGAATTCCACTTCTGTAAGCTTGTCTCTTCAAAGCTTTTCCTCCATGTGTCCAGTGTAAGGATATAATTATAGCCTGGCTTCTCTGATCTTTCTGACCCCCTGTTCTACTCAAGTGCTCTTCTTTGCATGTCATGAAATCATCAACTGCAACAGATATTTCTTTTTTTTCTTTTAAGAATTATCCTTAATAGCTTGAGAAACAGTTTAAGTTCAGGATTTGTTTTGCAATCAATGAGAAGCAGCAGACTGACTATTGAGTAATAATTGTTCCTCAATAACCATGACAAGAATAATCTATTTTACAAATCCTAGCATTTGGCTTGTCTATCATTTCAATACCATCTAATGATAAGGGCATCAGCCAGTTAGCAGAAATACGAATAATGACTGCTTATATTGAAACACGCCACAAAATCCAAAACTTTTCCAAATAACTAGCTATTATTATCCAATCAAAATAAAGAGGAATTTTTGGAACGAAAATGTTTCATAAACATGGGATATCTTTTAATGAAAATGCAGTATTCCTGCCATCCTACTGCCTAGACAATACTATCAGAGCTGTTCTATGTGTTTTTGGTTTGTTTTTTGTTTTTTTTCAGCACACCAACAGAATACGGGGATCTAATATTTTTCAAAAGTTATCTGTGTTTTCATAATTTGAAAACATTTCTAGAAAATTATTACTTAGATAGACACTGATCTGTATTGCATTTTGAATAGGAAATGATTTTTAGAGTAAGCATTATTGAAGTTTTTTATGATATAGTTGTTCTGCACTTCTTTCACAGCAAGAATCTAATAATATAATGTGTGTTCTGAAGAACACATTAAAATGACATTATGCGATCAGGATGCCAATTACAGTATGACTAAAGACTAGCTATCAAGCTACAGAAAGTCAGTAATTGTGCTGATATAAACATAATGTTTATATGTCTTGAGTAGAAAAGAATGAATCCCATTTTATTACTTACATACGATTATTGACAAAACACTTAGGGATACATTTTCAAAGTGTTGTATGGGTTTTTAGCTGCATGACTCCCATTTAAGTCAATAAGAGTCACATAGTTAAAACCCCATGCAACATTTTGAAAAATTACCACAGAGAAGCTTCTTTTTTATTGCTTAGCTGCACAAATCATTTCATTCTCTAGTATCTCTTCCACATGGTAAGGTAGTAGTGTTTGCCATCAGTAGTTTTTTTTTTTTTTTAAATAATCTATAGGTTTCCAAATATGGTGCTCTATTTATATGCTGATTTCAAAAAATAATAACATAATTTGTACTATTATTGTTTCTTACTTCAGGTTATAGCCTAGTGTTTTAAAGTTATTAGTTAATTATGCCTCACATCACTTCACCAGGTAGGTACACCAGTAGCTGCCACCTTTCGTGTCTGGCTTGAAGAGACAAAGTGAGTCAGTAGAAGAACAAAGGATTGAACCAGCTCAGCTCTAGGTCCTTTGTCCCTTGTTCTGGCTGGTAAATACTCCCAACCCACACAGATTCAGCATTCAATAGTCTGTAATGCATATGAAATGCTAACATTAATTGGAAATGGCACTGAAGTGACCTCACTTCAGTCTACTGAGATCTGATATTGCTTCCTTTCACTCATTAATTCATTAATTAGTTTAAAAGGGCTAATGGAAAACAAAAATATTCCATTTGCCAGGTTAGATCACTGCTGAATATTTATATTAGTTTTTATTATTCATGCAGAAGTTTCATAAGTACTTGGCAGTTCTTTTGTTGTTGTTGTTGCCATTTAGGTAAACATAATACAGACTTTTTAGAGTGTCTACTTAATGGATTGATAGGATCTTCACTGTGAGTTGACTTTACAAAGCTGAAGAAACTCCACAAAATGAATTTTTCAATCACTCTAGTAGACATTGCAACTCACTTCATTATGCATTTGTGGCCTCAGCAACTTGCAACATCAGTAGAAAAGCATCGTAGGAAATCTTCATGATTATTTTAGTTCTTGGGCAGTGTACCAGATTTTAACATCTTCTCTGTTTAACTGAAGAAGCACATGATCAATATAATAATTAATATTAGTACCTACACAAAGAAACAATTTATATCTTCTACTATACTAGATTCATCAGTTTTGTTCATTTCAGCTCATAGACTTCCCTGGACTAAAGAGAATAAGCTTTATCTGGCAGAAACATTTTTGATCTTCTGAAATAGGATGCACGCAAGTTCCCATAACCTGTGACTGGGCTATCTATTAACATAATGCTAGTTTCATCCAGCTTGCTTTAGAATAGGAAACATAAGTTCGTGTACAATAAAAGTAATAATGATTCAGAGTTTTTGCAAAATAAAACTAAAATTCATTAAGATTGCCTTTATCATCCAGATACATTTAATTCAGTAGCACCAGATTTTTCTGTTTTCACTACCGTAGTTTTATCATACACTAAGACAAAAATTGTTTTTCCTAGTCTATTGTACCCCTGAGCCTTTGTTACTTGTATTTCTATCGACATTGATTGCATTATCCATTGTTAAATGATTGATAAAAGTTGTTAAATAAGGCAAACACTATATTCTGCGTAGTATAATGAGGCCTATCAAGCAGGAGAAATACTTCTCATCATGGTATTAAAATTAAATGTAGCATTTTAAAAATTCTTAACATAAATAAAGAAGTTATTTATCTGGACCACTGCTTTTTTTTAAAGCCTGTTGTTCTGTATAAGCAGATGCCATATAATGTATTTTATTCTGTAGAATTAATTCTCTTCTTTAATATAGAACTTAAATAGAGCTTGCAGTCTTTGACCCAGAATCCAATCCACAATTGCACAGGCCTTTCTGTATAGGGCTCTAATAGTTGTTGTAGTCTAATTTCACCAGCAGTTTTTTATCTACATTAGAATGCATGTTTTCACGTGAAATATGATCTATTCACTCGTATTTACTTAACTATTGTAGATACAATGTTATTTATGACTGCATTAAGATACTGAATTTAGCAGTTTTCTCCCTTTGCAGTTACCACATGCTCTCCTATCTGCCCTCAGTTCTAGTTAGGAACATTCCCAAGATAAAGCAATTTACCAAACCTTTAATATGCATAAGAAATGCAGTAACTAACCATTGGGTTACAAATTGTTGGTGGAGTCAGTATCACGTCCAGCTATCTTTAGTTTCCCTTCTTGAACAAGGGAGTCACGCGGAATCCTCTGAAATGAGTTTTCATTAAGGCTCAAATTCAGACTTCTGGATTAGTATCTAAACATCTGCCTGCTGTAGTTACACAGACAGTGTGAGGTGCAGATAGGATTTTATTTTAAATCCATATTTTTTATTCTTATTTTAATGACGTCGCCTTGCTCTTTTGAAAATCACCCTGAATATAGAATCATATCTTTTTGAGACTGATGGAGACTTACCTACTATGTGACCGGAAATGTTCATCTTAGTGTAATTGATGCTTCTCTGTTTTCAATACATCTGTTAGTTTTTAAATTATTTCAAAAAATTCTTCAAATATTGATGTAAGAGCTTAGCTTAACATTTACTTTCCTTAGATGCCACACTGTGGAATAGAAATAATCTGTAAAAGAAGTTGTATTATTATCAATGTCTTCAGAATCCTGAAATCCTCTTCTACATTAGGTTTCATTTTTTTTCTCCATGCTACCTGTCCTTATTTTTTTTAGGGAAGTCCTTCAACTTTTTTTTTTTTTTTTTTTTTGGTGGTTCCTTATCTCCACTTGTGATAGATAATAATAATTAAAAAATTATGCTCTTGATAAATGCTTACTTCCCTCTTAAACCCTTCTCTCATTTAAATGTGATCCTATTTCCGGAGAGACTTTTAGATACACAGAAAGGCAGATGGCTCACAAATTCCCTTTCTCACAGTCAATTTCTGTTCAGTCTTACAGATGAAGCTATTATTTCACATCTTCTATTTGTTTTTCCATTGCTGCTTATATGAAGAGAAAAATCCAGTTAATATTTGACTGAAAAATGGTGACAAACTGGAAACAAGCTGGATTACGTGTTTTGATTTCAAAGAACAGTCTGTAGTCATAATACCAAGAACAAATAAACAACATAGTTGCAAGCAGGCATCCATGCAAGAGCTTACCACACAAAAAGAGAGGGCTCTTTTCCTTCTTTCTGTATGTAAATTACTCGCCTAATTTTATCTAATGACCTCCAAATCTGTAATGTATTTAACTTCACTGAAACTTCATGAAACATGCATCCTATAATTCCACTAAGGTTCAATAAGATTAATTGGTTTAGAAAAGGCCACATTGGAAGATTATGGTAGAGAGAGTAACTGATCATAAATCCTTTAATTAAAAAGGTATAATAATATATATATTCCCTGTTCATAATTGCATATACACAGCAGACCTACAATCTAATTTTCCTTTTGGTTCTGAGGAAGAGAATTTTTTGACCTCAATAAAAGCCACTTACTGCAAAAAAAACTAAAACAGCAGTGGTTTTTAGTTGTTTCAGGGTTTTCCTACAGAAGATTCGCACGTTTCAGAGTCAAAGATTTTTATGAATTTTCAAAATATTTTTAAAAACATCTGTAAGAGTTTAAGTCTATTTTGGCTTTCATCAGGTTTTAATACCACATTCACAAACAGCATAATCATTTTCACTGTTGCATCATTATCTAGCAGGGAAAAGACAAAATTGTGGCAGTAGGGAATCTAGCTCTAGGTAGTAAGGAAATGGTTGGAACCTGAGATCCAAAGCCCTGAACCTTCTCTACATGAGATAAATATATTCTTAATAAAATAAAATAAAATAAAATAAAACAAAATAATAAAATTTCATTACACAAGGATGGTAAGTTCTATTTTCCATACTAATGCCTATCTGATGGCATATTTGAATTTAGAGAAGTAGAATAGAGAAGTGAGAGCATGACTGAGATGTAAACTTAATTTCCCCAGGTGAATACTACTGTCAAACTTATCCAAACTTGACACTTTTTTAGATGCAATTAATATTTTATCCTGATTATACTTTACCAGAATTAAAGTTTTATTTTTGCACATCTTTTCCTTCTGTACAGAATCATGTTGGTGGTTAGCCTTTTCTTTGTAAAAGTTGTGTATTTGTATTTTTGAAGAGGACAAAAATATGTAAAACTTTTCTTATTTTTGGTTGAATTCCATAGCATAGTTCTACATTCACAAAACTTTGACTTAAATAATCTGTTATAATTTGTTTTGAATTCATATTTGCTTAATTATTTTCCTACAGGAAAACTGATTCCCAATGTCTGGCAACTGTTAAAACACTATAATAAAAGCAGGCTTTTCATTTTGAGTCTTGGCTAAGTAGCCAGATAGATGTAATCTTTGCACATTTACTTGAGCAAACTTACTGCTAATGTACATATACATTACTTCAGATAGTTGTGCTGTGTTAGAAAACAAAGTTGCTCTACTTATTTTTAGTTTTGGTTCTACTGAATGTGCACCAGGTCTTTATACTTGCTTTATTCAGAAAAGAATATTTCTCTAACAAAGATCAAACATTAATATTTTAAAATTTAAATAAACCAGTATTAACTTGGTTCTAAATAAGGAATGCATACATTTATCTGAAAAGCCTGAATGTTACTTTGGTGCATTAAACTATTTTTAGACTTCAATCCCTAGATCAATTTTGTCCTGGGACCTTTTTCTATGTGGGAAAAAGCTCTGCAAGGAGGATATATATAATTTAAGAGTGACCAGTGATTATTGTTGGTTAATGCACAAAGGAAAGAGTGATGTTGTTGGAACTACGTGTGACTGGACTAAGGTGTAACATAGTCACCTTGTCTCCTCATTCCATACAGGGAATACATACAGGGATGCTGTCCGGACTTGAAGAGATGGGATCAGGAAAGCCAAGGCAGAACGGAACTTGGCGAGGGATGTGAAAAATAATAGGAAGACATTCTACAGGTACATTGGCCAGAAGAGACAGGCCAAAGTAAGTGTATCTCCTTTGGTAAATGTAAAAGGAGGACTGGCTTCAATGGACGAAGAGAAGGCTGAGGTACTGAATGAGTTCTTTGCCTCAGTCTTCACTGGCAGCCAGGATTCCAGTACTTCTCACGTCCCTGAGCCCTGCATCCCTCTTGGTGGGGACCGGGGCAGTAAATCCCCCCCCCACTGTAAGGGCAGAGCAAGTCTGAGACCACCTCATGAGACTGAATGTGTACAAGTGGATGGCGTGCATCCCAGGATTCTGAAGGAGCTGGCTGAAGTGGTTGCTGAGCTGCTCTCCATCATATTTGAAAAGTCAGGTGAGGTCCCGGATGACTGCAGGAAGGGTCACATCACTCCCATTTACAAAAAAGGGAATAAGGAAGACCTGGGGAATTACAGGCCGGTGAGTCTCACCTCTGTGCCTGAGAAGATCATGGAACAGATTCTCCTGGATGACATGATTGATCACATGAGGAATCAGCATGTGATCCAAGACAGCCAGCACAGCTTCACCAGGGGAAGGTCATGCTTAAACAATCTGGTGGCCTTCTATCACGGAGTGATGGCATTGCTGGACAAGGGAAAGGCGACTGATGTCATTTGCCTGGACTTGAGCAAGGCCTTTGACATGGTCCCCCACCACATCCTTATCTCCAAACTGGAGGGATGTGGATTTGATGGGTGGACCACTTGATGGATAAGAAACTGGTTGAAAGGCCACAGACAGAGGGTGGTCATCAATGGTTCTATGTCCAGGTAGAGGCCCGGTAACGAGTGGCATCCTCCAGGGGTCTGTCTTGGGACCAGTGCTCTTTAACATCTTTATCAATGACATCGATGATGGAATTGAGTGCACCCTCAGCAAGTTTGCTGATGACACCAAGCTGAGTGGTACAGTTGACACAGTGGAAGGAAGGAATGCCATTCAGAGGCACCTCAACAGGCTAGAAAGGTGGGCCTGAGTGAACCTGATGAGGTTCAACACAGCAAAGTGCAAGGTTTTGCACTTGGGCCAGAGGAATCCCAGGCATCCATACAGACGGGAAGGAGCAGTCCTTGAGAGCAACCCTGCAGAGAAGGACCTGGGGGTTTTGATGGATGAAAAGCTTAACATGAGCCAGCAGTGTGCCCTTGCAGCTCGGAAAGCAAAAGGTATCCTGGACTCCATCAGAAGAGGGGTGACCAGCAGGGACAGGGAAGTGATTGTCCCTCTCTACTCTGCTCTTGTGAGGCCCCAACTGTGTCCAGGTCTGGAGCCCCCAGTACAAGAAAGACAGAGGGCTGTTGGATAGGGTCCAGACAAGAGCCACGAAGATGATCAGGGGACTGGAGCGCCTCCCCTATGAAGACAGGCTGAGGAAGCTGGGCTTGTTCAGCCTGGAGAAAAGAAGGCTGCGGGGTGACCTCATTGCAGCCTTTCAGTACCAAAAGGGAGCCTACAAACAGGAAGGCAGTCATCTCTTTGAAGGGGCAGGATGAGGGGAAATGGTTTGAAGTTGACAGAGGGAAGATTTAGGTAGGATGTCAGGGGCAAGTTCTTTACAGAGAGAGTAGTGAGGTACTGGAACAGACTGCCCAGAGAGGTTGTGGATGACCTATCCCTAGAGGTGTTCAAGGCCAGATTGGATGGGGCCCTGGGCAGCCTGGTATAGTATAAAATTGAGGTTGGTGGCCCTGCATGTGGCAGGGGGATTGGAGATTCATGATCCTTGAGGTCCCTTCCAACCCTGGCCATCCTGTGATTCCCTCCAGGCACGTGATGAGTACCTGGAAGTATGTCAGTCAGAGAAGCAGAGGCCTCCACTGCTCCATGGATGAGATGGATCCTCTGTGTTGCTGCATAGTTGACCCTCCATTCTTTGCTTTCTGTCTTATGCCTTTTCACACCATTATTTTCCTTCCTGAATCCCTGAGCTGCTATCACTCTCTCAAGAATTTCTATTTTGCCTGTGTATTTACTTTTCATCTTGTATGACTTCAGCTTATAGATTTTCTCACACCTTAACAACAGTTTCCTCTGTAAAACTGAGGCGAGGTCATGGAACTGTTCTGTATCAAACTAAGTTCTGGATCATAGAGAGCTGAACCCCAGAGCCAAGGGTTATAGAATGATTTGGAGAGAGAGAATGAACCCCTTCATCTTTGCCCTCATAAGCACTATGATTTTAGCACTAATAGATCCTATCCTCCTGCACCTGATTTGTTGCCATAAACTGTAGAAAGAAAACAAATATTTATAATTTTCCAACTCTCAGAGAATTTCTCACCTTCTTGTGTGCAAGTAATTGAACCAATTTGACTGAAATAAAGAAAACTTTCTCTGTACAACTGTAAAATATTCTACCATTGCTAGTACCTGGTTTTCATTTCAAAAACATTTGAGTCCGGTCATTTTCCTAATGATTTGCAATCGTGTGGGGTGGAGCGCTGAGGTGGCGGTGCTCATGGGTCCGTTTTTCTGTCTGTCTGTCTGTTCTTCCTTCATAACAAGCAGCAGGTTCTAAGCTAGAGGCTGCCTGGGGGCACCCGCCTTCCACAGAGTGAGCCTGAGACACCCGCTGCCTTTCTGGTCCACTGGCTCTGTCCTCTACGGTGGTGTCTTGTATGTGTGGCTTTGTCTCCTACTGCCTCCCATGGTGGTGGCCTTTGGGTGACATGCTGGTCACAGGCAGGCTGCACACCCAAAAACATACTTCACACGTGTGCCACACTATGTTTCTAAGCAGTCAGTGCCTGGTGTCCTGAAAGATTCATTTGCCTCAGTGCAAGCAACCTGATCAAGTGGGAAGTACTCCTGCCCATAGCAGGGGTTGGAACTGAGTGGTCTTCAAGCCCCCACAGCCCAAATGAGAGAGGAGGCTCAGGAGAGGCCTTAACACTCTCTACAAAGACCCGAGAGAAGGTCGTTTCGAGGTGGGGGTTGGCCTCTTCTCCCAGGTAACAGTGATAAGACGAGAGGGAATGGCCTCAAATTGCACCAGAGGAGGTTGGATCAGGTTGGATATTAGGAAACATTTCTTCTCACAAAGAGTGGTGAGGTAATGGCACAGGCTGCTCAGGGAGCTGGTGGAGTCACCAGCTCTCTGGAGGTGTTCAAGAACCGTGTGGATGTGGCACTGAGGGATGTTGGACTGAGGGTGGGCTGGTGGTTGGTCTTTATGATCTGAAAAGCCTTTTCCAACCTTTAATGACTCTATCTCTTTAAACACGTCAGAACTGCGTATCTGAAATAACTCTATTTCTTTAACAGATTGTCATAGATGACATGTTCCATAATGCTTAAAATGCATTTACTAATATTTTAATTTTAGATTCCTACTTATATTTTAAAATATGCTTTCTAAAATGTTTTAAATAAGTTTTTGTCTACTCTTGTAATCAAGCTGGAATGGCAGCAGTGATAGTCCCCTCATTGCTACAATTGCCACAAGAGTCTGTTGTATTAAACGTGCCGTGAAAACTCTGAGGCTACATCTGTGTTTGTAAATTAAAGATGTTGGGAGCATACATTGGCACTGATTTGATGAAGAATGTTAAGTGTCCCTGCTATCAAACTCTCTTAGCTCTTAAAACAGGATGGCTGCATTCAAAATGCCTCTTGTGAATAGTGCTAACTCCCTAACTGTGCCTGGCAAATGTTTTAAAAGCAATTTCTAGCTGCCTAGAGCCAAAATCATGCCTAGGATGATCTATCAATGTAACAATATGAATGATCATGTTTCAATGCCTGTGAATGTTCAACTTGATAGTGCAAACATAATCTTACTGTATCAAAGTTAGAAGGTGGTAAGGAAACTGTATTGTTTGTGAGTCACTGAGGAGATTACACATATGCTCTGTTCAAACTCTTGGGTGCTCTCAGGCTGCAGATGAAAAGATATTTCAAAAGTTTTATAACCTTCAGTTTAGGCCTATTCAAGGAAACAGCAGGGTTAGGTATTTTCTGGGTGTATGTACATTTGCAATTAGGAGTTACTTTCAATTATCTTACATAAATAAGCCTTAACTTTAAGTAAACATTCCCACTGTTGATATGCTTCTTTAGTGGCTATCTTCTAGGAAACAGCCCTATTTTTTTTTTTTCCCTAGGTGGTAATCAAGGGCAGTTGGAGGCCCTTGATTATTCAGGAATAAAAATGGACATTTGTAACTTCTGGTACTGGTCACCTGTAGAACACAAAAAGGTTTTAACTGCAGCTCACAGTGGGTAGGAGTCAGTTAACAGTAGCTATTCAGAAGAGCTGAATGGGCAGGCTAGACTAACCCTTCCTTCATGTCCGATGTTAAATGTATACACAATTTTAATAGTAAACACAAGACATTATTTCACTCATACATAGGATAAATGACTCAGTCCTTGAGGCTTTGAAATGCCTCCACTGTTTTCAAAAATGAAATTTCTACTGCTCAGTCAGGAAGAACTGTACACAACCAAAAAATACCACAGTTCACAGTTCAATGCTGTTAAGGAATGAATGAAAACAGGATGAACTTCTTGAAAATAGTAAATTCATAAAAGAGGGATTATTTCTGTTTAAGAGCATAAGCTTATATATGTAGAATCACATGTACACAAGATAATAAGCAAACACATAGCAGTCATCTAAAGAAAGGACAAACACAGTACAGAAGTCATTGAACCACATAAAAAAAAGATAGTTAAATGTCTAAGGTATTTAAGTACAATGTCTTTAGATCTATCAAAACACAATGGATCCAAAACTGAAATGCAGATACTCTGTCATGAGTATCTGTCCTGTGTATGGTCACTTGTGTGTTTGAATAGATTTGTCTTCAGCTAAGAAAGAAAACTGGGATCAGCAGCATGTGATACTCTAACATATCCTTTTCCCAAAATAAATTCCAAGACTGAGGCAAATTAAATCAACATTCTATATCCAATCCTACGCTGTTATTGCCTTATGCATCTGTAAACGTACATGAGTGGAAGGTTCTAAAAATGCCAGTTATTAGAGATATGGCATTATTCCCGAAGGCTTTTGGGTGGACAGAGTACAAGTAACTGGATTCAGAGTGCTCCTGCTCGACCGAAGGCACAAGAATCTCAGGACCTCAGTAAATAGCAGGCACTTGCTGAGCTAATAGCATATGAACACATTCACAAAACACTCATTGTGTTTCAAAGAATGAGAACAGCAGTGATATAATACTTGAAATAAAGAAGCATTCTTCTGAAAGCTTACTCCTTTCTTTTTTTATAGTATTACTTGCTAGGTAAATAATTACTTTTGTCATTTTTTTTAAGTTATTTATTAATTACATTTAGAGAAATTCTCTGTTAAGCAAAGGGGACTAGAAAAGATTCAGTCTTACTGCAGTTGTGGTTACGAGCTATAGACCTTTGAAAGGAACTGCTAACTGCTTTCTCCTGGAGGTTCTCATTTAGAATTATTTTCCAGTAAATATACATAAGCCAAAGTACCTGTTCATCTGTAATTAGCTTCTCCTATTTATTTGTGTGGCATTGGCGTAGGTGTAAAATACAAATAGCTCAGGCTGTCAGAGGTGTCCTCTTGTTTGAATACGTTGCCTTTCATTTTTTCTTCTTCAGGAGAAAAAAAAAAAAGGAAATTAAAATCCTATTTTCATTTACAGAATATGAACTTCTCTGTCAGGACTCCTAAGGAAGGAAATAAAGTGCAATTCTTCTGCTGACCTAACAATCAATTTTTTGCCAAGAGTGTCAGCAACAAAGCAGCAACTGTGTTTTTCAAAGTGTTTTTTTCCAACTTAGTATTTTGTTTTGGCACTTGGGAGCGTTGGAATATTTACTCATTAAAGGTATATCTTGTACAAGATTCAAGGGTCTGTATTTGCAAGAAAATATACCTGCCCAAAGATCCAGGAAAATTAAAAAACTCAGAGCATGTACATGATGACTATTTATCAGTTATTTGCTTGGGTATAATGTCCTAAGCAGCAACTATGTCCTTTTAGGTGAAGATGCTAGATTATCACCACTAACCAACTATTTATTTTAAATTTAAGAGTGAGAATAAGGATGCTGTGCTGACTGCCATGTCCACCTTCAAACATTGTGGCAGATAACAAAGATGCAATCAGGACTAAAAGAAGATGGCGTGTGATTTCTCCTGTCCTTCGTACGGAGATCTCAGATTTATGTAGTGGTATATTCTCCTTGAAAGCAATGTTGAATAGAGTTTCAAGGATCAAGACTAACTTGTTTTTAAAGTTCTGCTAAGAAAGCAGTATTTTGTACAATAAAGTTAAACTTTTCTACAGATTTTTATTTAGCTCAAGCAGGACTGACTTTGAAATTAAATCCATCAGATTTCCTAGTTGGTTTTTATTTAATGGACATCTTTGGTAGAGGGCCTCAGGATAGGCTTGCTCTAGCTATTTATCTTTATACTGAGTAGTTTATATATTTTAAGAAGGTGACAGAAAAAGTCATTATGATAATTGATTATTATACGAAAACCTTTGAAACTTTATGAAATAGAGCCATAGTCTCTACTTGTCTTAGCTTTAAACCAGACTTGTAATTAGAAGGATCCATAAACATTCATCATGTTAAGAGCAGTTTGGTCTGTAAGTTTAAAATAAAAATCTGTAGTGATTTTATTGTACTGTGTTAAAATCACATACTCCCTTACCACAGAGAAATTATTTTGCCTACCTAAACAGAGGACCACACACACTCTCAAAACATGTCTACCTAGAGATCTACCCCAAATGTGATGTGCATTTCTCTAGGAAAAGAGACAGAACTCTTGGATTAACATATAGGTTTCTGAATGGTGTAACCAAGCCATACTTTCTGAATAGAGTCCATTCAAGAATTTTAATTCAAAAATATGGTCCCTCTCCTTCTCCGTGGCCTCTCCATCTTTCTGAAACTTTGGATGTTCAGCTGGCAGGCAACTCACTGATCTCAGATTTCTTTCCTTCCCTCATCTCACTTATTTTATCTGTAGCTCATTCTAACCACATTTTGAGAGATTCCAATCCTGAATACATATATAAGACTCCCTTTATCTTATATTTAATTCAAGTTGGTTTAGAGATTGATTTATTTAAGCAAACAAATAAAACATTTTGTTAAGTCATAGCTAATGTGGCTAGAAGTTCATTTGCTTTCATTAATGTGACAAATCTCTCAACCAGAAAAATGGGACCACCCTATTCAATCATTAGTAGAGACAATTAGTACTTCAGAGAATCATTCAGTATTTTCAGAAATGCTGTTTGTTAAAATGGTCTGTCTGAGTTCAACAACAGAAGAGATGTTGTTTATGTCCAAACTAGAGGAGATGGCACTGATTTATGCACACAATCATGAGTATTCTCCAGTTTACTATTTATGCCTTTTTGTCAGATTGAGATCTGCATTATCTTACGTAGTTTGGCTTTTAGTTTTGGTAAGGGTGTATATATTTAATGTTATTTATAATATTGAAAATAAACGGTTGCTCAGGATAAAACATAACTGACCATAAGAAACAGACAATATTTGCAAAGCCATTCTTATTTTATATATACTTCAACAATTTTTCAGTCTGGACATGGTATTTTTCAGTACAGCTTCTCAGAAGTTATCTGCTTTGGTTTTTCTTTTCTCGTGGCAAGACTCATCATTTACAATGTTTTTTCTTCTGGCACCAAATCCAGCTATCAAAGGAATGTATATTATGTTATCTTTCATTACTAAAAAGTAAGTTTTGAGCCCATAAAGATGGTGTGAAAAAAATGATTTTGCCACTTTAGTTATGTGTAAGTGTCAGAAGTGAGAACACAAATAAAAGAATGATAAAAATTGTGTTTTTTTTAATAGTTATTTTTAAGAAAAATATATTTTTACAACAATTTTAGGGTGTTTTAACATGTGGAGTTGACAATACCTTAATTTCTATTTCTTTAAATATATTTTATTGCTTCAGAAAATATCCTACATATAGATTTACAAATCTTATAACAGGAGTAAACCAGAAAATATGAGAAACAAAGTAAAGTTTTAAAAAATAAAGAGTTTTTACTCTCTTAAGTAGACAACTTCCAAAAACAAGTCTATAACAATTACATCAATTCTTTCCCCACAGCCAGCTACATCTTTTTAGCATTAAAGTTTTTCTCTCTCCAAGTTTGCTTCAGTCTGTAAAGCTTTCTTTAAACATGAAATAAAAATCATTGTTCCTTTGGCAACTATATAGTTTCTCTGTTGAAAGCTGCTTAACTCAAATATTCTGCTCACAAAGATATGTTACTTGGCAGCTTGATGTATACAGTAAAAGTGAATGATATCTGTTAATAGCAAAGAAGAAAAATCATGTTCTTTGTGTTTCTCCATGAAAGAATGTTTTCAAGTTCCAGATTGATAAACGTCAGGTAAACAATGAAATGTATAAAGGTCTAACCCACTGAGTTCTTTTGTCTGTACAGCCAGGATGAAAAGAACATATTGGCATGGACCAGGGTCAGGCCATGAGATGTCCAAGTGTGATGCAAATGTACTTCAAGCTGCAACTGAGCTGTTTCAATGCTCATATGTAGCACTGTCTCACTGGAGGAAGCTGAAACCAAAATGCACTGTACAAAACTCTGTCATGAGGCAGATATCTTGCAATTATAGCCGAGAGGCTATTAATGTGCAGGAAAAATACTGGTTGAAATATATATATTCTCTCTGGAAATTTGTTGCTGTTCTACATAACAAATTTATCTTTTTTTATTCAAACTATGTTTTGTGCATATGAGCAAGATTATTGTTTGTTTGTTTTTTTAAATTAAGTGAAAATGTTCATTACTGTAGAAATGGTGGGATAAAACAGAATAAGCAATCACTGAGCTTTCCTCTCTATTTTAAATTTGATGGTTACTTCTTCACATATTTTTCTAGCCATTTTTAGTTACAAGATACTGAAATGAATTTGACTTGCCTGGTTCTCACATCTAATTATAAGTTTAGTTTTTTGATCAGCAGTAAAAATAATATGAATTTTAGAAGTAAGGTGCTACTTGAAACTTAAAATTCTTATGGTATTGAAGCTGGAGTGATTATATCTTGCATTCCTCTTATATTTAAACCCTTAAAACTTGCTTTTCACAAGATCTTCAGGCCACCTCTAGCTCTCTGTAGACATAATATTGCAATTTTAGGAAACCTTGCCAGACGTCTATTTAGGAAAGAATTAAGCATCAATATAAACTGAAAACAAGCTTTGCACCATCTTTTTCTCATTTCCCACAGAAAAGATGTGGTATAGTCCGTCAAGTTCCTAGATTTGGCTGGTTGGGAGCCAGACTACTGAATGCCCTGCATTCATTGACATAAATGAAAAGAAAGCCCCATAGTTCTGTGTTTTGGAACAGCATTTGCCTCACCTATCATCAAAACCATAAAAGTTAGATTGCTAAAAGTGCTAGTCCCATTTGCTTCCTTAAGGAGGTTGTTTCATTCCCAAAGCAGTCATGCTAAGTAGTCTTGAGCGGAATGTCTGGTATACAAAGACATGATCTACAAATCAGCCATATTCTGTCTTCTCATGTGGACCCATGTGTTTCTGGTGGTAGTTTACTGTGGACTTCAGAGAGATAGGAATTACAATTCCCTCTACAAGCTGCATAAGGACAGAAGTCTGGTGACTGCAGGACTGCTGTGCCAATGCATTTCATGATTACTGAATGCTGTGTTAGCATCGAGAAGCCTTCTGCAATGTTCTGCCAGTGTACTTGCAGGAAAGCAAGTAAGAATTCAATCCTAATTTAGTGCAATTTCTTGTGCATATACTTGCCCCCAACTAAACAGCAATATTTTATTCTTAAAAGACAGAATTTATTCTCATTAACACTGCAGAGGTCAGTGGGATGTACAGATACGTCTACTAAGCATTAATTTTATGTCATTCACATACAGCAGTTTTATCAGGCACTTCCAAGATGCAAAACACTGTCATATGGAAATTCATTCACTGATATGATATTTTCACAGTATTAAAATGTTTATTAGGAAAACATATGCACCATGAGGAATGTGTTCCCATATTTTAATGTACATTTTATAAGACTATTACTTTTAAACCTGTTATTTTACCCTTTTGTTTTTAAAAGCTGATTCATTGTTATTAAACAAAATCAAAGAGGTGAAGAAAACAACATGTGGCAGCTCTTTTCACTGCTATCATCTTGTTTTATTGTTTGAATGCCTCAGAAGGTGGCTATTGTATTTTTATTGAGCAAGGAATAGAATCCCTTTAAAATCCAGGTGCTGACCACATGTTTATCAGACTTTCCATAAACAACAAAGAGTTTTTCTTTCCATATCTGTTCTCTTTGTGAAAATCTAACTGAGCCTTGCAAATATGTTAATCCAGGTCTGCAAAATGTTCAAGCTCTTGATTTGATTCATGCATGCTAGCAAGGGTCAAACTGAGGGGAAACAGTAAAGCAGTATTTCCTCTGAGGTGATTGTATTGCTCATGCTTTTGTATATTGCTACCAGCATTGAGTGGTGGCAGGTTTTCACTGTAGAGGATTAAAACTAATTTAATGTTTCTAAACTAAACATGCCTAGGATGCAAAGTTC
Source organism: Chrysolophus pictus (assembly GCA_037305975.1). Classification (NCBI taxonomy): domain Eukaryota; kingdom Metazoa; phylum Chordata; class Aves; order Galliformes; family Phasianidae; genus Chrysolophus; species Chrysolophus pictus. The sequence continues at coordinate 170,730,532 of CM074576.1, forward strand.
AGATACAAGTCGCAGCTTTATCAAATTAGGTGTTCAGATACCATGCCTGGAGTTTTCTCCAAATATTAAACAGCACTGAGATCTAGCTTTTTCAGTTGTTCTCATATTTGTTAAGCAGCAATTTTTGAGCATGCTGTGGAGGTTAAAAACAGCTGCACTTGAAAAACAGTCTTCAAATTTTGCACCTCTTCTTATCACACACTTGCTTGCCAAGGCAATAAATTCCAGATGAAAATAATGGATTCTGGATACCCAACAACAGTTTTCTCCCCCTGGGAATCTCCATTTCTGTAAAAAAATTAGTTTTTGATTGTATGTACTTCACTGGAAATCCTTACATAAATACCTAATGTATATATTAAAATAACAGAGTGCTAAAAACAGTACTCTTAAATAAATACAGATTTTTAAGATATGGTATTAAATAATAAGCAGCACAGCTCTTGAACTTTCAGTTCCTACTGAACTGAACAATTGTAACAATAAGAACCATTACTGAATTAACTCCTATTCTTCCTACAACTCCCAGACACTCTACAATAAAAAGGAAGAAAGGGCATCTTATGCTAAAATGACCATAAAAGAAGGTGACGCTTCAAAAGAATAAAGTGATAACAAGAAAGTTATGCGGTTATTTTTTTAGTTATGTTGGTAGGCTAATATCTTTTTCTTAGGGGATATCAGCTTCCTTCCTTCCTTCCTTCCTTCCTTCCTTCCTTCCTTCCTTCCTTCCTTCCTTCCTTCCTTCCTTCCTTCCTTCCTTCCTTCCTTCCTTCCTTCCTTTCCTCCCTCCCTCCCTCCCTCCCTCCCTCCCCCCTCCCTCCCCTCCCTCTCCCCCTTCTTCCCTCCTTCCCTCCTTTCCTTCTGTAAAAATTTCTTCTTCTAGAAATCTTTCTCCAGTAAGCTCTTCAAATATCACTTCAATTTAATTAGTTTCCTACTTTTAGTTATTAGTAATGTTATTTTTTTTTCTCTTATGATTAATTTCTAAAATATATTTTCTAAGGTTTTTGTGTTTACTCCAGCAAGGAGTTCAAGAACATCAGAGCTTCAAAAGTGGTGCCTTAGGATATTTAGAAGTACATTTTTTAAAAAAGATCAGTTTATACTGCCAGCTCAGATTAGACATTTTTAAAAGTTCATCCTTTATCCTCTATATTTGATCAGCAACACACAGGTTTTAATTTTTTGCTGTAAATCAGATTTTCGTTGACTTAATTTTGGAACAAATAAGTATGTTTCCTATTTGTAATATGATTGCTATTCTTTGAAAATATGCCATAAATTGACAACCGAACATATTAGCAAAATAAATAGCACAGTGGAGAAGTGTGCTGGTATTGAAATGGACAGACAGACATGACCACAACATTTGTAAAAGTGGAGATGTTAGTGGTTTTACTGTCTTTTTTTTTGGGGGGGGGGAAGGGAAGGGAGCTGGAGGGGAGAGAAGGGTAAGAAGAAGGGGTGGAGAGAAAGGGTAAGAGAAAGGGTACTTTTATAGGGCTGTCTCTAATTTAAGTTTCTGTGATTAAAGATAATTTCTCCAAAATATTGGAGAACTTACTCTGTCAATATAGTATAGGTAACACTGAATAACCAAATAGGAAATTTTTCCTGTTCTGTGTGATTTGGACTCCAAGTTAATAATGAACACAAGAAGTTTTTGGACTCAAAGGTAAATCTAATATTTTGTTATGTCTTGTGAAACGTCCTCTCTTCTGAAAAAGTGGCATTTTTTACAAACAGACAACAGGCATATGGCCTATTGAATCGTTACATCAGGTGATGCTGTGTTACATGATATGACATGCCCCGCAGTAATCCAAGGCAATGTCATCTTGTGTTACCTAGGTAAGGAAATATTGTTCTTTATTAAGTGAAGAGAAGGCTAATCATCTCTGGTCATGAAGCATTTCTGTACTCTCTGTAAGGAGAAGCAGTTAATAGCAAGTAGCTGCTCTTCTGATTTTCTTTTGGATAATTCCAGGGAATCTAAATCCCATATGAATTGTGTCTTACTATTATTTACTAGTTGGCATGTACTTTACAAATCTAATTTAATATATTCCTATGTACACACAGAAAAGAAATTTCTGTAGTGTTACAAAGAGGTGTAGTACTTGGAGAGTGAATAGACAATAGCACCTATTTGGTTATGGAAATGAGAAATTTTGCAAAGGGGATGTTAAGTAATCTTCTTAGACAGAAATGCTTAGTGTTGGAAGCCTAACTATTTATACATTTTTATGCATAGACTGGTCATTATTACTCTTCCACAGTTCCTATAAGCTTCTTGCTTATATATAGTACATTATGAAAATGAGCTATTGCAACTGCAAAGTATGATAAAACTGAGTCTTCAGTGTGACCCTACCCATGACTCTATCAGGATAGGTACCTTTAATGAGTGAGTCCTGAGTTACTGCATTATGGGATATTATCAAAGGAACTCATTGTACTTGGCCATTCAGTGTAATGATCTTTAATATTATTTCCTATTGATACATTCGGCATGTAAATTCACTTTTAAAAGATTTGCACAAAGAAAGTGAACACTTACACAGGTACAGCTATCTACTAATTTTACAGTAAATTACTGGTGCATGGTACAGAATGTAACCTCTTAGTTATATTCCGCAGTAAAAGGAATGTGTTAGAGAGGTTTTTATGCAAATTAGAAATGCTCTGTGTTGGAAGCCTAATTGTACTTTTTATTGTTGGACAAGTCAATACTGCTTTAATACACATTTTATAAGCTTCTTGCTAAAATTGTATATGAAAAGGATTAGTTTCCATAGATGAAAGGCATAATCTTAACAATGAGGCCACGTAAGCAGAATGGTTGAAGTACTGATAAAGGATTTGATGGCTCCAACATAGAATAAGTCCTATTAGTCTTATTAGTCACCACTATTTGACCCACTACAGTTCATTGTACAAGTTCTCTATACTTGGTAGTGGAATGAACAACAGCTACTGTAATTGTATTCTGGTGAGTTACAATAAATAGAAATGTGTGAAGTACTTTGCTGTAAACCAGAAACAACATAAATTCAAGAAATCATTTTAAAAATGAGCTGCTTTTTAAAAACTACTAGGTAGCAAGCACATCATGAAGGAGGCTGGAAGAGAAGGTCAAGGTTCAGGTTTGACTTGCTGTCTCACTTGATCTAAATCTTCCCACATGTTCAACAGCACTCATTATCACAAATAATAAAATTCAGATGTCGAAGAACAAGAGTTCAGTTCATCAGAAGAAAATCTGAAGAAAATTATCTTCAAAATGCAGGTTTCACATTAGAAGAAGTATGTCATTTGTTGTGCATGTTTTCCTGGACAAGCCTTGCTTTTTAAGTTAAAACCTATGCAAAGCTTTTTTTTTTTTTTTTTTTTCTTTTTTTTCTCTCTTTTTCTCTCTTTTTTCTTCTATTTCTTTTCTGTACTTACGACAACAGTGGTGACAGAGATAGTGAAGAAAACTGTAAGTTTATAAGTCAGCATTCAATTTCCAAAAAAAGAGGAAGCCAGTTAGTCTTATAAAACAGAAAAAAAGGAAGGGTTAAAAAAACAGAAAGCAATCCTTAATAAAGATTTCTTGGTATTTTCCAACTTTAAGGAGTTCATTAAAATATATATAGGAAAATACTGAGTGATGTTAGCATGTATAGACTATATCAAAGTGCAACTGCAAATACAATGAGGATTCTGCGTGGCCTTCCGCTGTGACACATTTCTTCAACGATATGCTGGAATATGCACTATACTATTGTTCTGGTGGCCAAATTCTTAAATCCTCAAACTGTCCATCAAAGCTATGCCTAAATGTTAACTTATATTAACATTTTTAGTAAATTGAAACTACAGATTATATATTTGGCCATATCTGTGAAATGTTTTCATTCATTTCTACTCATGTCTGTTTATCCTTGAGATGGAGAAAGTATTAGCTGCCAAGATCTAGAATATTTTTGGAGGGGTTTTTCCTTTAAATCATGATAAATAACTTCTCCCAGTACTGCTCCATGTGGGCACTCTTTTTCACACATATTTCACACAGTATATTCTGTTTAGCCACATGTTTTTGACCAAGTGAGAATCATGCTGCTGCTCAGCTTTTGTAAGTCCATTGCTAATATACTTACACGTTTGATCTTTCTTTGTCTCTTGGAAAGACAGCACTGTGCCAAACTCTTAATATTGACCATCAAATTTCTTGGTAGTTTGTTTTGCCTGAAGAGGTACCCTAGATAGACAGGCATCCTTCTATGTATAGCATTTCCTTATGCTATTCTTTCCTTAAGAAATTTAAGAATTTATATATATATATATGCATTGTTTTAGCTTTTGGTCTAGATTTGCAATGAAAAAGTACCTTTTTTTCTGAATCTGAATAGATATTTGCAGTTATAAAGACCAAGTATTACTGAAAATGGAAGACATGCAGCAGTTATTTGAGTTAATAACGCTTTCAGTTCAAGACTGAAATGAAGCATTTCAGAGCAGCAATTGCAGTATGTTGTGCAACATGAGATTTTGGCAAACTAGGGGATAAGATGATACCAAACTGCCAGAGAAATTGAAGACATTCTCCAGTCTTTTTTAACAATAGAGATAAGGTAGTCAACAAGGCAGATATTTATGAGAATGAGTGGGAAGAGAACCGAGGAGAATACTGGTAGAGCCTTGTATCTCTTTCTTGCCGTGCAAACAACCATTAATTTTCATAGAATCATAGAATCATAGAATCACTCAGGTTGGAAAAGATCTTAAAGATCATCAAGTCCAACCATGACCTAACCATACTACCCTAACTCTTAACAACCCTTCACTAAATTATGTCCCTGAGCACCACATCCAAATGGCTTTTAAACACATCCAGGGATGGTGACTCAACCACCTCCCTGGGGAGCCTATTCCAGTGCTGAACAACCCTTTCTAAAGGGGTTCTAAAGAATAAATGTTCTAAAGAATTGTTTCCTGATATCCAACCTAAACTTACCCTGGCACAACTTGAGGCCATTTCTCTTCATCCTGTTACCTGTCACCAGTGAGAAGAGACCAACTGTGCTCTTGCTGTAAGCACCTTTCAAGTATTGGAAGAGAGCAATAAGGTCTCCCCTCAGCCTCCTTTTCCCCAGACTAAACAGGCCCAGTTCCTTCAGTCTCTCTTCATAGGGCATATTCTCCAATCCCTTCACAAGCCTTGTTGCCCTTCTCTGGACCTGCTCCAGCAACTCCATGTCCTTTCTGTATTGAGGTGCCCAAAACTGAACGCAGTACTCGAGGTGAGGCCTCACCAATGCTGAGTACAGGGGCAGGATTACTTCCCTAATCCTGCTCACCACACCATTCCTGATACAAGCCAGGATGCCATTGGCCTTCTTGGCCACCTGGGCACACTGCTGGCTCATATTCAGCCGACTGTTCATCAGTACACCAAGGTCCCTTTCCATCAGGCAGCTTTCCAGCCACTTCTCCCCAAGCCTGTAGGTTTGCCTAGGGTTGTTGCGACCGAAATGCAGGACCCAACACTTGGCCTTACTGAAACTCATACATACAGTTAACCTTGGCCACATGGATCCAGTCTGTCCAGGTCCCTCTGTAGTGCCTTCCTCCCTTCAGGCAGATCAACACTCCCTCCCAACTTGGTGTTATCTGCAAACTTACTGAGGGTGCACTCAATCCCCTCATCAAGACCGTTAATAAAGATTTTAAATAGAAGCAGCCCCAGTACCGAGCCCTGGGAGACACCGCTCATGACCAGCCGCCAACTGGATTTAACTCCACTGACCGCAACTCCTTGGGCCCGGCCATCCAGCGTTTCATCCAACGGAGCGTATGGCCATCCACACCAATTAGAAACAATTGGAAACAATTTTATTTAACTTCAGCAGTTTAAAAGACACACATCCAGATTAAGCAAATGATCCAGGTTTCACTTTAGCCTGTCTACAAAGTTAGGCTCTTCTAGATGCAATTTGTCCCATCCCAAGATACATAATAGACAGGATTGATTATTCTCTGTCAGTTTCTGTTTCTCTCCATTCATTAGAGAGAGAACCTAGATTATCAGTTTAAATAACTAACTTGTTAACAACGAACAGTTGGTGTTAGATTAGATGAATTCCCAATCTCAGAGTTCTGGATAATGAAGGCTTCATCTTGTCCATTTTTTTATTTATTTCTTCCATTTTGTTAGTGCCTATTCTTATTCCCCTAGTCAATTCTGTTCAACAGGTCACTAACTTCTAAGCTCTCATTGTCACTGAATACCTGGCTTCCATGTATTTCACTTGAGCCAAAGAAATTCCAGTGTCCCTATTCTAGCCATGATATGGAGGAAAGTGCTGAGTGTTTTTCAGAACAATCTGAGTTGCTTGGGCATAGCAAACAAAATCCTCTAGCTTAATTTTATTGCTTACGAAAGAAAGTCAGGTTTTAACTATTAAAATTGGTAAGTCCTTGTGATTAGAAATGCCTCCTTATTGCTAATCCAGTTAAATGTTTATGCCCCTTTGATATTTAACAGAGATAATGAGGAACTTCTTGACAGCAATTTATAGTTTTGACACAACACATTAATCTGTTTTGTTGAAAGTATATTAAATTTATTTTACATTGATTTTAAAATATTTGTAGAAAAAAAGTTTATATAGTACTTCAGAAAAACTTGTTCATTTATACAATGTTAGCAGGACTTTGAACATTATGTTTAAAAAGAATGAAATTCCTAAATGTTAAAACCTCTATCATTGTTTTATGGATTTAAAAATTCCCACAACAATGTTTAACTCTACTGGTTGTGAATCTTCAGTGTTGAACATTTGCCTTTCTGCAGGATTTTTTATACATACATTATACCAGTAGTACTTATATTATTGATTTCTGTTGTGATTAGGTGTAGTAGCAAATGCTTTTGCCTATATTTCTCTTTAAAACAAATTATGTTTTCTACTTATTTATTACTTTATTTACGAATGTGGCCTAATTTTACAATTATAGGAAAAGATTTATAAGAAGTAATGTTAGTCTTGAGCTGACCAAACTTCCGGTATATTTACAGGGAGGAAGAGCCCTCCCATTAAAGAGCACATCACTGACCACGTGACAGAGAATCAGCCAGGTTGCTACTAGGTTCCCCCACTCCTATGATGTCTGTATCCACCACTGTCTCCAGAGATGGTAACGAGAGATCCTCCTTTGGTTCTCCTCCCTTACATAGTTTAAAAATTCTTGCTTTGATACCTCTTCCTTTAATGAAAGGTCAGTGATTGTGCCCTTGTTTGACATAACTGATGGTGTAGTTAATTAGAATTATCCTGTACTTAAAATAGCTTATGCTTCTAAGATCTGCAGTAGAAGAGCTACCTCCTGCAGAGTTTCTGAGATATAAAGAAGGGGAGCTTCCTCAAGCATTGTTTACAAGCTCCTTTGGTACGCTTGAAGCATCTATAATCTATAGAAGAAAGACTCCCTCCTGTGGATTTTATAAGTTCCACAGGAGAAATGCTGTGGAATTCCCAAATCCCTATTTGCCTTTAAGAATTTATTAAGGTTACAGCCATTTCTAGATGTAAAGTCCCATTACGTACATTTTAGGTCTACAAGCACCAGGCCCACATTGTCAGTTTGTTACTTTGGTTTTAACATGACAAAAATTTTAATGAAGCTTGCTAGAGTAATATTTAAGACTTCATAGTTGAATCAAGTCTGCTAAATAGAAATAACAAGTAATAACTTTAAACATCCTCAAGTATTCTAAACAACAACAACAGCAACAACAACAACAAAACAACAGCAAAGGACTATTCTGGAAAATGTAACCTGTGATGAAATGACTCTGCCATTAACTTTAAAAGGAATTGGCAAATTGTCAAGACTCCTTCAGAGTGTGAGAAGTATTATTATTATGAACAGCAGCGCATTCACATATACAGTGCAGTAGTTCCCTAAACAGTATAAGGTTTCCTTCCTCTTCATTTAAAAATTGCTTGGAAAGCTAATTGCCTAGAATATGAAATATTTAATAAATGCAGCTTATTCACTTTCCAAAATCCAGAAAAAGAATTTTATTTTTTTTAAAGTGTAATAATCTGATTTGCCAAAATTAGAGAAGGCTACATGTCAATTTTGTGATTTGCAATTTTGTAGGTTAGCTACATGTCAATTCAATTATTAGATTATGTATGTTAGTATAAACTGTGGCTTACAGCAGCAACTTAGGTCCTTTCACTAAAGAATAGTACACTAAATAAAATTACTATATCTTTTAGCATGTATGAAATTCATTACTAGCCATTGTATTTTCAAAACCATTTTAGCTTCAAAAGCACAGATATTTTCATGCATAAAATGCATGAATTTTGACATAAAAAAAAAAAAAAAGAAGAAGAAGAAGAAGAAAAAAAAAAAACACTGGAAAACGTAGGGTTCTTTCAGTTGTTCTTTCCCTCCAAGCAGAAGCTACTTACTTATCATAGTGCAAGAAGCTAGTGTAAGTTTCATTGACTTATTTTAAAAATCAGTTAATCAAAGAATAATGGATAGGATGTCTTCATCTGACAACATCTGTTGATCTGAAACAGGAGAATAGCCAGTGTGACAGTGAAGATGTTCTTTACTTTTTTTTCCAAAGCTGAAAAAAATGGGGCATTGAGCTGTACAACCCATAACAATGTGCATGTCTTTATATGATGTTGTTCACCAGAGACTTGTCAATAGGCTGAGCCATATTGGTTCTGGCAGTCTTTCTATTGGGACAATATTTGCCTTGAAGTACTATCTTTTCTCTTTTTCAATGTCAGCCTGAAGGCTCTTAGACAGCATATGTTCATTTCATGTCTTAGAGATATTGCTTCTGGTATTGCAAATGCATTGCCACATTCAGCTTTTTTTTTTTTTTGTAAAAACAGATGGCACATATTAAGGTCTCAGTTTCTTAGACAATTTCTGCAGCAATTGTACTGCATTCTTCACATTGACAAAAACATCATCAGCAACATGCAGTGAGGAACTGGATTATGTCAGAATGGTAAATGAATGCCTACAATAGGAAAAAGTTATGAAGGTGAATCAGCTCCCTTAGAGAAACAAAGGGTGTTAGTTATATTTGTAGATATTCAGTTAAAATTTTAAACCCTGATTCTGTTAAGTGATTATTGTGGGTGGAACTTAGCTTTCAAAAAGGAGTGTCATTGATATGCATGAATCACATTTGGAATAGATGTTATCTTTTGTAAACTTAGGTCCTAAGACTCTTAAGAGGATACAAAAATTTGGGTGAGCATAAGGGATAATCCATAATGTGGTCACTGTAGGGGATTTTGACAATGACAGTGAAGTGGAAATTCATGGACCAGCAAGCAGCAGTACAAAGCTGGGCCAAATTAGAAGACCATCTAGGACAGGCTGTCAAAAATCTCTGTGTGCTGTGAAGAGGCAATAAGCAAGAAAGAAATTATTTTCACTCTCTGGGAGAGTATGGATGGAACTGTCCAGGAATATTAAGGTGTCTTTAGGAAAAACTAGAAAGTTTTGTCCAACTGAGTTTATGAGAGAAGAGACACAGTGAATGGTCCATTGGCACCACTAGCCAATGAAGGTATTCAGGCATTTTTGGAGTGGTAGAGCACTGAAACTTCAGCAGGCGCTAGCTCAATAGCTATTAAATGTAAGTTACAGTCATTGCCTTGTTTTCATGGGCTCTGCCAAATATCAGGGATTGAGAGTGAGCTTGGGTTAAATTAAGAATTTAGGCTAGAAACTGGCACAGCTGGCTGTTCATATACAGATAAATAGGTCTGAGTTTGCCCTATGCTCATTGTTTATTCTGCTGAATTAACTGAAGCTAAGACTTTTTTACCATCACTCTACCTTATAAAGCATAGGGCCACTAGTTCTTCACATGAGAGGATCACCTTCATATTTGACCTACATGGTTTCCTTCTGAGCATGAGGTTCAAAGAACATCAAACCACGTTAAATGAGGACAGGGGACTAATGTGACACAAGAGCAGCAGATGTGTAATCCAGGGGTGTAAGCAGCTTGAGCAGGTAATCAAAACTTCAGAAGTGGCTGGTCATGAGACATTTATGCCGTAGCAGTTAGTCAAAACTTGTCTTGCTCCTCAGAGTTTATTTTGCATTTTATCGTGTACAGAAACACTGCATATGGTGAGCAATATTTTGTAAGTGATGCTAATATTCTGAGCCTGTACTTGCTGACAATTAGTAATGTCTGTGGATACCTCAGACTACAAGTTCCGAGTGAGTTTTAAATTTGTTTCTATAAAGTGATAGTATAGCTGCATCTCATAAAAATTATGCATAGAATTAAGTTCATATTTCCACTGTGCTATTGAGTGGTTGGTCTACTTTGTCTTAAGAATTTACCATTTTGAGTTCTTCATCCACATCCTGTCTCCTCATTTGTTTTTCTTGTGTTCCTCCAGTTGTCTGATCTTTCTTTCTATGTTGCATGTCCACTAGTCAAAGACATGTGGGACCTTAGATTTTGTACACAGTATTTTTTCACTATGAATATTTAAACAGAACATATCAATATGGTATCAGAGTTCTTATATTTATCAAACTAATTCAAATGAAAAATGTAGCCAAGTGCTAAAATGAAGACTGAAAAACAGACAAATTTATGTTCTGTTAAACAACTAAAACATTTCACGGCATAGTTCAGAAAATCCTGCATTACTAAGAGGCTAGGAGTAAGTGATTATATGTATTGTGTTAGTGCACCTGATCATAATTTGATTTTTCACAAATATGAACTTGCATTTTTCTGTGTTTTCTGAGCCCAATGAAAGACTGAGGAAGATAGATGACATTTTGTCTCTTCTATCTATGGGATTTTTACTTACCTAAATAAGAAGATCAGATTTGTGGCCTATTTCGTATGTTACCAAGCTGACTGATTTGCTCAATTCAGTGTGAAGGACATTTGGAAACTATCAATTATTTCTGCAGCCCAGATTAAAATACCTTCGGATCGCCTAATTTTAAAAGAGGCAGGTGTCAAATTACACTTCTGAAGGTATCTTACATCACCAAATATTCTGAGGACTTCTGATTTTTTTTTTTTTATATGAACACTAATACCTTCTCTAAAGTTTTAAAACATCTCCAAATTCCACTGTTATCTGACTAAAGATTGTGCAAGTGTAGATTCCCAAATCTAGAAAGAGTCTGAACCAGGAATTCTGATGCTCATGGCTCACACTGAGATCTAGACAGCAGCATTAAGTTCAAGGGAGAAGCTTTACAAAATAAGATGTAAGATGGTATGGTTTTTAACCTAAAGTACTAAACAACTTTACAAAAAAATTGAATAGCTGAAAACATGAATGTAGTTGGAGTCTGTTGTTTAGAAATCCCGTTAACACCAAAATTAAATCTGCTGAACACAGAGACCATAGCTGATACAGATCCACCCTATCCTATCCATGTCCAATCTGCATCATAATGTGGTGGTTCTTTCCTGCTGAGCAGTTTGGCGTGGCCCCAGGCTCACATCCATCACTCAGCAGCAATCAGAACATTGATGTGCTATTAACACCATCTCAGCTGAAACCAGAACAAGAGGAGGGCGTAGTGCAGTGCAAAGTCCACCTCTTGTGCCTGCCACACATACTCATTCAAATCAAAATCCACATGTATTACGCATCACGTACACTTATGCTGCTTGGTGAGTAAAACACAATGATTACTAATAATACCGTCTGAACAAGACAGTCTCCAAACCGAATGAGACTGCCTCCAATTTGAATGAGACAGACTCCAATCTGAATGAGACACCCTCCAAGTTGAGAAGGATAGAAAGAGCATCAAAACTGCTCAACCTTATCAGAGGAGGAACCAGTGACAATGTCTGCTGCCCCTGTAAAAGGACAGAAATTGAAATGGATCACCTCATTTAGAATGGAAAGAAGAGATGAAGAAGATCCAGGGGAGGGGCCCTCAACAAGATCGCTGTCACTGACACTGAAAAAGGGAACAACAAAAACTAAAAGACAAGAAGAAGATAGTGAAGAAGACAGATTATAGCCAGGCAAATTGAAGAAACTGCAAAACCTAATGAAAGAAATCTGGATAGTGAAGCTGCTAATTTTAAATGTTATGCTTTCGTGATCGATGAAACTATTGATACTACAGATATGAATCAACTTGCCATTTTTATTAGGAGTATTGAGAAAGAAAATAATGTCACTGAAGAAATTGTTTCTTTGATGCTATTAAAAGACAAAACCAAGTCTCTTTATTTATTAGATTTAAGTAACTTTCTTTATCCTTTTTCAGCATAACTGGTACAGATACTGAAGGAGCCTGGGTGATGGTTGGCAAAAAAAGAAAGACTAATACAATTAATAGAAGATTATACAGTTGCTGATGGCAACTCGCATTAGATGAAATATCAGTGCATCGTACATGAAGATAATTTATATGTGCAAGCTTTAAACATGGATAATGTCTTGTGAATTTCATGAAGAAGAGATTGAATCATTTCTAATTCCAAAAGTTCCTTAAAAGTATGAATGTTTACTGGAGGGAGATCACTTACTTTTCTGAAGGAAGGTGACTGTGTCAGGGTAAGATAATACAAAGATTTTATGATGTATTAAATTAAACAAATCATTTATGCAGTTAAAAAGAAAATTTGTGCCATAACATGAAGATTAAAAAATGGTTCACAGATTTAGCATTTTTGGTGATTTGGCTGCTCATTTAAATAGTTTAAACGTGTATCTCTTACAGGGTGAATATGGATTCATCTGTGCTATGTTTCAAACCACAGCATTCAAAATGATACTTATAACTTACAGCAAGTTCTAGCTATGGCAAATAATTTTATTCATTTTGATAAATTGGCTAAACTTAAACCTGTGAATAGTGAAAAATGTATGACCATATATCCATTTTGACAAAGCAGAATAGGTTGAGAATAGGTTTCAAGACTGCTGAAAAAAATTTTTGATATGTTTGCAACTCTTTTCAGTCATCATAAATACATTACTTGTGAATTTTCAAATGGAATGTATAGAGTTGCAATCAGATATTCAACTCAAAAACTTCATCATGTGAAGATGACCAAGATCACCAGATCTTTATAAGCCCTGTCTTACCAGAGAGAAATATCCCTTGTTTCATAACATGCCTTACACAGGTTATTGCTTTCAGGCAGTACACACATTTGTGAATAACTGTTTTCAGTGATGAAACACAGGAAGATTAAAATTTCACCAAAAATCTCTGAGGAACATCTTGAGAACTCACTGAGAATTGCAACCACTGCCATAAAACCAGACATTAATGCATTAGTTTTACAAAAAAGGTCAAATATCCCACTTGTTTTATGTATTTGTTGCCCTATTTTAAAAAATATTTTAATAAAAATATAAAAGAATAAAGTTTTGTTACTTATAAACATTAACCATATTATATATTTTATATGCAGACCAAGACAGTTGCTCTTCACACAAGCAGCCCAGGCAAGCCTAAAGGTTGGACAGTCTTGCTGTTTTAGAGTGTGAGCTGTCTTGTAGATTTTGACATTTAATACTGAGTTTGCATGGCTTTTCAGTTTACTTGGACAGATGAGTTTCCCTGAAATTATTGTGTTTCAAATTAATGATGGCACCTTGTTTTCCTAGTTCTTGTGCCCATTAGGGAAATACATAATTCATTCTGAAGATGTGCAAGGATTGAGATACTTGTGTTTGTGATCAGCTTTTACAAACAGGAAGGAAATGTCCACTTTATGTAAACAGCTGCTGAAGCGAAATGTATATTTGTTTTTTTCCTATTTAATTTACTCATTGATTTACTCTGTTATTCTAGATTCATAGATCCTGGGAAAAAGCTATATAGCAGACTTAGTATTCAACAAGAAGTGCAACATACAAATTTTTGAGCTGAATAATAAAACTTAATTTGTCTGAAGTCTCACTGACATAAAAATACATGCAGATAAGTAAGAGACAAAAACATCTCTGATGTTTTTTGCAATTTAAAGCCTACGTTCAATGTTTAAATTAAAAAGCAAGCAATTCTGGCAAATTTCCAGTTTTAACAAATTAGAGACATTTTTAATACTGATAAATCCTTTGTCTTTCAGTAATTCTGCGCATGTGCTGTGTTGACATTTTCTGATAATACTGCACAAAGTTTATTTTTCTTCCATTGTTCTCCAGCTAAACATGAGCATGAGGTGAATTCTTGTGAAAAGAAAACAAAGGATATTTTTTTTGGAAACCAAAAGAAATTCCTCACATGTCACTTGGCCCTATGAGCAGAAGGTGTGAAGGATGGGGCTGAAATACTAAAGACATCAAATGCTTTAAAAGCCAGCACTTGAGTGTTTAAAAAATAGACTGTCAGGTGAAATGTTTCAACGTGAGAGAAAGAGAAGGAAAGGCTCAAAGGTGTTTAAAAGGGCTGCTGGCTAGACTCGTATCAGGAGCAGTAATAGTGAGAAATTCACTGGTGTTGATGATGGAGGGGGCAGTATCGTGGATGACTGAGACACTGAAGATGCTGGCACTAGAGCTGCCAATGGTGACACTGGTGGTTGTGGGAGGGGTTGGGGTCACAGCTTTGTTAGCAATGTTGTGTCTGATGAAGAAGTGAATGCTTCTCTCAGAGTGTATCCTTCACCTTCATGTTAAAAATAGCACTCAGTAAGCTGTTCAAAGGGACTGGGGAGATTCTGCTTCTCCTTTGCCATATGGTTGGCTTCTCACATCAGATTTGGCACATTTTTCCCTCCTGAACCACAACATTAGCAAATGGGGAGATCCATACTTCTCTGTGGTCTCTCAGTCTTTGAGTCTTTCACGCTGCGGTCTCACAAGAGAATACATAAATTCAGTAGAGGTTTTGTTGTGGTGACAGAACAAATGAATCCTTAGAGTTGGAAGGGACCTCTAAAGCTCATGTAATCCAACTCTCCTGAAATGAACAGAGACACCTAAAGCTACATCACGTTGCTCAGAGCCCTGTCCAGCCTGACCTTGATGATCTCCAGGGACAGGACACCCACCACCTCTCTGGGCAACATGCTACAGTGCCTCACCACTCTTGTTGCAAAAAGCTTCTCCCTTATATCCAATCTAAATATCCCTATTTTAATTTGAAACCATTTCCCTTTGCCCAATCACAACAGACCCTGCTAAAGAGTCTGTCTCCTTCTTCCTGTATCTCCCCTTTAAATGTCAAAAGGAAAATATTACTACGCTGCAATCCACCCTTTTCCCCCTCAAATTTTGCTTCTGGAGTGACAGAGGATGTTGAGAGATAGTATATTGAGTCACTAATATGCTGCTTCTTTTCCTTTACCTCAGAACTTCTTTCAAAAATGAGACAAAAATCTACTATTTTCATCATAGATGTTAGTAATGCAGTTTTAACGGTGTGAGAGTAGAATACCATGCAATTTGTTAATAAGTTTTAGTTTTAATATATATATTGAAAAATACTAGTAGCAAACTATAAACATCTGTTATACAGGAGTTTCTACTTTTATTGCTGTTCGTCATATAAGTAAGTATACAAAAAGTGTTAATACCTCTTGTATTTTGAAACACAGATGTGAGGAATTACTCTCAGGATTTTGTTTCAGACAGTTTCTCAATTTCTCTAGCAGTGCTGCAATATATACATGTGAGTGACACTGGAATTTTGAGAATTGTAGTGAATGGCATCATTTCAGAAGCTTGTTGGCAAACAAAAGTTTAGAGATATTTATAGTTCGTAGCATTCCAGCCTTTCAGTACATAGTTGACTAGACTTTTCAGCTTCTGGCCAACTAGCAAATGTTAAGATTGTATCCAGTGAGGGATATATATTCGTAGCAGAGAGGTCTTGGTCTTGTTTCAATTCTCTGTAGAGTCCAAAGAGCTATTCCCAATTCTTATATGAACTTATGGGCCTTTCTGTTTGGACCTCTGATTGAATCAGTGCTTGAAGCCAACTGAACCTGGAATCAGAATGGCTGCTTATTTTCAGCAAGAAGTTTTTTTGGTAAAGCTACTGACAGAGCCACTAAGCATTTCTACTCCTGACTTCTTTTAAAAGGTTTTCCCAGTTTGCTCCCCAGAAGTATATGGATGCACAGTATATTTATTCTATTTATTCTTTTTACTCTGTTGCTCTTAAAAATGATCATTTTTGAGCCAAAATGCAAGATGATGTTTGAGAACATTGAATTCACTAGGATCTCAGAAATGCAAGTATGTCCTGACCACGTCTACCAAAATTAACATGATTACCACGTTTTCTGGAATGCATAGCAGTTCTCTAAGCTGGCACTGCAGTTTCTGAAAGTTTGGCTGTTTTTTTGTGATTTTCTTTACAGTAACATCCTATCCATATTAATGCAGATTGCTACTTTTGGGAATCAGGGGATATTTAATGATACAAAATGAGTTTCCGTCTAAAGAGGATGACAGGAAAATAAAAGTTAACTTTTTAGATTACTTCTGATTTCTATTTGCAAAAGTGTTCTTTGAAAACCGGTTTCTTGAAATTCACCTTACTTTGACTTCCTAAGTGACGTGTACTGGAGCTGTGCACAGGTGAAGCCCATACTCACCATGTACTTGCTTCATATGGTGAAAATGCTGACAAAGCAGTTCTAATGACTTGCATTCTGGTCCCCAAACTCCTATCCATGGCTGTCCCCTTTCTTCTAATTCCATGCCTTGTGGAAGATGAAATGAAAAAAGGAAAAATTCTGTAGTCTGAAAAAGTAAGGGCAAGAAAATAAGAGTGGATATCCACCAGATATTAGTGAATATCTGGTGTTGCTTTTTGACTCTAATGCCTGCTTTGGAACATAAGACCAGAGGTAAGAAAAAACAATGGGGACATCATCAATGCACATAAAAGTTAATTAACAAGAAAGAATGATGAGATAAAGCCACATGTGATTAAGTATGTTTTCTGCTTTACTATTTTACTAACATTTGAGAGTCTGCCCTTTAATAAATAACTGAATATTCCACTTCAGGCAAGCTTTTCATGCTGTTTCAAATCCCTCCTAATGCTTTCTCTTTTGCTTGTCTGGTGATGTCCCAATTCATGTTTCATCGTTGCTTCTCAGCTGCTCTTTTGGCTCCTTACATGTTTCAGTGTCCCGTTTTACTGAGAAAAGCTCCTTGTGTTGAATACCAATTTTGTGCAACCAATTCAAAATATTTCTAGCAAACTACCTAAAAATCCTTGTGTAAATACTGTACAAGTTATTCATGTACTCATGATCCCTAATGTCCATATCCACCCATTGCACATAAAAAAAAAAAAAACCAGCACGGTACGTGTCTGAGAGGTGAGGAGAATGCAGACTGGGAGGATCATCTCAGAAGATCAGCAGCTTTTTAGCTGTTTCCAAGCCATCATACAGGCCCCTTGGCAGCAAGGCCAGTGTTCTGTGACAGCCTGGGGTGCTGCCAACAGCTCTCACAGGGGAGGTCTAAGAAACAATAGGGCTCCTGCCTGCAGATCTTTGCCTGTATATATCTGAAGTGTCTAAGCAGTGGTTTATCACAGCTGGCTTACAGAGTGTTTCCATATTTTCTTCACAGTAGTAGAGTTTCTGACATGTTTCAAAAAGTTCAAGTCCTTGGGAGTAGTATAATAGCTTGGACCAGGTCTCTGAGGAGCTTTTGAGAATGTATTTTTTGACCCACTTGTATTCAGGAATGTGAGTCCCTATCTATCCTGTACGCAGACTTTATGCTTGCCTTTATTCACTCTTTCTTTAGTGTCAATTCAGTTCTGAACAGGCCTGCAGAAAACTGGAAGGTTACTGAACACAAAGGGAAAGAGGCCAATTACAAGTGACCTGGAGGGAGCAAAGTACATGTGTGACTGAAGGGTTGTGGTGGAATGGCTGACGAGAGTAAAAGCTAATTCTATATTAAAATTCTAAAGGAATTCATCAAAGTGGAAAAAATTATACATAGTAAAATTTAACTAAACAGGCACACCTAGCTCATTAGAGTGTGCACATATTTATTTTTATATTATTATTCAATTGCAGGAGAGATAAAATTGAGATTGGAAGGTTTGCTAGGAGTAGGTCTGGTTCAGAAGTCTTTCAGATAGGACCTGCAGCTTGAAATGTACCTATGAAAGAAAGCCTTCAAGCTTTACATCATTATCTCCATTCTGTCTATTATTTCTTCTCAAATATTGGGAAAAAAAAAAAAGAAAAAAAAAAGAAAAAAAAATGTAAAAAAGAAAAGGAAATAATAGCTGTAAGTACCGCATTTTGAAAATAGACCACACCATCTACCAAGGCATATTTGAAAGTATTACTAATGAAAATAGGAGCACGTATAAACCAAATGTAGTCAGACAGTGATTACTGCATTTAGGACAGTAAGACTTTTAAGTTTGAAAAGATTTTCAGCCTTTTGTATACATGTTTTCATAGTTCCATTCAAAACCATATATTGCATACTTTTATTACATCATTTGTAGTTCTTTCTGATGGGAAAAAATGATCAAAAATGCTATTCAGCCTTTGAGGGCTGGAAAATTACTTTATCGGTAACGAAATTACAGTGAACCTCAACAACTGTGAAGTGACTTCCACAGCTGGCTTTCTTCCTGCAAAGCATTCTCAGGGAGCCAGGCCATGCTGGCAGTGGTTATCTGCATGACAACAATTGGTGCAAAGTTCCCTCACAGACTGCCTTCCTACAACAGTATACAGCAGGTAACTTGGAAGATTTTGTCCTTTTGCTCAAAGTTTTCAGCTTCACTTCAGTTATCACAGAGTGTTACCTGTGACTCCAAGGGTTCCATGATAACTCTGAAGGTCTCAGTGGATGGCAATTAGTATTATAAAATATATTCTTCTCTCACTATTAAGGCCCCTTTGTTTCTGCTGAATTCCACTTTGCAGTTGGGAAAATACTAATGGGATTCCTTGTCTCCTGGCATGACTGCCTGGATAACTGAAGGAAATGGGCTTCAGAAACAGAATCCGAGTCAGACCCTCTGCTTTCACACTGAATAGCAAAAAGACAAAGTGAGCTTGTAGAAGTCTTCTTCTGGACATTGCAGTGGATTTAGCCAGACCTTGGCACATAACCTGCAACGTGTCTTCTCCTCTTGCAATATTCCCAGCACAGGCCAGGCAACACCTTACCCTTCTCTGAGCTGTGTGCTCTGACTGCAGCCTGTCCAGTCCTTTGGAACCAGCAGTGAAGATGAAGTTTTCTGCAGGCCCAGAGGGATCTGATGAACTTTTAGCTGGAGGAATGAAGGGACTGACCAGAGAGTACACCCTAACTTCCTAGGCATATTTGAAGGCTTTCCTTTCGTAGCTGTGGCTGTGTTTTCTTCACAATGTTTTTGTTGATCAGTTGAATGCAGATAACTTTACAGAAAAATAATGTCTTGATCTGGAGTCATTGTGTAGTTCCCAAAGCACCTTGATAGTTTTACTGCTCTGAATTTCTAGCATCCAACCAAGACTAAGTGCATTTTGCTATGTTTCCCTTCCTCTGAAATCCAGCTGCAGTATCCACTCAGCATTCACCAAGGCATTCTTTCAAAGGAAGAACTGCTGAGGACAACAGCTACTGTCAAACAGACAAAGTAAAATGGGCATCAGCTATAGGCAAAGCAGCCATTTTCAGGGTAAAATTTATACATTCTGTGTTATCTTACAAAAATCGTAATTTATACAACCATGGGTTCATGCAGAAATCTCTGACATTCAAGGACTATTTTGCTCATTAACTCCCTTTGAGTGAATAGCATTATGATATTTAGCTGTATCATGATACGTCTTTTGGTCTCAGCACAGATGAAAATTCATATGGTATTAGCCATTTCTACCTATTGAGACTCTTATAGTCAATGGGGATACATAGAATTCTCCGTGATTTAGAGTAGGAGACTAACTTCAGATGTGCTAAGTTGCTCTCATAGGAGCTTGAGTATAGATGAGTCTGTGGAGATTAGTTTTTGTAGAACAAACTCTGTTTTTTATGCATTCTGTTGCACCCAGGTAGTTATTTCAGAATAACAATGATCAAAAGAAAGAAGAGAAAGAATAATCAGAGGGAAGAACATTAGCAAAGTACAAACTGAACAAACACCATGTACCTTCAGATTTTCCACGTGATTACACTGATCATTGCAAATATCTGTCCTGTCTCTGTGCCTGGGAAGATCATGGAACAGATCATCCTGGATGACATGCTTGATCACATGAGGAAAGGGCGTGTGATCTGTGACAGCCAGCACGGCTTCACCAGGGGAAAGTCATGCTTGACCAATCCGGTGGCCTTCTATGATGGAGGGACGGCATCGGTGGACAAAGGAAAGGCAACCGATGTCATTTGCCTGGACTTGAGCAAGGCCTTTGACATGGTCCCCCACCACATCCTTATCTCCAAATTGGAGGGATGTGGATTTGATGGGTGGACCACTCGATGGATAAGAAACTGGTTGAAAGGCCACAGACAGAGGGTGGTGATTAATGGTTCTATGTCCAGGTGGAGGCCCGGTAATGAGTGGCATCCCTCAGGGGTCTGTCTTGGGACCGGTGCTCTTAACATCTTTATCAATGACATCGATGACGGAATCGAGTGCACCCTCAGCAAGTTTGCTGATGACACCAAGCTGAGTGGTGCGGTCGACACAGTGGAAGGAAGGGATGCCATTCAGAGGCATCTCAACAGGCTTGAAAGGTGAGCCTGGGTGAACCTGATGAGGTTCAATACAGCAAAGTGCAAGGTTTTGCACTTGGGCCAGAGGAATCCCAGGCATCCATACAGACGGGAAGGAGCGGTCCTTGAGAGGAGCCCTGCAGAGAAGGATCTGGGGGTCTCGATGGATGGAAAAGCTTAACATGAGCCAGCAGTGTGCCCTTGCAGCTCGGAATGCAAAAGGTATCCTGGGCTCCATCAGAAGAGGAGTGGCCAGCAGGAACAGGAAGGTGATTGTCCCCCTCTACTCTGCTCTTGTGAGGCCCCATCTGGAGTACTGTGTCCAGGTCTGGAGCCCCCAGTACAAAAAAGACAAAGGGCTGTTGGAGAGGGTCCAGACGAGACCCACAAAAATGATCAGGGGACTGGAGGCCCTCCCCTATGAAGACAGGCTGAGGGAGCTGGGCTTGTTCAGCCTGGAGAAAAGAAGGCTGCGGTGTGACCTCATTGCAGCCTTCAGTACCTAAAGGGAGCCTACAAACAGAAGGGGAATCAACTCTTTGAAAGAGTAGATAACTGCAGGATGAGGGGAAAGGGTTTTAAGTTGAGGGAGGGGAGATTTAGGTAGGACGTCAGGGGGAAATTCTTTACAGAGAGAGTGGTGAGGTACTGGAACAGGCTGCCAAGAGAGGTTGTGGATGCCCCGTCCCTGAAAGTGTTCAAGGCCAGATTGGATGGGGCCCTGAGCAGCCTGGTCTAGCATTAAATGAGAAGGTTGGTGGCCCTGCATGTGGCAGGGGGATTGGAGATTCATGATCCTTGAGGTCTCTTCCAACCCTGGCGATTCTGTGATTCTGTGATTATGAATGCAAAGAACAGATACCATTTTAGAGTCAGTTTGCACAAATGCAAACTATACCTTGTACAAGGTATAAGGCAGTAAATGACCAAGTTGCTACATTTGTGACGTTATTTAATTACATCTCTCTCTATCTCTTCCCTCCCTCCAAGAATAAATTTTCATCATTAGTCACTAAAAAGTGTTATTTCAAGGACTGACAGATGTGTCAGTCCTTTCATATTTCTATGTGTTCAATGTCATTTGCTTTCTTCTCTTTCTTCAACACAAAGACAACTGTATTCTTCTCTGGAAAGAAAAAAAAAAAAAAAAAAGAAGAGATAATCATTCCTTGGTTGGTAGGAAGATAAGATATTCAGTGAACTGTTCTTTCACTGTATGACACAGTACAGCACTACTTTTAGCTGTCCAGAGAGAAGCATTTTCTTATGCCCCTTTTAGACTTACCCACCGTGCATATAGACACGACTTTCATAATGCACTAAGCTAACCTGTATTTTAATGCACAGTCTTCAGTGTGAAATTAAATTTTTGTAGTCTCTATTCACACAACGCTTTTTCTATAACCCTTTTTTCATAATTTGATATAATTTGAAGTGACTAACAATAAAAATTGTAGGGGTAAAATGTACCCCTAAAGAAAAGAACTTTCATAGGTGAAGGTTAGCATCCTATATCCAGCTGTGTTGGCCAAATTGATATTAGTTTAATAACCTGTAAACCGTGCTAGAAAAATGTAATTGTCCTACATTACAAGGGTACTCCTTTAACTGCACAGTTTATTCAAATGTATAATCTAAATAATTGAGTACCTATGTATACAATAGAACATTGCTTCATATGCAAACACCATTTAATAGACAGTTATATCCAAACAGATGGATGAAAAAGATGCCTGAATATAATTGGTTTGCTTTTGATTATTCCACAGATACAAATTTACTTAAACAATAAGTCTAGACAAGGTAGGATTTATTGTGAGACAAAATTCAGTTTGGTAAAGTGAAGCTGAGGGATTTATGAGGCACTTAGTGAGACTGTTCTTTAATCTACTTTTCACCTTGCTATTTAATAAGAGTAATGTGAAAAGAGAAGCAGGCTTATATCTACAGACCCACAAGTCATATGCAGTTTTTAGAAGGATACAAAAGTTGCTGTCAGTCTGTATCATAAAGTTATGTCATAAAAACATGCATGTGAAGATGTGACTGAATTGTAATGTGACTAAATTGTAGAAATCTAGTGAAAAAGAGTAACTGAGTTTCAAAATCTGGACATCTATAAACTCACTTCAAAGATTCATTACTCTGTCATTTATGTTATATGTGATTGTGGCACTTCTTTTTGTACGTCTTACTTGCAGAAAATGGTATCTGAATTTGGTGTTGCAAATGTAACTCTGGACATCCGTCTCTGACAACTGCAACTGCTAGGGTTACAGACCATACTAAGCTGCTTGTTTTTCTGTTTCAGTGTTTGTTGGGCAGTAAGAAGCATTGCTTCTTCTGAGGATGGCAGCAGAATTTTTGCATTACAGTTTTTTGCAGCTTCCGAGTTACGCTTTGTATAAATACACCCATGAAATTACAGCTATATATTCATTATATAAGAGCACATTCACACATATCTTTTTAATATATATGTTTTATAAATTGCTATCATACTTACGTGCAATGCACAGGTATATAATTTTCAAGGAAAAATAAAGAACTTTTACTTAAGCCTAATCTTATGAGACATTGAACTTCTCTGGTATCAGAAGAGTTTGACTACTACTCCCAAAATGATTGGTCACTGCTATACCTAGCAGTCATCTTGAACCAGAATTTAGACTACCGAAAAGTCTTACCTTAAGCACTACTGGTGCTTAATTTACCCATTACTAATGTGATGTTTTAGTTCAAGGAAGAATAAGCAAATCAGACTACTTCTTATGTAGGACTATTACATTCTTGCTCTAAATTAAAAGAAGGAAATAACACCGGAGCCTATGCTATGTGATTTGACTATATCCCTCAATCACTTACAAATTATTTGCGTTTCTTCCTCTTCTATTTCCTACTGCTTATAATAAGATCAAGTCAATAACAGCCTGTCAGTAGATCTATTTTTGACACTGTCTTCCCTTTTTCTCCCTTTTTCCCCTTTCTTTTTAATGCTGAAAAGCTGTAGGTTGTTTTGTTTTGTTTTGTATTTTAAATAAACTCTTTCAGCAACTCAAAATAAGGTATAGCAACTGAATGCTGCCAACTTTGTAATAAGATTTAGTAGCTTTCTAGAGAGCTACTTGCAGTTCTGATAATAATTTTCTTTAAGTGTTCCACTTTAGAAAATGTCTTCTTTGTTACTGAAGTTGCCATATGTACATATGGGCATTTTTTCCTGAAAATATTCCTGGGATTTTATTACCATTAATCTTTTCTGAGGGTGTATATAATTTATCTCACAAGCCATCAGAATTCCCAGAGGGTAAATTACTCTAGAGGTCTCTGTGCCCTCATACTGTATCAAATTGACCTGCTTCTTGTTTGCCATTTTTGTGTACTACATTGCTTATTTAACAAGAAACAGAATGATTGTGATTCTGAGAAGGTCCTTTGATAGTAGTTTTGACACTCTGCCTGAATAATGACCCTCATTATGGAGCCCATGACAGGCTCTGAAAGTACTGATTTATGAATACATCACAGGTTCAGCATTAGAGCTCCCTCTACTCACTCCCGATATAGGACTAGATATAGATACAGCCTTTTGAAATACAGTGAAGATGAGATAATTGCATGATTATGACCATTCAAACAACCTATTTTTCTGAATTAACAAAGCCCTGTCAGTTAATTTTGATTGTCTCCTAAGTTATTAGAAGCCTTTGATAAAATGTTTGTTGGGAAAATCTATTTCATGTTGGGTTTCCAGCCATGTCTTAAGGACAATAAGGCTGAAGTTACACATACTCTTGTTGCTGGAAATGCTTTTCTATTGCAAACACTCATTAACAGTTGATATGATAATAGACTGTTAGAAGCAAGCTTAGCTAAGAGCTAGAAGTCTGTGTCCTTGCTAAAACAAATTACAAGACACTTTGTAAACACATTTTTGTGAGGATTCTTGTTGATTTATTGTTTCTTCCATAGCAGTTATTTAAATAAATATAGCTAATTTAGTTCGTTTGCTGCGCTGTATAATTTTGTTCTTTGTGTGATGAGGTTATATGTAAAAGCCTGAAGGAATCACATCCCCATTAATCTTTTTACAAGTGCAATAAATAAATAAAGAGACATGGTTTAATTCTGCTAGTTAGGAGATTTAAAAAGGCAGTGGTAGCAAAGTGATCTCTTCGCACTGTTCTCCATGTCCTTCTCTTAAACACATAAATAATAGATCTTTTAGGAAAATGTTTACATAAACAAATAAGTCTATCCATGAAGATATGTATTTAAGTCCAACCTGGAGGTGCTTTCCTGCCCCAAAACAGTGCTCATTCTGGAATGTCTTATCCACCCCAGAAGATGGTGAGTTTCATGTTGGAATGTGAAAATTGCGCTCCAGGTTGGAAGTGGACTTCAGTCCGCCAGTGGAAGGCTAGAGTCAGACAGATTTCCATTTGAGGATACTCATGGAAAGCAAGTAAAGTACCAGTGTAACGTTCATATGTGATGCATCATACAGTAGATTGGTTAGAGAAGGGTAGTGATCTGTTCTCTGTAACCATTTTGGTAACTTTAAATCATGTCTGGGGTCCCTTTTACCTAAGTGGCACTTGTTAATTTGCATATAAGCATGCTAAACCTGAACTTCAGGAAGTGATTAATTGGAGTGCACTGAACGGAAAATGCAGGCCGAGTTAAGACCAACACTGTGAGTTAACCCTAAAAATGTAAAGAACCAGTGGTGGTTAATGATGTTTTGATGAATTCAAGAACACATGCAGCAAGCTATAGTGTCTGTCTGGTTTATATGTCTAAACTGAACATGAATAAGGCTTCTTGAGCCTGAGCTTTTTGTTTTCTATAAGAGCCAAAAGATGGTTGATTTTGACAGTCAGCTCATCAGAATAAACAGCAAAGTGGGAACAGCTTATTGTGTCATGAAATAGGGTCTGTCTGTGTTAACAGTAGTGACATTACCAGATTGACCTGTATCATAGAATGCCCAGTAGATCTCTTGTAATTTCTTGCTATGTTTTATTCTTTGTTCACTCTTTCTTTTTGCTTACGAGAAATTCTGCAAAACAAAGGTTTCCTGGAAGGTAATTTTCAATGATTAATTGCAAATGAAATAGAATTCTAAGTCATTCCAGCATGACTTTGATAACTGTAATTGAGAACCTCTCTTGTTGTTGACTGCCCATTTCAAGGCCATCAGAATCACAACATTTTTGGTAAATTATGTCTATTTTCAAGCAGTGGTTTACTGTATTTTTTACTATTTATAGTTGTGTGTGTTGCATAAATTAATCCTGAAAAATCTTTCCTTGATACTTTTATTATCCTTTTCAAATATAGTCAAGATAATTGTTGACTTTGTTGCTTTCCTTCTCATCAAAGCTAGTACCAGAGTATTGTAGTTCTATAGAAGTATTTCAGAGCATAACAAAACCTCCTAGACTTTAATAACTATACATGACTGATCTGTCCTCTCTGGCAAGGTTAACTGTTTCTCCCAAGGAGTTAAGTGGCATATAAACTATTGTTCACACCATTTGTGCTAACAGCCTAGCATGACCTCAAATGCTGTAGTGGTCATACACGGTATCTTGTACAATACATTTATCAACAAAGGTAAAAGGACCACAGGGGCAGTGCTGACTTTAAGTGTATTAGGGATCTATAAGGATAAATGCCTAACCTCACTCTACAGCAAAAAGTAATTACTGAACCATTGTTTCTATACTGTTAATATTTTTTCATGGCTCTTTAGAAATATAAGCTATTTAGTTCTTAGGTTGACATCTGTACTGCATTATATTTTATACAATACATGTAGACTAAAGTGTAGAGCAATCATGTAACTGTGAGATCATTTTACTTTTACAAGAAATCATCAACAGAAATAAAGCACAGAAAAGGGAACAGATTGAATTGAGTAGTTATTTTTAATAGATTTAAATGATCTAATTAACAATAGCCTGAACAGCAGAATTTTAGGACTTTATTTTAAAATTGCATGCCCCATTTACAGTGTGTATAATCTTGCATACTTATTCACACTTAATTTTTTTTCCATCCATTACCTCTTGGTTGCAACTGACTCCCAGTCCTTGGACTCCCACCCACTTCATAATTAAGTGCCCTACCTGAAAAGAAGGTAAGATCCGCTCAAGTAGAGAGTGACCACCCTTGTACTATTTAAGATAAATGAACTCAGTACGGGAGAAAACAAATTTGTCAAAATTTTCCATTTGAAAATAGTGTTCCAGAAGCCTGCCTAAGGATAGTCAAGAGATAGGCATTTATGATTTGCAGGGTATTTGAAAGCAGTAATTATTCTTATAGTCTTGAATCATGAATAATTATCAGAACAATCCACTGTCACGTGGCAGAGATATTTACAAAGGTCATAGTCCCAAACTCCTTACTTGAGGAAAATGTCCACTGAAGCGGATAAAAAAATTATAATAAAAATTAAAGAGGAACCTGGCTAATGGGAACCGGAGTCAAATTACTCTATCATCTTTTAAGTCTGTGGGAAATCAAAGCAACTATTAATAGCTAAGAAATATGATTAAAGTTTTTTGCTATCCTATTTCCAGGTGGGGCTAATACTGTGTGCTGCAGAGAGAGGTTTGAGAAGACCCTGGTGGACAATTACCATGTGACTCCCACAGCAAAGTTTTGGTCCCAGCAGCAGTTGTTTTTTGTATTTGTAGTAATACAGTTTTCTGTTCTCTGCAATGGTTCAACTGTTATATTGTCACCACAGAGTGGTCTGTTGTTTACCCAAGTTAGCTGAATCCTGCACATTGCTGGGAAAGCCTCATGACACTAAATCCCCTATTTTGGAAAATAGGCATTTTTTTATTGCTTTTATATGTATGACTTGCTAATTACATAGAGTTCCCCTTTTACCACTATATTGCCACAGATAAATGAACTTGCTGATTTTTCCTTGTATAGCAATCCTTTACACATGCTTATATGCATCACAACATTTCTCCCATTTATCCACTTCCCAAATTCACTGTGTAATCCAGACTTGTTCACTCTGTACAAAGAATCCTCCCTGTGTTCTGACAGGACTCTGCAACATGTCTCATCTGGTCTCTCCTGGAAATGGATATGGGGAACAATATCAATCCCTCAAAAATTAAAAGAAAAAACCTAGATATTTCTCATTGTTTTTTCATGCCAGTAAAAACATTTTGCTCTTTACCACATGTTTATCATAGCATTGACATCTGCCCTCAAGGTGAGGCGTCCTTTTGCTGCACCTTTGTGTATATCAAACATTTCACATTATTGCCAGTTTCTCTCACTTAAGCAAGAATCTTCCTTTAAATGTCTCCTGTCTAACTGACAATAATGCAAATTTATAAGGGCCAGATTCTGAGCCAAGCCTCCCATTTTTGAATCTTGGAGGCACAACATAGCTCACTTGGACACTGAACATCTGGAGAGCAGCAGTCATCACTTGCTCTGTTCTTTATGCCAGTATGGCCATGTGCCATTATGAAAAGGGCATGAATTTAAACTGTCAGAAGGAAATAGATCTGTACTGTGTTTGTGTTATTTTCCCATAATAGATTTAGCATTTGGATTTTCTGTTGTGGGGTCAGGGGGTTACTTCTTTGTTTGTTTTTGATTTGTTTTGTTTTTAAAGACCACTTCATTTCTCAGAAATACATTCTGTGTTATGCAGTAGAAAAAAAAATCTTGTCTGGTATTATGATATACTTGATTCAAAACAGTGTGTGATTTTGTTTAGGTGAGAAGTACACACATGCACAGTGGAGTTACCAATGTAAAATGGTTTGGAGGCAAGTAACCTACAAAACTAAGCAAAAGTAAAATCATAGTATTGAATGGAAGTTAATATTCTCCAATATCTCCCTTAACTTGGAAGCAAAACAGACTACAAAAATACTCCTGTGTGGAGGATCAAAGGCCATCTACATTATTAATTATCAAAAGATACTGCGAGGATCATGAATAAATTTAAGAAATAAAGAGAAAATCTTGACGAATTAAAGTTTAGTCCTTCTCTTGGGACTACGTTTTTGAGCCTTTTCAGGCAAATATAAGCTATTCCTCATTCTTCTAAGGATTCAAAAAGAATTGAAATTGGACTGTACTTTCATTGGTAGTATATGATCACCAGTCCAATTACACATATAAGGTCCTGCCTTTCTCTTGTCTGCCTTAGCTTTTGAGCTAGTGTTTGCTTACAAGCATGAGATTTGTTTGATAGCTCTATGCTAAACTCTAGAATATATTTCCTCAGCACTGTAGTTCCTTAGGATTTTTCTTCCTTGGCCTCTTCCTTGGCCTTTTGGATGCCTCTAGTGCTAACTTTGCTGTTGGCTGTGAAATTGCCTCTAGGGCTGCTGTAGGGTCAGACAGCTCATGGTCTGTTTTTTCTTCACAGCTGCCATTGATGGAGAGCTGTTCTTACCTTAGAGAGAGATGTGATTAAAAAGCCAGGTACTGAACTTCCTAAATTTTCCCAATATGCCTCTGGAACCCCCTTAACCATGTTTTGAAAAAAATCCCACAGTATTCATTAAATAACTGGGGAAATTCTTTTAAGTACTGCTTTTTCTTTTTCTGCACAAAACAACATAAATATCTTCAAAAGGTTCTTTAGAAACAGATTGTACAATACTATTTTTTTCATTTCTTCTCCACATAACTTCTCCCCATGTACACATTATTGTTATTGACAGCAATACTAAAGCCCTTTAAAAAAAAGAAATTAAATAGTGAATCAATAAAGATTAGCTATTTACTGTAGATTATTACTTTATCACTCCCATAATTACAATAATGGTTGCTGATGGAAATTCTATTTATGTGAATCATTTTATACTTGTTATTTATTATTATTAATGTTACCATTATTATCTTCTTACCCTTCAGTTCACAAGATGTATCTTCTCTGTGAATTTTAATTTCAATATCTTGCTATTATACTGTACATAATCCTATCAAAGACTGTCCTTCATGCAACATTTTCAGTGATATATTATCACAGAGACCATTAATGAATGAGCTTCATATCTTACTAATACTGTTTTAGATACTATTTTTATTAATTTTCTAAGCTGTAATTCTTCATATGGTACCTATGTCTGTCTTCTATTAAAGTTGTGTTTTTGATTTTAACATGAGGATTTCAAAGGGAGGCATTAACTTTGTCTTTAAAAATACATTTCAGTTCATAGATTCTAAATGACGATATTATAATATCTCTGCTTTGTTCTTGCAGACTTTTTATAAATTTATAGCCATATTTTCCCTTAGTTTTTACAAGCAGTATTCTGTTAACAAACAATTTTTTTTACAAATATTTTTTTCTCATAGTATGCCATAAGGATTTAAAAAACATACAGTCAAGGCACTTGGCATTGTTCTTCTGAGATACGAATTATTGTAATGAATGACAGATAAATATTTATCAGTTTCTAAGCATAAGTTACAAGTGAAAACAATAACTGAACGCTACATACTATAAGTTTCTATTAGCTAATTTTTCAGATAAATGCCAAATTTATTTATAAGGACCACTGCTATGATCAATTTGCTCATTTTGCTGCATCTTTTCTTTATTCTCATGGTTTTCTCATAAGACTACTGGAAGAAATGCCATTACATATTCTGCATGTGATATTCAGTTCTTCAAATATTTTAAACGCAATGTCTTAAGAGCACTGCACTCTCAAAGTTGAAAAATGGTATTGGTTTAGAATCACAGTTTAAGGGCAAAACATCTTCACTGGCATTTGAAGTATAGATTTAACTAATCTTGTACTGTTTAACCTTTTTTACTTATACATTCTGATAGTATAGTGTTCGTAGTCAGTACTAAAAGGTCTTTAAAATTGCAGTATATATAGAAAATGTAAATAAGTCTTACAGACTTTCTTAAGATTATTAAATATACATGTACTCTGCAGTGTAGATTAATAGCTGAGGAGTGATGCATCGTTACGGTAACATAAACCTATGATATATTTAGCATATAGCGTGCCAACCTGCATAAACAAAACATAGCCTTGTGATGGCTTTGTAAAGATATACATCATTAATCTTTATACTGAACGTATTATATTTACCAATTTTTTTAAGTGAAATCAACGACTAATATAAAATTCAAAATCTATGACCAAATAGCAAATTGCTCTTATGGCAAACTGCAGATAAGTGTATAAATTTTCATTTATATAGTAATACATTAACATGAAAAATCTAGGACCATACAACATTAAAAAGATTCTATTCAACCTATCTTATCAAAGCTTTCTTAATTCCTGTGAAAAGGATCTGAATAAATATGAATATTAGCAATTCTTTGCCTGTTAGAACAATATCACAGATATGTGAGATTCATTTTTTTAATATTTGACTTTTTCCAAGGGGCACTTCTATAACTTCATAGGTTAAAATGTTTCTATTGATTTTTATGTCTGGATTTATTGTGCACATATAAGCATCAGAATACAACAGCTCATCTGATATCATAAGCATAACAATGAGATTTACAAAAGCTGAAGGATTTTCCATAAAGGGAAGGTGTACACAGATGGACCAGTTCATCACAGCATTTAAGCACATGCCTAAATGTAAGCATAAACAGCACTGTATTTAAAGCAAATCAAGTGCTTGAGTCCTGGATGAACTGAGGCTTAGATTATTTTGGAATCCATTTTTTTTTAGTGTTTAGCTTACCATTTGGCCCGGCCCAAATCCATTCCTAATGGATTTTTTCTCCTTACAGTATATGTATCTCTAGTCTTTGTGCCTTAGTATGACTGATTTAACTGAGGCTTGTCATGCTGATGAGGTAGGGACATTGCATCTTCATTTAGATAGTGACTTGGCAAAGCATTGAAATCTGTGTTTTACTTCAGGAAACTGTAGAAAATCAGCCCTATAGAAGCTAACAGGGTTAAACATTCTTAAAGTTAAGCATACGCTTACATGTTTTGCTGGACTGAGGCCAAGGGTACCAGTTCAGAAAAACATTTAAGTGCATGCTTACATCCCTTTGATGTTAATGGGATTTAAGCTTGAAGATTTACATATATGCGACAGTGATTTGCTGAATGAAGATACAGTGTTGACTTGAGGGCTCAGACTGGAACATTCAAAGTGGGCCCATCTCCTGGTGATTTCCAGCATATCTAGGGGAATCAGAATGCCTAGAAATGTTCGAAAACATTGTATTTTATGGAACATAGAGAATGGTACTTATCACGGCTGTAGTGTGACTCTAATATCGCAGCATTTGGCAGGAGGAAGCTGACTCAAACTGAGTCCTTTAATACTGTACTTCATGCATAGATGGGACCTCAAGGTCTGATTCCATGTGTTAAGAGGCAGCATCATTCCAGATCCAGTACATGGACCCTGTTTTCAAAGTTAGGTTTCTAATCTAATCCTCTTTCTTTCCTTACTGGTTGCCGGGGGTTTGTCTTTTCCTAAAACTGTTGTCGAAGTGTCAAGTGTCAGAGTGGAATTGCTCTCTCTGTGGAGATATCTACTTCCTTTGGTGGATTGCAAAGAGAGCCTAAATTAGATGCATGTGTTTTAGACAGATGGATCCAGCTGATGTAAATTGTACCCTCAGTAACTAACCTTACCTCTGAAATCCAATTCGAGTGCTGTCGCTTCTTCTTTTTCTTTTTTTTTTTCTTCAGGAGAACATTAAAATTGCATTTGAGTGTCCACAAGGGGCTTTGTAACAAACACTGCAGATTAGCATCTACTCTGAATATACAGTGTTCATACACTCTGAGTATACAGTAGTTACACTATCTGAAATATGCTTCTATTGGGGTCCCACATGAACAATTACCCTGGACAATATTTACTAAATATGTCATTTTTCACCAAAAGACTTTTTTCTTTTTTTTCCTTTTTGTTTTTATGAAATCTCAGAGTGTTGGTCTGAGAGAAATGGCAGCTTTCTTTTCTGTGCTTACAGAGTAAAATTATGTCTGTCAGAGATGAAAATACCATAATTATGTCTTCTTATAATTTATTCATTACTTTATGGATCTAAAGCCTTCCAAGGAATGTCACAATTCTACAGAAAATTCTTGAACGCAGCATTTAGCAACTTGATTTCTGATGTAGCTGACAGGTTCAGATAAACACAGTTAGCGAATATATAGGTGGTATTTGTTCCTCTTCCACTGGTGACGGTGGGGTTTTCTTGAGGCTGGAAAATAGCTTTAAACTGTAATGGCAGCTGAGCAGTAGCTATAAACTCGGTGAAGTTTTAGCACTTCAACAGGGGGCTGTGCAGTAGTCTGCAGTGCAAGCATCCAGTATGGGAGTATATAAGTATTAGCATTGCCCTTGACAATATCTGTACTGTACTTGACCTCAAGATATTCTCAATGTATGTAAAATATTCATATCTCCCTTGATATGTTTTAGTTTTCCTTCCCATTTCCACTCTACTGTCCTTTTTTGCTCTCATTCTTTGGTGGAGTGAACTAACAGCAACTGGAATTATAGCTTAAATCACTGCTGAGATTCTTCCTGTCAACTGTTTAATGTGAAGGAGTTCTGTTTTGTTCTGATTGTGTATGTTTAGCAATTTCCGTAATAGGCTTTATTCTCATTAAACTGTCTCTTCTATTATGAAAGCAGAGGAAGCAGCAGGTCCTTTGCCATTATTCTAAGCCAAAAAGGAGGATTGGCATTTCATGAGTGTGAGGTACTAAGTCTGAGCAGTTGGCTGAAAAAGTTATGCCCCTTTGGAATGACACATGAACGCATTATGAAGACAGGTTTCAGTTTACAGATCACTACAATTCTGTAGCTGAGAAAAACTCAGCTCTTACTGAAATTCTGGCCTGAGAAGACATAGATTTACTCAGCTTGTGTAAGGACACAGCTGTTGTCAGAGTCAAGATTATGAGATAATTTAGCACCACGGAATGGTGAAGGTGGTATGGAGAGAGGTTCCCTACACACAAGTGCTCCTACACACAAGTTTCTGTTTTGTTGTTTGTTGCCTGCACACAAAAGAATCAAATCTCCCTTTGCTGCTTGATCCAGCTCCCATTAAAAGGCAGCACAAATCCTGTTGCCCCGAGCAGAACCGGATCTGTATAGCCAAAATCCTTTTATGTTTCTGAGAGAATAGTGTCCTCTGTGTCGTCTCTGTTCAGCTCCAGTCTGGTTTGTAACTTCCACTTTCCCCATTTGAGTTTGGTGTGGCATGAAATTCGATTGTGCCAGGTGTTTCAGTGATGTTTTACTGATGTGGTATTCCCCTTGAAATTAATGTCTTTCTAATCACACACATTTACAGATTAAAGAGGCACTTGATGAAGTAGAATGGACTGAGCTCGTTCCTGGCTTTAATGTCATATTCTTACCTTAAGTACAAATATTTTATGTTGTCTTTTCTTATGTCAGTGGTTTTTAATGTGCCCATAAAATGATAGTTCTATGAGTTGCAAACTCATATTTGTTTTCAGTTAACTCTACTTGTATATCCCTCGGGAGCAGAATTACAGTCATGGAAGCTGATGCAGTGAATTTGGTGGTTTATAAGTAGGAAATACTTAGATTTTGGGGCATATGCAGCCTTTCATGTACAAAGTTCTCATTTTAATGTACCTCAGGCTACTGGCTTTACGATTTACAGTTAATTAGGATTCTGATTTGGGTTGAAAATTCCAATACCTATATGCTTTTATACATGCATTTCAGATCATGCTGGCTGAAGCAAATAACTGTGACTGTAGTCAATAAATGAATGTATACCACAGGGAGCAGCCCTTCCCCCGGCCTCCTCTGACAACCTGCAAGAAAATCCTACTGTGCTCCCAGTTCACAGCAATATCATTCTGACATCACTTTGTGATAGCTGGAAGATTTCCTTGCCTATCATTTAACAAAATCCCAATACCATTTCCTTACTTTTAACAAAGTCTCAAAATCCCTAATGTATCCCATATTTGCTCTGCTTGTATTTCGTGCTCAAATTGAACTCTTTAGATAACCGAGCTCTAATCTGCACATGTAGATGTGACTTTTATTAGCATCAGTCAGCACTGCATAAGTATGTGGAAGGGTAAGTGAGGTAAATTCCAAAATACTAATGCTGGAGAGAGAATAATAAAGCATACAAGTTAGGAATTCAGCATTGAAGTACTCAGTGTATCTCTTGTATATTAGGATGCATAGCAATGCTAATAGCTATCCAAAAGGGGATAATTTCATTTGATTCAACAATCCTTTTTAAAATAGAAGTGTTTAAAATACATATTTTTAATTTTCCATTTGTTTACTTTCCCCCTGAACAAACATTCATACAGCCTTTTCCTCTGTACTAGTTTTGTCTTTTTGATTTGTTAAAGAATCAATATCTTGAAACTAAGCATAAAAAAAAAATCACTATTAGCCTCAAATGCTATTCTCAGATCTTCTCAGAAAAGTAAGCTTAATTTTGAAGCTCATCACTAAACTGGCCAGGAATTGGATTGAGCTGGGGCTGTACAGTTTGAACATGGTACAGTAGGGACAGAGATAAGATATAAAGCTGGAGGAATCTTAGAGAGAAGCCAGTGTTGCTCACATTACTGTAGAAAAATGAGACTGCTGCTGGGAGAAACTACTTTACATGAGCACTTGTCATTTCAGATCCCTTTTCCCATGAAGACGGCAATCTGGAGAGAAGACAACAGAGTCCGAGATAGTTATGTAGCACTTTGCTGCTGGAAGAAACAGTGTACTTGCTTATTCTGAGAATCAGGCCTTGAAAGAGCTGTTGATGACAGCCAAGATTTACAGTGGCAGAGAATTTACTCTGGTAGGGGGCTTTATTTGGCACAGTATGCAATAAATATATACAGTTTTGAACATGACAAAACATATTTGCTTAGTTTATTCATTCATAGTGTCAATATAAGCAGGTGGTCTGACTGTAGCTGCACCATCAGGAAAAAATATATTCTGCAAAGTAGAAAATAGGAGCTGAAAGTGTTCATTGGGAAAGCTGAAGTTTTTAAGAACAAGCCAAGGATGTTTAGGGCCTTGCACCTTATGCAGTCATTTTCAGCTTTGCAAAAATAAATTAAAGAAGCCAGTTTGGAAATTTTTATGATGATTTGTCTTACCACAGGACAGAAAGCCTACTTCGTGTATAAGAAATAGAAAATCAGTACAAAATCTGTCCAGTTTATAACCATTACCTGTTGGTAATCGTCTAGCTTCAGTGTGACAGCCATATGTAAACTCTCTGCCAAGATTAGACTCATACTGTGCTGCACACCATATAAACATTTAGGAGATTGGATACATGAGATACAAAGATTCTTGCTCAGATCCTATGCTTCTGAAAATTGAATAGTTCTAATGAGTAAACAAAACATGGGCATACATCATATACTCTGTGGAGTAACAGAGATGGATTTATTATAGAATCCATTCCTATATTCTCATTAATAAACCTTTCCATGCTATGTCTACAAGCTCTCATCAGACAGATATACACTAATTCTATTCATAGCTGAATCTGAAATGTCTGCTATTTAAAAGCTATTTTGATGCAGTAATAAGTTATTGGAAGCCAGCAGAGTTATCTGCTTCTTTCAGGTCTGACTGTGGCTAAAAGTGTGTTGAGACAAATGTGAGAGACCAAAGCACAAAGAAACAAAATACACTGAGGAAGTTTAGGTTCCTTTTAAAAGTTAATTTAGTTTAAATAAAAGTTACTCTTGAAATAATGTGCTTGTTAATGATAGAGAAAAGCTCCAATAAAACCCAGTGGAATAATGTGTAGAGCCAGAGCTTGAACTTAGAAAGGAAAGGGAGCATACCTACTGTTTAAAGCACAAGTCTGCAGTACAGGGCTCTATCCTTGTCTTTGCCACTGATGTATTGTGTGATGGCAAGTACGTAATTTACTCCATGTGAGGTAAGTATTATTCTGTGCATTAAAAAAGAATATTGAAGTGCATAAAGGTTAAGTGCAACATTTCACAAAGCATTTCCTAAGTTAGGTTGCCTCCAAATTTGGCAGTGCAACCTGAAACACCTGTTGTTCGAAATTCAGAACTGGGTGTTCCAGCAGTGCATTCTGAGGTCAGTTTGACCCTTGACTTCAACACATCTCCATTTTCTCAAAAACTGACTAGCCAGAGATGCTGTAAGTCTACCCTGCCAAGGTCTAGATAATTCACTTCTTTTGAATATTATTCCTCAAATAGGTTTACAAGAAAAGATTTTCCAGATATTGCAAATATCAAAAGGCTTCAGTATTTTGTATTTAATAGATAGGCAAATCATTCTTTACAGAATGCATCCTGTCTGCTTTCCTATAAAGTAGCACAAGATACACCTTGGCTAAATGACTTCTGCAATGCTCTGTGCACCCTCATGCCAGCAGTTAGTGTTCATTTCTCAGTATGTAAAATTCTGTCCCTTTTACTTTATGTGTGTGTGACTCTGAGCATAGAATTCACACAGATATCTGCATTAAGTCAAATGTATGCAGGGAATCCCAGAGAGACCAGATTGCTCTGGTAGAGCCTGGCAATGTCAGAGGCCATAGCACTTTGTTGGATTTTGGTGGCAGTTGGGCACAGAAACCACTTTACACCTGATTGCCAACTATTAAACCAACTATAATGGCCTTAACTGTGTGCTGATTTATGCTAAACAAAGTACCCTTAGGATACAGTGGATGTCATTTTGGCAAAGTGACATTCATCAAGATGGTCATATTCTCTGGATTTGGTTAGCTTTCTCAAACGCAATAAGCAGTTCTGCTTTATCTATCTATTTATTTTTTTTATTTTGAGAAGCTTCTAGCTGTCCCTACTGACAGACTTTAAAAGGTCAAAAGCCCTGCAAATATTGTTTCACACATCAAGCAAGTGATTAGGACCATTTTGATACCATCAGTAAGAGTAGTTTAACTAACATATTACATATGTTTGGAATATCAGTGCCTATGGATGCACTAGTAGCTATACTAATGTAAGCAAAATATCTTAATGAAGTGTTGTTAAATATTAACATTTTAAAAAATAAATAAATAAATAACCAAGAGATAAATAAATAAACAAGGGTGAACGAGTACAATGCATACTCCTGCCTTTGGGAGATGCATTTAGAAGAAGTATGTAATGCAACTGTCATTGTTTTCATTTTATTTTATAGAAACATAGAAGTGTTTAAATCTGTCATTTTCAGGCATTAATAGACTGGGTACTGCAAACTGTTTACTAGAACTGACTGAATTTTTTCACAAGATTTTTTTTAAAAAATACAATTTTAATACTTTAAAATGAAAATCTAATGAATAAGCAATACTTTCCCAAATTATTTATAATAGAAAATTTACCAGAAATGTTATTAAGATCACTGAAGTGTTAGATTTTCTCTATGAAAATGGGTAGAGTGACAGTGGCAGAATCAGATCTTTTGTTGGAATTAGAATTTTCCAATTTTACAGATTTTTATTTTGTTGTGCATTCATAGAGAGAAGAGGTGAGAACTAGTAAGTTTTTAATTTCTTGTGTTTGAATACAATGTCTGGTCAAGGGATCTCACTATGCCAGATGTGTAAGAAATCCACCTCCCTTTGGAAGCTGGGGTTGATCCTTACAAAAAGCACAAGATTGAGACCACTTAGACTTGATTTGTTCTAAGAGCACAAAATGAGTGGGGTAAGAATATCATCACTATATTCCATACCAAAGTACAGAAAGAGGAAGGATACTCTTATAAGCTGTTACTCCAGAGCAAAAGCCATTTTGCCCATTCTCATTGTTTAGAATGAGAACTGTTTTACTGTATTCTCTAGCTACAATGAATTGTATGAGACTTAGTTGCTCTTAAGAATTTTAAATAAATTGATACTGTCCTTTTTTGCTTAGCATAAAATTGTGGTTAATTATCTAAACCTTTCTTGCTGTAAAATGAGTCTCATTAAGGTACCTCACCAAAGATATTTTACAAGCTGGTTTACTGATGTATGCAGTCAAATTTTCAAGGACATTTGAAACATTTCACAGTTGCGTCTACACTATTTCACATCTAAAATTTTGAATATTATCAATTCCATGGGTAATTAACATGCCTTCGAAAGCCCACATGCATTTGTTCAACTACATAGGAGAAGGAAATAGAAGATACGACTGAGCCATTTCTGTTGCAAGTAAGGTCAGAACTGGGTCATTAGCAGACATCACTCAGCTAGTATATGAGGTGAAGACTTACAGATATCTTATGACATGTATATACAGGTATGTATATTACCTGTAATTCCAGAATTATCTGGAGCTGGATTATTATATACAAATATTGTTTGAATATTAGGCTTTATCTGAAGTCTCTTACAGGAAATAGAAAAGATTTGGCTTTCATTCAAGCTTCTAAACTGAAGAAAAGTCTGTGGGAACTCGGAACAGCTGCAAATTCACATAGACCCACTGTCAACTTTTCACAGAGTAATTCTACTGATAATGATGTTTTCCATTAACCAATTACTGCAAAGAAACACTGGCTTGTTTTAGTGTGGTCCTTCATCCCTCTATGCAGTTACTGTTAACTGTTTACTTTTGACTAAGGTCTGTATGGAAAATTGCTTTTCATAAACTACTATCCCTTACAGATTTTAATGTTTATTGAGTAGGTGATGTTTGGAATCTTTGATCAATGGCTTGAGATCATCTGCTTTAAAATGACAAAGTCTTAAAAATTTGCCATTTAATTTCATATTGTGTCCTCAGCAGTAGCTACTTATATCATGTTTTATGTGGAGCAGGATGTTACCAACAAATTGTCACAGTGACATCAGATAACCTAAGAAAGCATAGGTACCACTGAATAAGAGCTAGGCATCTGCAACCAAAACCTGAATGTGACTAATATGTATTAAAGTAAATAAATGGAAAGCCTTGTTGAAAAGCTTTAATTTAGGCTCTCTTCAAGTCCATGATAAAGGGGAAGTATAACCAGACAGCAAGTCCCAAATCCTAAAAGGGTAAAAAGATGTGGTTTGTTTATCACGAGACTGCTATTCCAACCACTAATCTTTCTGTCCCTGGAAGTGTCTTATTCTCTTTTCTTTGTTGGAAAGCTGCCTAACAAATGCATTTGTCAAGACAATGAAGAAAGCAGACCTCTAATCTTTCTTATCATTTCGATCCCCTTCATTCAGCTGACAATGTCCTCTTGTAGAGTAGGTCTCTTTTCACATGAATTGCTAAATGACAAGTTACTTTTGTTTTTTTTGTTTAATTTTATATTTTTCACTCCAGAAACTTAAAATTTATTGGCAATTCTTAGTATGCACATTATTTTTAACCATAAAAATGCATAAGAAAGTATTCAGTGCTCTGACATTGCAAAACTAGATTGTTGCTGCAAACATAATTATTCCTGGCATTTTATCAATCAGTATTTTCACATTCCTCTTTAATTAAAAAAATTACTCAGAGCAGAGTACAGAGAAAGCTGCTACTTTTTGTTATCTCTCTAACAAATTATGTACTGAATCCTGATTAAGTTAGAATGAATTTTAGATTTTTGCCACTGAGCTGGGTTCATTACAAACCATACACTCTCTACCTACCTCAGTTTTTCCTTTTATAAGATACTCACAAAAATTACAATTTTTGATAGAGGAAAAATATCATCTATGTTCAAATACTGTCCACTTAAGCCATTTTTTGGAGCAAGAAAGCAAAAGAAGTTACTTTATGGATACTAAGAGAACAATGTGGATAGGAGCATTTTATTCTGTTCAATTCACAATCTTACTTTCTCCATCAGTAGGAAATTTGATAAAGAAAAACTGAAAGAAGTAAAACCCAAATCACTGAAAGCCCCAAATATTATCATCGGTATAAAAAGACATAAAGTTAAATTCCTATGATATAGAAATCATTTAATTATTCTCATAAAAAGCATTCTAGCCTTCCTCCCCAACAACCTTTTGACCCACATCCAGCCCCACAAAAATATCCTGACTAAGGATAACACAAAATTTCCCTTCTATGGCAGTGGAAGCCTTTTGAAATTATTTTTGAAGTCAATCCAGAAATGATCTGGGGTGACAAAAGCTTACTTCCCTCTAACTATGGTTACAAAGGCTCAGAATAGACAACAGTTTTAAAGTTTTTCCCTTAAAAGAAAGTAATGCTTGTGGAGTGCAGGATCTATCAACTTTCTGCATTTGTGGCCATTTGTTAAGATGGTATTTTGTCTGCTATACAGTGTGACATCCCTACAGAGGCAAAAGTGCCAAGAAGAATGTACTGAAGCTGTCCACAAGCATAAGCACAACTTCTCCTGCAGAAGTTTTTGCCTCTGCACTGATCAAAACTGATTGAGACCACTGGATTTTCACACAGCATTTAGCTCTTGTTCTGTGTTGGTGTATGACTGTGGAGAAATGGGGTGGGCCTGAATCCTGTAGTTAGTGTGTTGTGAATTGAACCGCACTGGCAATTGTTATGATTTCAGTTCTTCTAAATTTCCACCCCAAAAATTGGTCAACTGAACATTTTTTCTTTGTATTTAGATGGAGTATGCAAATATGCACATAGGACTGTTGGTTAAGCAGTTACTGGTGAGTTTCATTGACTCAAAACCAACCAGCTAACAGGAGAAAACAATGATACCAAGTAGATGCAGTCCCAAAGGAAAGTAGGACTTGTGCATGAGAAGGGAACCCATTCTCCATCAGTGGATAATACCAAAGATAGGAGAGATGCTTGTTTTCTCTTACCTGTCCTGTGGCAAAATTTGACTTGCAGGATTGCTTTTCACTTTGGGGCAAAGAGAAAAGAATGTTGTTCAAAAACTATTAGTTACACATGCAAAAAAAGCAAAATTAATTGAAGAAAAAAGAAAAAAGATCATATTCACTCTTTGAGCAATTGCATGAAGACAGAGTGAACTACAATCAGCCTTCACCAGAACCCAGACTCTCCATTTTGCTGAATTCTATTAGATAATACCAGAAAGTGTATATAAATTAGCTGGAACATTGTTTTCAGAAAAGATGAGTAAGGCTTTGGGGAGGCTTCCCAACCCATGACTTTTTGAATCAAACTTTGCAACAATCTGGGGGAAGGAAAGTTAAAAAGAACATAAATAAATAAATAAATAAGAGAAGTTAGTCACTCTCACTTGCCAGTTGCTTGCATCAAAACACTGGGGCATTGCCTGTCTTTTGATTCAGCTGTTCCCTTGGCATAGGAATACACTTGAACAAATAGGAAATATGATGAGAAACATGCTTCCTTGTGGTATTTCCAATTGGAAATAGCACAAGGAAAAAATGCTTTATCACTTTATTCCCAAACAGAAATAATCTGAGAAAGCTAGTTCTTCACATCTTCTGCTGATTGCTCAAATAGGTGGACATACTGCAGAAGAAACTTTTTGGTGGGCTTTGCTTAAGTAAGTGATTCAGCTGTCCAAATATCTCACTCCTCCTCCTGAGAAGTAAATGGTATGCTTTCTCTTCCCAAGAAACAGCCTGTATTCGCATCTAAGGCAAATCATAAAAGTGAAATAAGACTCATGACCCACGGTCTCAGAGGGTCTGCTTCAGAAAATTGTCATAACGCTAGTAAGGACTGTGGTATAGGCTAGGATTAAGAGTCAGAGAAGAAGGTTTCCTGAAGCCAGCATATTTAACATTATGAGAATTTGGGAAATCAGGGCTAATTCTCTTTTCACAACAAGCTTTATTCAGTATAACTGTTGATCTGTTTGATGTAAGAGAAAAGCAACAAGCACATAGTGTTTTATGACAAGGAAATTTCTCAAGTATATTAATTCAAGTTATACATCAGTGTAAACCAGTGAGAAAAATCATATCAACCACATTAATCATCAAATTAATTTGGTGAAAACATCTTGAATTTGGGAAGCACTTCAGTTTGGGAAGCAATCTGCTTGGAAACGCTTTAAGTATTACTGCTTTCCCAGAGAGTTTGAAAATAAGGTATTTTTCTTTTATTACTGATGAAGGGGAAAAGATTTGGATATAATTTTTTGAAAATACTGAAATAGCGATGGTCTTTACATTTATCTCTTTGCTTTTCTCTTGTCACCACTTCAACATAGTCCAGATAAAATGCATCCAGCAGTAAATTTATGGTGGAGATACTTGCACACATTCAATTCCACTGTTATCCTCATTATTAAGCTTTGTTACTTCACATCATTGCCTTGACCCCCACCTTTAACAATCTCTCATTTGCCCTTATATATAGTGGAAATTAGGGAATTGCAGGACACCTTACCGTTTTCAACACTTAGTTTGGTTGTCCCTGCTGAAACACACATGAACTCTCCAAAAGCTTCTCAACACATGTTCACAAAACTGATTTCTGTCCCATTGAGTTATCTATTTAAAAGTATCAAGGAGGCAAAATGTTGTAGGTACTCCAAGTGGAAACTGTGGTCAGACATATCTGCACTGCCATAGCTGATTTGTGTCGTCAGGATTTCAGAAGGATGTGATAGTGTGGGTAGTTGGCCAGTGGAGAATTTTTGTTACAGAACCACTTATTTTGTGTAGCTCCTGCTGTATTTTATCACCAAATTGGAGTAATGAAAAAAGGGGGCACTTCAAAGGTGGCAAAATAGGAGTGAAATGGATGAAATTAATATCTGCTCTTCCCAGTGCTCGCCAAAATAAGATCCCTGGATCTCCTTATTGTTTGTCTGTCAAGGACTGTCCCTGGGAACTCCATTCAGATGCAGTGGGAAAGGCACAGTTTGCATACATAAAGCTCAAGCAGCATCCTTTGCCTTTTTGTAACATATACTGTAGGTAACAGCCAGGCTCTTCTGGACCATCTCAGCAGCCTCACCAGCACAATGCCTAACACTGTGGAATGATCTTCCAGACCAAATAGATGTTTTAAGCTCCTCATATCAGTTGGGTTTTGAAAAGCTTATTGGAAGAAGGTTAAAGAATGTTAAATTTTTACAGTCTAATGGGTAATCATATACAAATGCATTACAATAAACTTGTCTCCCCTCATACCCAATTTCATCAATGGAATGGAAATTATAGTGTTAGCACTTAGGAGAGAGTTGCATCTGCCTGCAGTAAGAGGAAGAGTTCACATAATGGTTTGTAAGGCATATCAAATTTATTCTATGAGGTAGACAAAGGTCTTTTAAAGGTCTTACTCCACTTGTGGAATGAATTTCTTATCATGTATAAATTCTGTGTAAAACATTTCTTTTTCCAGGATGTGGTTTGTTTTCTGAGTGAGGAGAAACTAAATATTTCCACTCCTCTATAACAGAAAATCCTCTGATTTCAACGAGATCACACCCCGAGTGGTTAGTTAATACTGGAAACATAAAAAGGTACACTGTACTGAAAGATCATTTCATTCCAGCAAAGATTTTAACCAGAAACTGAATGAATAATTTTGCAACAAAAGAATAGCCAAAGAATAATGGCAGTTTTTAGGGGAAAGTAAGAGTAACTTTGGGAAGCAAAGTTGAGGTAAATATAAAAATGTTATAAATCATATTTTTAAAAAACACTCAGAAACTCTTTTGCTTTTTTTTTTTTCACAATCATATTTCCTTCGCCAAATAATTAAATGTTTTAAATCATGTTTCAGATAATAAGCTTGCTGAACAAAGTAAAGGACACATTTAAT
Organism: Chrysolophus pictus; assembly: GCA_037305975.1. Taxonomy (NCBI): domain Eukaryota; kingdom Metazoa; phylum Chordata; class Aves; order Galliformes; family Phasianidae; genus Chrysolophus; species Chrysolophus pictus. The sequence continues at coordinate 170,774,900 of CM074576.1, forward strand.
TTTTTCCAAGAAAAATTGAAACAGATAATCTGATAAAACAGTACCAAACTTCTTCCAAGGAAAGCTTAGAACATTAGAGGGATTTAGTAACACGAGCCCAAAAAGCCGTGATGCCATGAAGACGGTTTCCATTGGCTCCAGTAGGCTTCCGGATGAGTCCATAAATGATTAATGAAACTGCTGACAGGCTGTGTTAGTTAGCTGTCAGGTCTCCTGTTCTTTGTCACCATGTCCCTTCTCAATTGCATCCCCTCACTTTGGGTGCTTGTCTCATGTGTGACCCACTCTGTGTGTGTCCACAAGGACAACAGCCCTACAGATTGATATTGTGAGGAAAGGGCTGGACGTAACAGAAGGGCTGATACAAGGCAACTGTTGATTGTGGTGTCAAAAGAAGGATGATGCCTACAGATCCTGTCTGATTATTTTTAATTAAATGAGGCAGTTGCATTTTTTCATACCTGGTAAGTGTCACATTCTGCTCTTTGGCTTGTGAGAGGAATCAGTTATTTTTTCCTGTACATTTAAGTTCTTCTAGATGCTGCATATATCAGTCTTCATTTCCTCCTTTTGAGGCAGGAATACCACTGTTTCATGCTATTAACAGTGCCACATTCTGCTGCAAGCCAACAAGTAAAATGATTCTTGCATGCATGGATTTCAACATTTTAAAATTATGTTGGGATTATTTGGGATATAAAAAGCCACAGATTCGTTGTAACCACTTTTATTTTTGTTACTTATTCATATTTATGATATTCTTTAGCAAAATATTCTGGTTCACTCTTTTCTGGTTGAAGAGACATGGATTCAAGTTGTTAGATCAATACTATATTTAGGAATGCACCTGGGTTTGTCATTGACACTGGGCTATTAGCAGATGGCTAAGCAATTGGATGATGACGTGGCCTTGGCAACTTGTGACTTTACTGTTTTCCAACTGGACGGTGACAACATGATCTATCTGGCATGAAAATTCCAGTCTTTAGGAAATTACAGTTAGCATAGAGTACAGCAGTAGAAATTTTCATCAGAAGGGAATACTTTCTGTGTCAGCTTTGTCCTCTGATTACCATGCTGTTTATCCATATATGAGTACTACATAAAGTTAAGATTTCATGCTTATACGCCAGGCTTAGTTTGAGGCCTGTAGATCCTGAAAGAGATTATCTATATCTCAGTATCTCAGCTGTTTTCAAATACTGCTTTCCTCAGGAGTAAGTAAATACCATGTTATGAAAATAAGGCCTTTTCATCTGGGACAGAGATCTTTGAGTGCTAGTTGAGACCATTCCCGATATTTCTAGTCCAAATGAACAACACAGTTTCAAAACTTCACTAATAGATCTACGTCGCATAAATGTGCCTTTCTCTGAGTTCTCTGGCATTCCTGCAAATGCGTAAGAAACCTCTTTTGACAGTTCTTAGTAACGCTACTTTAGACACTACTGGTTGTCTCACACAAATCTGAAGAGAACTGGGCGCAACAGGATTGTCCTCAAATGAGTTAGTTCAAATGACAAAAACAGTGTGTCCGTGACAATTTGTTATGTCTGGGCTAGTCAGCCTTGATGAGGTATTCCTATATTTCTCTGCACAGAGCATTGCACTAACATGGATCTTTGACTCTCCTTTGCAACAGGTTGTTGAGAAATGTCCTAGACTTCCCCTTCACTCTAGTGACTCAATAGAAGTTTAGTAAATGGAAAGGCCTTACTATCACTTTCAGAGTGCTAATATGCATGCACGGTAAAATATACACTTCGTATCAGCAAATCAGAACAGGAAAAAAGAATTGGAAAAAAAATCTATTAAACTGACTCACTCAAAATCTCCTAAACCACATAGAAAATCAGTAGCAGCTAAATTCAATAGAATTCAAGATTTCCGTTTCATGAAGAATTCCATAGCTCCTTAAAAATCTTCTATCATAGGACAGATTATAGGAAGGAAAAGGGTCATTTTGAACAAAAATGTTTTAATTTTCAAGGAAATCAAAATGGTAACAATTGTATCTTAGATTTTAGTTCAGTGTTGATCTTTTGTGCAGGTTCACATTTGTCATTACAATGAAGTAGGAAGGTATGATAAGAAGAAAAAGATCATTCAAAATCATTCAAACTAGATCTGCTTAATTTAAATATAATGCACATATTGTTCAAGCATCTACATGCAAGAATTTTAGAATTTTCCCTTGGAGAGGGATTCTATCAAAACTTTGCAACTTGCTCTACCAACATGTTTCCACTCCTTTGTCAAAACATATACACACAGTTCCACTGAGTGGTCTGCCCAGATGGTAGATTCCTCTGTTATTTTTACAAAATCTTTGTAAAAATTGATAGTTTAAATTATTACCTTTTTCAATTGTTTGTCTCTTTGTTCTTACTTGGAACTACAGTTTCTCATTAGAACTGCCGAAGTGGGAAGTGAAGCTAACTCTTATCTTCCACTGTTCTTGGGTCCCATCTTTTCCTTCTGCTGGGAACCCATCCTATCCTCACGAGAAGTTTAAAGCTGTGGTTCTTTGTTCTGCTGTGGTTTAAGTTATTACAACTACAGGACTGTTCAAAATTTCCCATGATTCCCTACAAAAATCTTTCTTTTGCCTTGTTTCCTCAACTCTTTTCAAATTTTAGCATAAAATTAGTATATATTATATTAGTATAATAATAAATTTAGTATAAAATTAGTCCAATTTCTGTATTCATTGTTAGAATCCTGCTCATGATGTGGCAGGGTTATGAAAAACTACTTCACCATTATTCTTTTGATCTGATGGAGTTTTTCAAACCCAGATTGAATTTATGGAAGACATGTGATAATCAGATCTTCCACTTACAGTTTAGTTTTGTCTGCTTATCTTTTCAGTAGCCGTGTAGGAAGACCCATTTAGGCAATCTCCTCACTCCTGATGCAATCAACTGACTACCCAGGTTGAAGCTAAGCTAGCAGAAAATGGAGAAATGTGTGTGAGTAACTGTTTTGAATGTAAACCAGTTCCATGATACATTCCTCCAAGTGTTTTCTCTTTCCTTCCCAAGTTTCTCAAAGCAGTCCTTGCTGGCCTGAGCCATCTCAGCACATCTGGTCACCACAGAGGTGCCAGAGCCCAAATGGGACATGGTGGATGTGACATACGGGTTTCCTGTGTAAATTAGAAATTAGTGTGGAGGATATACAGATACTGAGGCACAAATAGGAAACATTAATTAGCTTCCAAACATGAAATGTAAAACGAATGAACACTCAAGGTAGTGTCTTTGTCCAAGAATGAGGAGTTCCTACAAGGCTTGGATAACTATATCAGCCTATTAGTTACAAGTGGCATGCAAGCTAAATTCTTTTGAAAAACAAATAGACTTTTGTATTAAAGAATGGCTGTAAGATCAACAGTCTAAAAGGTGAGTAGCCCAAGGTGCATTGTGTGTTTCAGAACAACTAATCTCCAGAGAAAATTGGCCTTAAAGAAGGGACAGATACCTGGCTGCTATGCTCATCTGAAAACGGCAGTGCTCTTGAATCCAACAAAACATCCCATAATTAAATAGGATGTCATGTATAAAACTACAGATCTATAGATCAGCCTCTCAGCAATGGTTTTGGTCACTTTGTTAATTGCCTGAGTTTTCTCAAATAGTGTTTTTGAGATTCTATGTTCTATTTTGTATCTTATGTGGCTTCATCAATATAAATACAGGTTTTAGCATTAGACAAAACAAAGTAATTCTCTTGATGCTTCATAATGTGCTTCTTTTTAACAGCCTGAGCTCCTGTAACATTTCAGAGTGTTCTTTAATTAGAAGCATCTGATAGCAGCTTCCAGGCCAGAGAAAAATTATATAATTGTTCAAAAGTTTAACTTCCACACTAGATTTTGCAGTCAATAAAGAAGCATTTACTCAGCTTTTTTGTCTACTTTCAATATAGAAACTATTTATGGAACTCTTAAAATCTGCATTGTTTTAGTTTTTTTCTTTCATTCCTTTTTTTCTTTTTCTTTCTTTTCCTTTGTGTGTGTGTGTGTGTGTGTGTGTGTGTGTGTGTGTATCTTAAGGATTTGGGACTTCATGATTGCCCATAAAACTGTTTCATTTAAACATATCTGAGCCAGAAAGCACATGAACAATCTGCAGCTATCATCACCAGTTCTGGAAGAAAATGTTTTAATGTCCCCAAATTTGGGCACAAAATATTTTATGCTGAGTTCTGTGGAGTGTAGAGCTCAGAGGGAACATTTTGATCACACAGTTTGACTTCCAGTTTAAAAAAGCTAATGGACTTTTCTGAAATAAAACTTGTTTAAAATACAGCAAATCCTTAAAAAAACCAAAATACTATTCAAAAATTCCTCAAAGAATCCATAGAAGGCTTTGGTACATTCTTCTAGTGACTAATTACCCTCACTGTTAAAAATTTGCACCTGATTTTAGCTTAATTTTGCCAAGCTTCAATTTCTATCTATTGAATCATATTGCATTTTTTTAGCTCAATTGAAGAGCCATCATGTTATGAAATTTCTGTGTCCCATTAGGCATTAAAGGAATGTGATTAAGTTCTCTCTTGACAAATTAAGTAGACGAAGTCTCTTGAATCATGCAGTGGAAAATTCATTTTTTCAATCTAATTTTTCAAGCTTTTCTCTAAAACCACTATAACTTTTCAATAGATTTCCTGAATTTTAGGTAGGTGAAATGGACAAATATTTAACTAGTTCCACACTTGCTGTCATGCTCATTGGTACAAACTGAAGATTTTCTCTGCCTCCTGAGTATTGGTTGCCTTTAATAGGTCCTTCAGTATAGAATGATAAGCTAGTAGTAGCAGTAGTAGTAGTAGTAGTAGTAGTAGTATGTTTTATGTTTTGTCCAGTCATAGGCAATTCTAGTGTAAATAAACATCAGGCAGAAAGGGTTTCCCAGATAGATGGTTTTAGTTATGAAATAAGATATAAACATTCAACCCATAATAATGGGATGCTGCAAAGATACTGATATACTCTTATACATATACTCTTAGGTATACCCTTTGCTAATTGCTGTTATATCTCACCTCATCAGAATGTGTACCAAACCTGTATATATCCATATCTTTCCCTTTCTCCATGCTGATCAGTAACATTTTTCTGAAGTTGTCTATGTTCATCTCCAAAGTTCAACTACGAAAAAACCTCCTGTGAAACCTTCACTCAATTACTCTAGAATACATGTCATCCTGTTCCCTGTATCCCCGATTAATCAGGGAAAGTTGTGGAGTCTCCAGAATTCCAGAAGACTGTTCTCTTGACTCATTTTTCAACACACTCTAATATTCCTTACCATGAGAAGAGTTCTCTGGGACTGAAGGAAAATTGTCAATCAGCACTTTTTTTTTTTTTTTTTTTTTCAATAAAATTATCTGATTTTGGTTGAACATTTCACCTTTCTGTGTGTTTTGGGATAATGCTTGCTTTAGGTCTGTGGCCTTGATTGCAATTGAAGGAAAGGGTATAGTTCAAGTACCTTCCATTTTCTCTCACATATTTTGGCTTTCTTTTTTCTACTCAGTGGATAGAATGAGTTCTTTTCTTCATGGGTTTTTAGAGCCAAATATTCCAACTAGACACTGTATCTTGCACAAACTACCCCTACACTTTTTATATCCTTGCGGTCTGGCTTATCAACTCACTAGAAAGAATTCTGTTTCATTGAGTGATTCCCATTTGATCATGGATCTTATTCTGTCCCATCTCAGGCTATTTTCTGAAGGCATATTTGCCACGGGCTGAGGAATATTAGACTGTGGCATGACATAAAAATAGAGATTGAATGGTATTACAGAACATTACTTCTTGTGTAGATTATTACAGAAAGGTGTAGGGATTTACTTGAAGGACTCCTTTTAGTAGCAGTAAAAGCCTCATGGCTAAATGCTTGTGCAAGGATTAAGAAGTTTGCAGATTTTTATAGTTTATTGAAGGAACTATTACACAGTATCACAAAGCTAAATCCTGGTGCTTTTTTTTTTTCCCTACAGAATAGACATACCATCAGAAAAAACTGCTTCCATCTTCTCTAGTGGAGAACATCCATGGTGTTCTGCAGCGACTGCATTGGGCTAGGAGAAGGTATTTATTCATCTCTCTTTGTTCAAAGTCGGCTAATAATGGAAGACAAATGGGAAGAAACTTCTCCTGGGGATGCCCTTGGTAGCATTAGTAAGTGAGAAGTAAGAGAGCTGGCCAGAGTGAATATGAATCAGGTTATTTTACTTCTTGGAGGGAAAGGCAAGTTTGTTATCATCTCACAGTGAGATTCTTCCCCCACAAAAGGTCTGAGACTCATGAGAGCTGATGTGAGAAAAGGGTCCTGAGATGCCTTTCCAGTCCTCTCTAAGCAGCTAAACCCAATTTTCACTAATGACAGGGAGCAAATGCTCATCTTTCATGTAAATCTCCACATCAAGCCCAGACATTGATTTGTGGGCCACAACTGATAGGGACAAGGTGAGATTTGATGAAGAGGGAGAAGCTGATAATTCTCTGCTTGTAACTTCAGCAAAGATAGGAGAAGTTTAAGATCCTGTGAAACATTAAAGAAAGTTGAGAAGAGCTGTGTCTTGGCCAAAGAAGTAGAAAGGGAAATCAGTAGGATTTGTGATATACATGGCTTGGGAAGTAAGGCAAAGGAAAGATTGCAAGGTAGCATGGGAGATAATGAAGGGAATCGAGTCAAGTGTGGCATGTGTGGGATCAGCATGAACAGTGAGCAAGGATACTGGATTTAATTTAATTAGGAAATTACCCATGAGTTGTATGCAGGTGAGGAGAAGGTGTAACTTCCAATCTCTTCTGCACTGCACGTATCAGTCCTTTGGTGCCTTCTCTGGGACAGATGACAGTGTACACTAGTTAGAGCAAAGTTATTCTTAACACTCAGAAGTATTAGGTGGGAACTAGAGAGTGCACAAGTTTAATTATTAAAAAAAAAAAAAACACATCAAAACACACACAGATCAAATCAACAACTTAATAACATATACACAAATTCATCTTAAAGAGGTATTGATCTATTTTGTGATTACACAAGGTAAAATGCCAGGCAGCCAGAATAAATATGTCAGCATCTTTCTGAAGTACATGAAAAGTACCTTTAAGCAATAACTTTTATTTTAATTATAATTACTGGATGATCAGTTCTAGTTAGGGCTTTAAATTTAATTAAATATGTAATTGTTTTAATGTTATGTTCCCAAAATTGAGGAAAGTGATGGGGAAATTTGTAAGAAAATAGAAAAGTGACAAGTAATGAAGACTCAAAAATAAGATGAACAAATTGAACAATCACATGAGGTCTGGTTTTGTCTGATATTGATTCCATACATTCACAAAGGACAAAGTTTACAGGAAAACGAGCATTTAAAAAGGCTTTTAAATAATTTAGAACTGCAAAGTTTTATCAGATTACTGAGTTTCAATAACTCCCTGGCTACACTTGAAAGAAATGCTGCATCTCTTCACCTCTTTTATTTCTCTTCACAGAAATGACTGCTGCTTGTAAGTGAACAGAAAAACAGAAAAGTAACTAACAACAGGGGTAACATCTCACTTTGCTTGCAACAGTAGCTGCAGCAGAACCCTGCAGTATAGGAGCAGAAGCCTACTTCATTAAATACTGTATGATTATATGAAGTGTTAAAACACAAAAATCACTACCAACTCTACTACCTATCATAATATGCTCAGTTGGGACTTTGAGCTAGCTTCAAAACTTTTTTATTACTATTTTTTAAATATAACAGTTCTGCCCAACACTGGAATGGATGAAGTATACAGCAGCTTTTGTGAACGTACACTGTGTTTGAAAACTGTGTTATGTGTATTTTAATTTGGAGGTCAAATTCTGTGGGTTTCCCCTTAGGTTGTGTCAGCCCATACACCAACTAAAGCAACATGGCAATACATTAGAGCTGAAAATCATACCACAAAGAAACGTGGTTTTATATTTGTGCAAATATGCCACATTCTCACCTTTATGAGGCATGGCTTGCAGCCATGCAGAGGGAAGAATGTGTGGAAATCAGGAACCCATGGAAAAATTCTTCTAAACCCATAGATCTGATGCCATTTGAGCATAAACGTTAACATTATAATCTAAAATGTTTTTTTAATTGAAACTGATGTTATGTGCAGTAAATAACATAATCACTGAACAATCCCATGTGATGGTGAATGCTGTTGTTTTCAACAAAGACAAAACCAGATGTGTAGACACTTACCTTCCTTCCCTCCTTTCTTTTTGCACTTTTTCAGTTCTTTCCTTCTCTTCCCGCATTCTCCCTTGTTCTAAATTTTTACAGAGGAAAAGAAAGGAAAATGTTGAAATGGCAGAAGAAATCTTTAAAGAAATTGATATTTTGAAAGGTAAATGTTAAAAAAAAATTATGAGAAGAGCCTTTCACCAGCTCAGAATAATGGGTCTTATTGTTCTGCTGTTTCTGTGAACTCCTCAAACCTGTGGCCCTGGGACGGTGACACAGATTCCCTGCAATCTGCAGAGGAACTGCCAGCGCACTATTCAGTGATAATATCGATAGCATCTCGTGTTGCTTGCTTCACACAGATCACTTTTTCCAAATTTCTGCCTGCTCTGACAAAGTATGTGCTCTTTCCTTGTCACCTCCCTCTGTGCCGGTAGGCGTGGGACTCAGCATGTGTACATGTTAGACAGACCATTCTTCCAACAATCTGTCTTTCTTTTTTCTCCTTTCACCTGGACCCGCAGTCATACTATTAATATAATGGCTCCTTTTGTGCAGTATGACGCAAAGGAATTTCAGGGCTTGGATTTATTTCTCAACAAGTCAGAAACAGTTTTTTAAGCGCTGCCATTTATTTCCCAAAAGCACTGAATCATCTTTGTGGCTGCAGTGCCACGAATTATGTCTCAAAATGCATACAAAATGGTGTCTTTCGTGGAAGGTTGGCTCAATTATTAGCATATCATCAGAGGGAAAATGTGAGTGAGGTGGCAGATTCTCATGAATGTGAATTCCAGAATTGGTCTGTCTTGATAAGAAGTGGATAGGTCAACAGGAGGAAATGGCACTGATGCTTCAAAACAACTACAGGTTGGAAAGTGTGGGGAGGAAAAAAATCTACAATATTGCAGATGGATGGCTGCAACATGGTTGACTTCAAGATAGATAACACCTAATGGCAACATGAAATCAAATCAAAAAGAAGAAAAGTAGTTGTTTGCTGTCTCTTCCTTCTCTGAGCATGACTTCCAGAGGGTTCTCTCTGACCTGACAGCCTAGATGTGAAGTTTCATTAGCCCATAGTTACTTTCTGGTCAGTACTGCTTCCAACACTCCCAGCTTCATGACCCCAGCAGGCAGGGTAGTCTTTGTAACACTGTGGGGAGTGCTGTCATCCACAGAGGTGGAGTTTTGCCTTCCCACAGCTGGAGTGGAGCGATGCCCAGCAGGAACCATGCTGCTGAGCAGGCTCCAGTGCTCAGAAACTCTGCCCTTAGTGCAAGAAGTGAGAGCTTCCAAAAGCAAGAGGATGCTACTGTGCTCCCGGAGGCTGAGCCCCTCTCCCGCTCTGTGCTGTATTTTGGAAACAATCACAATAACCGGTGCCTTCTCTTTCCAGAGAAGTGCCAGGAAGAAGTTTTCTTTCCAAACCATGATTAAAGACATGCTTTTAGCAACAGGGCACACACCGGATTTTCTCCACCCAGCAATAGCAAAATAACTTCAGCTCCTGAGAGTTTCTTATCCCCTCGTTGTTTATAATAATGTCCCTAACACTATTAGGCTGTGTTTACCCAGCTCCTAAACACAGATATAAAAGGCAGGGTGAGCGAGATCATCTCTCTATTGACGTCATCAGGGGATGCAATAACTTTCACTACGACTGAATTTTATCCAAAATCTGTGCTAAAAATGACTATATAAACATTTGCTTTTTTAAAAGCAGTAAATATACGTCAGTCTGCATCGCTGCAGGAAATGAAAAAGTTATTTCATATTTGGTTTTCTACTTAGGAGCCACAAGCACACCCTTCAATAATATAGGCTATCCTCATAAACACCGGAGTTACTTTTTTGAGTTGAAGGAGTGCAAAAATGAATTGTCTATTTTGCAGATTTTCTGTCATTTAAAAATTATTCAAAGCAACTTTCCAGTTTGACACATTTCTGTGCCTCATTGCTGTTCTGAATAAATTTTTATGAATAAGTTATTCTCCCCAAATAAAGAATTTGGAATGGAGGTATTAACCTAGTTGTGCAAACTGTGTTTCCATGATATACTGCAAGTTAACATTCCTGCCTTTTCATAATTTTTTGTTGCTGTTTGGGAAAAGCTATATCACAATTTGCTAAACTTTGAGCAACACTAATTCAATCATTTGAATGAAAAGTGTTTTCTAAACATTTTGCCAGCTCCAAAGGGGCCAAGTCTTTCTCTTTCAGGAATCTTTTGTGTAAGTATGAAGTTCCTTCATATTCCAAGTGCTATAGAAAAGCTGGCAGGAAAGTGAGAATTCCTCTGTGTGAAGCATGAAAATCTTTTGAAACTTCTTTTCGCTCCCCATGAGAATTAAATTAAGTTCTTCCCCATTAAAGAAAGAGAGAGAGAGAGAGCAGCACAGATTAGTCAGTGGCAATTTGGGCAGCTCCCTCAAAAGTGAGAGATTGTAGTTCAGCTTTCACCTGTGGATCAGGAAGCACCTTGGTCTGCCTATAGCACGGTGCTGGGAAGAAAAGCACTTTCTATTTTAGTTTCAAAATCTCTGTGTGTGAGACACCTTCCTAGAAAAAGTTTTGATAAACTTTAATTTTTGTGAAATGCTTTGGTGTCAATGGTGACAATTGCACTGCAAGAAATTCCAGTGTATAGGAAGCTCAGCTTCTTTGTTGGCTTTCCTTAATCCTTGTAAAGTCTACCTGCGAGATCTAGAGGTAACTTTATTACTATCCTGTATTCATGTTTTAATTCTTTTCCACTTCCTGTTTTTTCACACATTCTATATTCTTTTTCTCTTTCTTTTTCTTTTTTTTTCTTTTTCTTTTTCTCTTTTTTTCTTTTTCTTCTTCTTTTTTTTCCTTTTTCTTTTCTTTTTCTTCTTCTTTTTTTTCCCCCCAAATCTTTTCTAATTTTTATTGAAAACCTAAAGCAGGACTCCCACAAAACCATTCATCTCCAGAAACATCAGCTCAGCACTCAGATTCTCTACAGCAAAAGGCCAAAGTAATTCCTACTCTTAAATGCTTTGTAGTACTGGGGGCCTTTGAGGCTGACCCTGCAACCCTTACACATACAAGTAGTCCTTGTTGTCCTTATATAAGTAAGAGTTAACTGCTCATGTGTGTAAAGGTTGCAAGGTGAGTCCCTATGAATATCATTATCCCAAGTATAATAACTGTTTTGCTGAAACTCTTGGGTTATCTTTTATAAGCGAACCCATATTACTCAATGGAGAATTCTGGAGAGGGAAAAAGAAAGAAGTTAATGTTGCATTTTGAAGGCAGGCAGAGGTCACATGAAAGTTGCCCAAGATTTTTGATTGAGTAATGTACTTTGGAATAAGTCACTGTGATTCTTTGGCAGAACACTGTTTATTGTTCAAGTGAAATTTTTCACAGTTAATAAGATGGTCAGTTGCAGGTATTGAAAATATTTGCCCTGCCAAATACCACAAGAGTGAAAACCGTCATGCTGGTTGAATAATGAAACAGAAATCATTCCAGCAAACTGCCTGACAGCTGGGGGAGAAATTCCCAGAATGTTATTTGACTGAAAAAAGAAACTGTTTTATTGATTAAAAAACAAAGCAACATCAACATCAACAACAACAAAGAGAAATAAATAAATAAACACACACACACAAAAAAAACCCAACCCAGAAAAACTTACTTCTGTCTATTTTCCTAAGAGAACTGCCAAAATATTTTGATTTCATTATTTGCAGAGAAGTTTGGCTATCACTTAATTAGATCAAAAGTTTTCATTCTTCCTCTTTTTTTTTTTTTTTTTCATCCAGATATTTCTGTTCATGCATAGCCTACTTTCCATTGACCACATGATGCCATCAGTGTTTCAGTGGATTCTCCACTGATGTCAATGGAAAATTCTGCTTAGAAAGCTCTGTTTAATTTTTACTGCTTTACGAGCAAGGAGAGTATATGAATCACAGCACTGAAATTGCTTTTGGACAATAATCACCAAAAATTCTGCATAAGCATGCGGTGATTCAGGGACGCATGCTGCTTTCAGGAACTTCAGTCTAAAATGGGCTAACAGTGTAACTCAAAGTGCAACAGGGCTTTGCAGCAGCTGTTTACCAACCATCTCCTTATACCCTAAAGACCAGATTCTGTAAGGTGGAAAAATGCTTCTCTGATTCTGGGCCCTCTGAGCTTTGCTCCTCTCCAACAACCTGGACTACATCTTTGTCATAAACAACTGAAGACACACGGACACTTCCACTGACATCTCAAGTAAAATTTTTGTGTGAAATCATTACATACACACACATGAATTACTCAATGCCTTCACTGTTTCCATGACTTTCAGAGAATGAGCTTTACGGTAAATAATCCTCTTCTCATGGAATGTCTCAGAGAAACTGAGCTCAAATCTGACTCAGATTTAGAAAGAACTTAGCAACAGCAGCAGCAGAAGTCTTGTAAAGGAACACGGCCCCTGCTAGCAGGGAATAATGCATCCCCCAACAGCCAATCGTGTGCATGCAGTGAACCAGCAACGGGACTCCTGCACAGCCCGAGCGGCTGTTTGCCCCTGTGGGTGGAGGTGGGAAGAAAGCATGTGATATTCACTGCTCCTAGGGATAAACTCTCTATGGCATTTTGCTTTTTTAAAAGCAATCCTGATTCTCCCCCTTCCTTCCCCTCCTCCTCTTCCCCCCTCCCCCCAAAAAAGTGTAGAAAGGGAAAACCATAAACTACAGTATGTTAAAATTCAAATGAGTGCTCTATGTATCAGTCTTGCTGTGTTCAGCTTATGCAGCCCCTGAATGTGGTTGAGATGTTCGAGATTTCCAAGTATTCCCACCCACTCCCAGAGATAACTCTAGGGACTGCGCTGAGGACTGCTAAATGTGCGGCCGGGTTAATTGTGTACAGCATCTGGGCAGCCTCATCTGGCTCCTACAGAGACGATGGTGTTTGTCCGCGCTGCTGGGGGATAAAGTCGTTCAGGCAGGAAGCAGAACCAGGGGCAAGCCCTGCTGGCTATACCCAGGCGACAGCCCCGGTGATGAAAGCATCAGGAGAGAACGCCCGGGGTTCGCACGAAGTTTTATCCTTTGTGCACGCTTTTTCCCCGGACCACCGTCTCGGAGTGCCACACCGAAACACTAAAACATAAAACAAAAATCAAACCAAAACATATCGGGGAGCTCCCGCAGCACTCCCCAAACTCGGAGCTGCGGCTCTCCGTGCTCGGAGCCGGGCGGGCGGGAGACGCTCCGCGGCCGGGGGCCGCTCGGCCGGTGGTCGCCCCGAGCGCTGCGGGGCGCTGCGGGGGAGGAGGTGGCGGACGGCTCCGGGCTCCCCGCGCTGCGGGCCAGGGGGCGGCCGCCCGCCTCCAGCCTTCGTTTGCCGGGGCTGAGAGGGGCGCTCGCCCGTTCGGGTGGCTCGAAACGCCCGACCCTGCCGGGCACTCGGTAATTGTTCAGCCGGCTCCGCACAGGGTTAACAATTTCCCCGATCGGAAAGAGTATATTTAATATGCGAGCATATTTGATGTTCATTGACGGAGCAACAATAGGAATGGTCTTGCTTTATGTACCAGTTACAAGGTTTAATATCATTATATTGCATGCGATATTAGTTTTTATTAGTCGCCATTAACAAGATGTTTTCTACTTGAATTCTCATTTACTTGTTCAGTGCAAAAATTATCTTTGGAAAAGGGAAAAACACATCTTCAAGTGTCAGCTATATTAAATTAAAGAAGTGTTTACCCTTCCTAAGGAAAGCATATGTATCTAAATAGGCATCTTTTACCGTTTGCATAGTAGATTGGAAATTAGCATTTTTGTTCATTTTCCCATGTATGCACAGCGCCTGGAAGAGTAATACTCCATGCATATCAGATCAGCCAGCCTACAATTTTTGTGCAATATATTATTTGGCAATCTAAAATTTGTAATTTGCATGAAATTGCTTAATTAAAATACAGTCACTCAGGGTATTAATTTCTCTGTCTGGCAGTTCAACGTACTAAAGGCGAGCTACAGAAAATGTGAAATCCTGTCAGATGTAACAGTAAAATATTAACAAAAAAGAAAAAAAAAAAAAGAAAAAAAACACTTCTGGCAACAAAGTGACAGAGTGATAATGCCTTTGCCCTGATTCCGGGTTCAAATAGGAGCTCGGGCTGACATTGAAACCGGCGGAGAAATTTACAATAGCAACTCTGGCTCTTTGCCAGTAAATCTGCATCGCGGACCTTTCCCGGCGAAGCCCTTCTCCCTCTCCCCACCCCCTACACATCTTTCCCTCATCGCGCAGACGAAGAAGAAAAAATCCCTTTTCTGCAGCCCGAGTCCCTTACTATTTTCGGCAGCTTGCTTTTGAAATCAGCAACCCTACTGATAAAATGATCCAATCAGTCCTTCCCAGTTGTCAAGACAACAGTTCATAATTGTAGCGGCTCTTTTCATTGCAGCCAGACATTTCATAAATAGATAATTCT